>CM060403.1:119388712-119451652 GCA_030545235.1 Helianthus tuberosus
AAGCATGGGGTGGCGGTTTAGATGCATCAGAGTTTGTTGATCCGAAGCAAGTAGCAAAACGTGAAGGTCTTGGCGGGCTTGAGTTATTAGAAACCAGTGACGCCCCAGCCGTTAAACCGGCAGCCGGGCCCGACACTCCCCTTGAAGACCTCGTAACAAAAAAGCCTGAGATGAAAGGACCTGAGATGTATATTTCCGAAGTTATCAATGCAGAATTCCGGGAATCTTTACTTGCTCGTGTCGGGTTAATGGGCACCATCTACTTGAAAACTTTACCTCCGAAACCCTCTAACAACACAGAAACCGAATTCTCTTTCAAGGTTCAAAACACAAACGGTGTCAAAAGATTTGTTATGCATAATTCCAGTGTAAGCAGTCTCGGAGACCAAATGTTTCATGTGAAAACCGCACCATCCGATCAACCGATACCTATCATGAAGTACAGTTTCTTACCTCGTGCAACTCCTCTGCCGTTGAGGGTTAGACTAGTCAAATGGCACAGTGGCACTTTACTATCGGTAATGATCCAGTACGTGTCGAACCCTGACTTGCCAGCTCCGTTGACCGATGTTACGTTCACTCTTAAGCTTCCAGTTGACCCGAGACTGTTAAAAGTGTCACCGAAAGCTGTACTAAACAGGTCGGAGAGAGAACTACAATGGCACGTTGACGAAATTCCATTAAAGGGAAACCCTGTTAGGTTAAGAGCACGGATGCCTGTTGATACGAGTGAAGACGACGGTGGTGATGAACTTGAGGTTGTCGGTTTTGTAAAGTTTTCTTATCAAGGAACAAAATCTTTGTCGGGGATTTCGCTGCATCCTGTTTCCGAGGGTAAAACGGACTTTTACGAGGTTCCGCATAGGTATGAAAGTGGAGTTTATACATGTAACTGATAAATCTTGTTTGTGTTTACTGCGTGTCGTTTTTGTTTTTTTCTGTTTGGTTGGAGAGTTATGTGATTTGAAGTGTTTTTAGTATTCTTTACCTTTTTACTGTAGCTTGTTACTCGGGATTATTGGTTTGTAATGGCAAAGGTTGTTATTCTGTGCTCTTAGATGTTTGATTTGCAATAGGTGTTTGTTATGTTTGTTTCTTGCTTCGTATACTATGTGAACAATGAATGAATGTTTGTTTCTTGCATCATATCCTATTTTCAAATATATAAGAATATGAATATGAATGGCATTTTGATTTGTGACAAAAAAAATTATATAGCATAAAGTTTACAAGTGATGTTGTTGTTGGTTTTTGTTATTGTTATACTGATCTGAAAGAGGTTTTAACTTCTAAACACATTTTGTTGTAATTTATAGAAATGACTATAATTTGTTGCTATATCGAAAATTGTTTTTACAGTATATATAATTATGTGTATTGGTTCCAAGCTTTGAACTAGGGCTGTTTAAATAGCTGTCTTGAAGATTGCTCGATATCAACTTGTATAATTTTCAAATCGTGCCAAGCTGGCTCGTATAATTTTCCAGTTGAGTTCAAGCCAATATGAGCTCGTACTTTCACAACATTATAAAATGAAGGCAGGTCAAAAACAGGATTGACCATATACCTGATACCAATGCAAGCCGGTTTCAAAGGCAGGTGGTAGGAGAAAACATTTGCAGTGTAGAGAAATGATCTTATCCTCACTGTACCGACAAGATTGGTTTGGCGGAAGTATTATGCATGGTTTGATCATTGGCATCCTAAAACTCCTATAAGCGTATTTCCAAACAGAAATCTAGGCTGCCGATTTTTATATTGATTGTTTCGTCACAGATAATATTCAAGATAAAAAAAAATGGGCTTTTTCCTGAAGAATGGAGTAGAAAGTTTTCTTGGATATTATGATTAAACCTATGGGTAAATATGTTCTTTTATTGAAGAGTAATGGAGGGTTGATGTCTGAATTTTCTGTTCAAGCAGTTTATTCTGATCTTTGTAATATACAAGAGGCTGTTGCATGGCAGAAGTATGTTTGGTTCAGTCAGTGTATCCCACAACACTATATTGTGGTTGGCATTCAAGTTCAGACTATTTTTTGAATGCGACTACCAAAGGAAATTTGGGAGAGTTAAAAGTTCATGCTAATCTTGGCAGCTAATTATTGATTTTATCCAGCAAAACACAGCTAATAACTCCACTTGCTGCAGAGCATTATTCAAGGGTTGGTTTGGTGCTGCTGTGTATCTTTATTTGGAATGCCAGATTGTTTCAAGGAATTGAAAGGCTTGAGGTTTCCTTGTGCAAACAAATTATTATTATTAATTTTTTGAACGGCAAATTTGGATCATTGACGGACCACTGGAGTATCATCGTGCCACCAACGGAGCCACCCGATCATATCCATCTTCACTAGGCATAATGCCTATACACCAATTTAGGAGGAAACCCAATAAATATGGGAAAAACCTCCTTGTGGGAATCGAACCCAGGACCTATTGGTCCTAAATCCTTATCCCAATACTAAGATGTCACTAGGCTACAAAGCCATGGACTGCAAGCAAATTATTGAAACAGTAATTTACACCTTTCGAGTTTTGTTACAGCTTATTTCCGAATCATTAGATAAGTGATAACACTTTGCTACAAATTACTAAGTCGATGGATATCGTTGACTTACTTTTGCCTATTATGTCTTGTTTAAGAAGTCTATGTTGTTTGCAACGGTGCCTCTAAACTTGTTACAATGGTGTGTCTAAACTAATTACAATGGTCCGTCTAACTTACCATGGTTTGATATATGATCGCATTCTGGATCCTTTGTACACTTGCACGCTAAACCATTTTACATGAATAAGAAAAAGTGAAAATCATAAAAGTGTAGGATGAAATCTACAAACAAACATATAGTAACATATGGCCTCTTGTAGCACAATATTGTCCGTTTTGCTTACCATGAGCCCAAAAAATTGCTTTTTGTTGTCCGAGTTGAGACTTCCTAGGAGGTCATCCATTCTGATATTACTCTCACCTGAGCACGCTTAACTGTGAAGTTTTGATGGGATCTACAGCTAACTAGTTTAATACCCGTCCGGTGGACGGGTTACGCTCACAACGTAACAAACAAAGATAATGTATATTGATGGTGTTTCGGTTTGCTTCTCTTTTTCTTCTTTTCCATCTCCTATTTGAAAAAGTTACAACCATCTAACTTTTCCTTTTCTTCTTTTCAAACCGCTAAAACTCATTCTCAAAACACATTATCCAAACACTACAAAAATGAGCTATTAACTTTTAAGAAGTCAAAAACTTAAAAGGAGCTCAAAATAATCAATCCCAAACACCCACATTAAGTGGACACAAGTCTAAACAACATTATAAAAAAGCACCATTTTTAATTTATAAAAGGAAAACGAACGTGAACAGTGTATAACCACACAACAATATAAAATAAAAGTGATAAGAGTGACAAAACATGAAATGGTGTCATTTTAATGCAAAAGTAAGCGGTAGGCAACATTGGGGGAAAGTGTTATAACAATCAAATATGGTTTACTGCCTCAATTTTTTCGGCTTTTGGATCGTCCTCTTTAACCTCAAAGATGGCCTTTTTTCGACTTTTGCATGGTGCCCATTTGTCAAAGTTGGTGTATTTTTGATATCGTCTATTGAGGCAACCTCATGGTTCACATTAACAACCACCTGAAAGTTGTTATACAAGTATGAGAGTAAGGAATACAAAGTATAGATATAAAGTTTCTTTATATGTAAAAACAATTACCGATTCTTGCTGACTTGTTGCATTGTGGACATATGATGAATTTGGTGTGCATCTAGCATCATCTACTACGGGACATTTAGAAATGTCAGTGTCGACCTCACGTTCCACATTATCAACCACCTAAAGTTGTTATACAAGTGTGAGTGTAAGGAATATAAAGTATATACACAAAGCTTGTTTACATGTAAAAACAATTACCGATGACGTATTTTCTTCTTGCTGATTCGTTGTCTGGTCCGCATCTGACAAGTTTGGTGTATTTTTGGCATCGTTTGTTGGGGGAGACTTAGAAATGTCATAATCAACCTCATGTTCCATATCAACAATCACCTAAAGTTGTTACACGCGCATTAAGAGTAAGGAAAAAAGTACATATACCAAGTTTGTCTACACGTGAAAATGATTACCGATGAAGTCGACGTTTTAGATTGTGTCGGCGAAATACGTGGTTCCCATAATGACTCGTGTACCATGTCCCATTCGTCATCATTGATCCGAGCTAAATACTCGATAGTTTCATCATGAAGAACATCAGCAGAAGTACATGTTGAAGGAAGTGTAGTGGTAGCAAGATTATTGATTTTGTCACCCAAGTATTTTGATACGGTGAAGCGTGGACTATAAGTAGGTGCCGAATTGTATTCATCAACTTTTATCCTAAAGATTACATGCCGAGCACATAAAGTATCCATAAGAAATTCATGTATCCAACACGGATCATCAGGACCCTATAAAAACACCAAGAAACAACATTATACATTAACAAAAAAAAAAAAAAAAAACATAAGCATGAAAAAAAGGAAAAAAAACAAACATGAATGAGTATAATATAGACATGGGCATATTTAGGTATAAAGATCCGAGAAGGACATATATGACGTGATTTGTACATGATAATATATAAAAGTATACCTCTAATAAGCTCTTTATAATCAATTGTTCAGCCGTAAGTCCGAGAAGAAGATTTGCAGCATCGTCAAAGAGAACACATGTAATCTCTTTTCCTTCGTTCCATAATTGGACAACCAGTTTATAACTGAATAAACAAAAGCGATAAGAATATATAATATATGTGTTTTAATCAGGGATGAGCAAATGATTCCGGGTACCGACCTGAAGCGGTACCGAATCTACCGAACCGGGTACTTTGTCGGTATCGAATCGATACCAACATATGACACTTTTTGGTGTCAGTTAGGTTACGGTTTGGTACTGCTAGTTACCGATTTTTTACCAACAAATATTGGTACCGTACGGGTATCGAACCGTTCCGTACCGGGTACATTAGGTATCAGTACCGCTACCCACTTTGGGGGATTTTCGGTACCGGTTGGTACCGAGCTCATCCCTAGTTTTAGTATCTTATAGAAACTTACGCATGACGTGGGTTGACGACATATTTGTTGCATGACGAACAAAGGTATCGTGCATCAGAAAAAGTCGTCTTCTTACGACATATGGTACACCGTACGTACTTTCAATCCTCCTTCAAATCAACACCAATTATTGTGCCTTCGACATTATACATTTTTCCCTTTAATAAGATAACTGAAAATTTTAGCCATGACAAACAAAAGGCTGCTGGTTGTAGACTAAAAAAAGACACGATACCTTAGGAAGACCTTCTTTAATATAATTATAGATGTCAAGGAGACTAACAACGCACATGTCCTCGTTGCTTTGTTCATCCACTGTGAAAGTAACAGGCGGCACCACACTGTTAACATAAATAAAGTCATTATATACAAGTAGACTAATTGTTTGTTATAATGAAAGAAAAATTATGAAAGTATTGCTATACATGTTTTTGAAGGCCTCAGTGACAGCAGGGAAAGGCAGATTTAGATAAAGTTCAGTCGCGACCGTTGACACTAAACACGGACCCCCTGGTATAATGTGACACAAGTATATATAATTTGAGATATTAACTGATGTAAATAGATAATGTTTTTTTAGAGAAAACATACCGTCGAACAATCGGACCTTGCAACCAGTCAGAATTACCAAAACTTGATTTTTTCCATAACTGCGGATGGCCTCGTTAGTAAACCTGAGTGCAGCTTTGCCCCATAACGTAACACGAAGTTTGTTGCCACTATATTGTTTTAAGCAACAATGAAAAAAAAAGTTAGCTAAATTATACAACATATACAAACAAAATGTACAATAAAGTTTACCGCTCATCAGATAAAACTATGTGACACATCTCCCAATTACATGATTGAACGTTTGCAAATAGAACCCTTTATCCAACTGCTACATTTTAACATCTAATAGAGGTTTTATCTTGAATAATTTATTAATTTAATATAACTTTAAAGAAATCAATTTACATACAACTTAGAACCCAATCCTTTCTGTTTATGAAATTCTGAATCAAATAAAAAAAAGTTATAGAAAGAGTAGAAAAGTACCTACCAGAGTATTGCTTAGTGTCAATTTTTCATCTTTACAGTCAAAGAAAAAAGAGTAAAATGCACGGATAGTCCCTGTGGTTTTGCAAAGTTTCAGCTATAGTCCCCAGATTTTGGAAATTACACTCATAGTCCCTGTGGTTTGACAGTTTGTTACGCTGATAGTCCCTGGAGTGGATGTGGGTTAGTTTTCTCAGTTAAGTTGGTGTGAAATGACTATAATACCCTTAATATAAAATAAAATAAACAAATCAAGTATTTAAATATATAAAACATATATGTATGTATATACACACACTTACTGAACAATATGTATCTCTCTTTCTACTCTCTCTATTTCTCTCTCACTAAAAACCACCACCACCGTCACCTCCCCTGCCGCCATCACCACTCCCCACCACCGCCATCCCCTTCCACCACCACACCTCCGCCTCCTAAACCCATACCCGCCTCCACCATCAACTACCCATCCCCAAATCAACCACCCCTATCCACCTCACCCTGTCGCCTTCACCCGCCTGCAAAACTCATAACCCCCAACAGATTTGAACAAAACCCAGATCAAAATTCAACAGATTTCCAACCAAACCCACCCATTCTTTCGTTATCCGTCTATCAAGATGGTATCTTGCGGTTCAAGATTGATGAAGATCCGGTTTATAACCCACCCAAGAAACGGTTTCAAGTGCCGGATGTTGTTGTGCCTGAGTTTGAAAGCAAGAAACTGTGGTTACAGAGGTACACTAAAGGGGTAATTGATGGTGATTCTGGTGAGTCTTTTTTTGTTTATTTGTTTGATGGGTATGAAGCTGTTGTTAGAAGTGATCCGTTTGAGGTTTTTGTTAGGGAACAGAGTAGTGGTAAGCGTGTAGTTTCGTTTAACACTCATGGGCTGTTTGACTTTGAGCAATTGAGGGTTAAGAAAGAAGGGGATGAGTGGGAAGAAAGGTTTAGAAGTCATACGGACTCTCGACCTTTCGGTCCGCAGTCGATTAGTTTCGATGTTCAAATCAGGTGGATAGGGGTGGTGGGGTTGGTGAAGGCGACAGGGTGAGGTGGATAGGGGTGGTTGATTTGGGGATGGGTAGTTGATGGTGGAGGCGGGATTTGGGGATGGGGAGTGGTGATGGCGGCAGGGGAGGTGACGGTGGTGGTGGTTTTTAGTGAGAGAGAGAGAGAGAGAGTAGAAAGAGAGATACATATTGTTCAGTAAGTGTGTGTATATACACACATATATGTTTTATATATTTAAATACTTGATTTGTTTATTTTATTTTATATTAAGGGTATTATAGTCATTTCACACCAACTTAACTGAGAAAACTAACCCACATCCACTCCAGGGACTATCAGCGTAACAAACTGTCAAACCACAGGGACTATGAGTGTAATTTCCAAAATCTGGGGACTATAGCTGAAACTTTGCAAAACCACAGGGACTATCCGTGCATTTTACTCAAGAAAAAATTATAACATCAAATATTTTTTCCTCTTTTACCGATCTCTTCTTTCTTTTCAATGCTATAATGTATTTTACAAGGTGTATATGATTGTCAAATATCAATTATCATAACTTATTGGGTTATTTTGGGACAAATAATTTATCAGTGGGTTTATATTGGATTATTTTGAGGCCATTTATTAAACGGCCCATTTCGACATTTATGATTTAGTTGTCATGGTTAATTATGTTTTTTTCTCTTCTTGAATGACAATTACAGTCACAATTTTCCACCACATTTCTTCAAGCTGATATTTTTTCAAAGCCTGATGAGTGATTTCCTTCTCCCGGCTAAAAAGTTTTGAAATTAAATAAAGATAAACTCTCCTCATACGATTAATCCCAACAGTTTCCATCTCAGGTTTCTTTAAATTGTTATTCGGTTCCGTAATGGCGGATCTACATTGGTCGGAACGGGTTCACGCACGTTTCAAAATTTTAACAGATTTTATATATAGTAAATTGGAGTGAACCCCAAGACATAAGTATTATTAAAGGTGAACCCATACTCAAATAACAAACTTGGTTCAGTGGAATAAACATACATGGTAATGCCATATTGTGCTCACCGTCTGCCGACAGAACTCACCCATTAGCGCATTATTCGACTGGTCAACCGGCAAGGTAGGACCCACAAATCTGAAGTCCGTACCAGACCATTCCCAGAACTTGAAATCATCCATAGCCCGACTTGTAAGCAAGTCTCCAATCACACACCTCTCCAAATCCAGTGGGTTACTGAAGTAGTTAAACCGCACAATGGGGTTGGTTCTCACATCAGTAATGCCAGCCGAAGCGTACCAGAAGAATGCGGCCCAATAGTCTTCTCCATGATGCTGGCAACAGTAAGATACATGGGAGAAGACGATGGCCTAAGGAAAACAGAATACGCAGGCGAAGTAAAAGGGAGTACATTGGAGGCTGCTTCAAGATGTATTGTGAATGTTCATAGATGTTTATAAGCAGGACCGCTAGCGATATTAGCAAGATTGGGTAGATGGTAGGATGGTGGCTATTTAGGGGAATCCATTATCATAAAGGAAAAGGTGCCTACGAAGCGAGTAAAAACAAAACATAACAACCATACAGATTTGCTTATTATGTTTTAAACCTTATCCGACCCGAACAGTTGAACCGACCTGAAATTTTTTTTATGTCCGGTCAAGGAAATTGAAGCATCTAAAAATAGTGAACCCACTGGAAAAAGTTTTTGGATCCACCATTGCGTAGTAGTGTACCGATTTCCTTGCTTGAATTTTTTATATAATTTGTTTTCTGAATCTTACTCTTACACCATGTTGTATGAGTGTCTAAAATCAAAGCTTACATTTGATGCTTGTTTTAGTTGCAGTGATATGAAGAAGTTGACTGGTAAGGCATCTTGCATACTTTGCCAGCAGAACTTCAGCGCTACTGTCACAGGTATAAAAATATATTTTTATTTTTGGTACATAAAAATATATTTTTATTTAAAAGTAAAAAAATTATGCTGAACACAGGATAAACCTAAACAAAACAAAAAGAAAACAGTGTACAACTTATAATTAAAAAAAAAAAAAAACATTGTTCAACCGAGAAACCGAAATAAACCAAAAAGAAAACATTTTCAACCAATAACTAAAAAGAAACATCGTTCAATTTACATTCAAAAATAAACAGTCATCCTTGTAATCTTTGGCTTTTTCCTCACTGACCAGATTGAGTTTGCAGTATTAGCATACTCGTCCTCGGAATCAACTTCTTTAGGCCTGGTGATGTTAACAACTTCACCACTTTCAATAGAACTGCTAATGTCGATAACAACATCCCATTTCCAGGTTAGTATAGCTCTTGCCCGTTTATTAGTTCGATCAGACCTTCGGATCTAGTAGTAACGAATGACTTAGTTCAGTAGAAAATAGTTAAAGATTTTTAAGACAAAAAAGTGAAGTAAAATTTTATACAAAATACCAATTCACTAATGGATTCAACAACTTTGTCACCTTGGTGTCACATCGTAAACAAAATAAGATTTAAGCACAATAACTTAATAACACATGAATGTTAGAGTAGGTGTAGGTATACCTTTGGCATTGGGTTGAGTCTCTTCGTTACCTTCTTTGATCTATTTTCCTTCTTTGATCTATTTTGTGTCGTGTTGATCTGTTGAGCATTTTCCATTTTTATCAAGAACTTACCAACAAAGCTAAAAAATAACATTGGCTTATATGTATAACCACATTAAAGAGGTTACCCAATCCTCATGGAAATGGGTATACCCCACTAATGAGGAGGTTACCCACGTTAATTGTTTTTCAGTTTCAGTAGATATGTTTTTTTTTTACTTTTTTTAATCATTAATCTTTAAATGACAGTTCTTAGTTTTTTCAGATATGTACTTTTAATTTTTTTATAAACGTTTTGTATTTACTTTTCTCCAAATAACATATAATTCTTTTTATAAACGTTTCTAGCTACCCACATATTTATATCGAAAATATCAGTGATATCACCTTTTTGTGAATAAACTTCTAGAAATTGAACCAAAAATAATATAACTGTGTTTGGTGAGACGCTTTAAAAATAACATTTTTTTCACAAACTAATATACATAAATTTAAGAAGTATGTTAATTTAAAGTTTAAATCTCCAAAAAGTAGTAATAAAATTAACTTTTAATAATAGTGGGAATGCCCGCGCGTTGCGGCGGGTGTCCCGACTGATATCAATTTCAATTATGATGTCGATTACGAACCACAACCAATCCGAGTTTCTAACATTTAATACATTCTGATTTCTTTGTAAAAAATCAACTAATTAGTTTCATTGTAAGGTACCCATTTGATTTAATGAACCTTCGTATATTAAACATGACTGTGGAGGCATCTAACATGACTGTTCCAATTCATTTAATACATTCTGATTTCTGTTTATACATGTAAATAGAAGCAGGAACTTTTTAAGAGGGATAAATCAGAGCAATCAAGCAGTACAAGATGTACCTTGCTCCCATTTTCGACATAACACATCATGCAACAGTAACTCCTGTACTTAAGTGGCGAATTACAGTATCGCCATATCCACACCTGGAGGCAATAGTGGTGTAAGCTAGTGGTTGGCGGAAGATCGAGCAGCTGGCAGTCTCTTCAAACAGTCCTCTTTACTTAAACGTCCCCCAAACGCCTGACAGCAAGGATCTATGACGATTTTCTTGAGTGCAGCAGCATTGTCTATGACATACACAGCAAGCTCAAGGTCACTGATTTGACCATAGTATCCACTCATTTCAAGACGTTTCAGGTGTTTATGGACGTGAGGAGCCGCAACACGTCTTATTTTCCTCCTCCATTTCATTGGTGAGAACCAATGTAGCTGCAAAAACAAAATAATCAGCTTACAGTTTCGAAAACAAAGTTTAATGGTTCTGCCAGCCGTTTATGTCTTGAAACAAATCGTGTGAACTGAACCTGTATAGTCTAACTTCTGTATATATACATTCTTTTTCCAAGTTCTTAATTTTCGAATATATAATCTTGTTAAAAAGGTGGGTTTGGCGACCATACCTGAGACATCTCGCGCCTGATGCACAACGAAGCACGATGTGGCATGCATCAAGTTTATGTAGGGAATAATGTGCCTGAGACCAGATGGATCATTTTCATCAGCAAACGGGTCAAAATTGCTACCTTTAGTCGTTTGTTAATCTTTTCGTTTAGTACCTTAAATGCTAAATAAGTCATCTTTGTGGATAATCTGTTGATAGATATCAAGACATTGGGTATTAGTTACGAAAAAGTTACATACACTTCCGATTACTTCCAGCAACTAATCGAAATGGCGGAAAAGTTGATTAAACAAGGAAAGGCGTATGTCGACGACATTGGGTATTAGTTAAAAAGCTAAAAACGTATGGAATACATAGAAAAATATATATAATTAGCTTGCGCCTCGGGTACGAAAAGCCCACCGCTTTTGCGCTTTTCACTTCGCGCCTCGGTTTTTAACTGCAACACTGGTTATAAAAAATTAACAGACGTTTTAAATTTTTGTTAGAAGTTTAAGATTTCAAATCAGTATGGAGTTAATAGTTGACTTGTTTAACCTAAAAGTCAAAGTTCGTACCTCTTGTTCCTTACACTTGGTCTTTGCTAGATAATCATCTAATACACCGTCACCACGAAGAATTTTTCCCCCACATCCCGGTTTATCAACTGACCCAACCGACTCTTCATCGATCACCACGGCTTCTACTCGATCATTTCCCGTCTTGACATATGGAATCTGAACTCGAAACATTATAGAGGCCAAATAGGTCATTTTTACTTGTCATTTCCACAAACTTAAATGTTCAAATTTTCATGAGATTGTACAAAAAGTTGAATTACCTCATACATAGCGTCGGTTAGAAGCGTTTCAAGTATGGCTCTTAACCCTCTAGCACCGGTGTTCTTAACCATTGCTTTTTGACCAATTAACCTTAAGGCCTTTTCTGTGAAATGTAATTTCACCTGTGTAAAACACGTGTTGGGAAACGGGTTAAATAGGTATTTTTTGAATGGGTCATAGTTGTCAAAAGCGCAAAAGGCGCGCGCCTAGGCGCTCGGGCGCAGCGAGGCGCGCCTATAGCGCCTAGCGGTAGCTTAGGCGCAAAAATGGGTTTTTTTTTTTTGTAAAAACGGTGCTTAGGCGCAAAAGGCGCACGCGCCTAGGCGCTCGGGCGTAGCAAGGCGATTGTTCTCCATCCTCTTCTTGTGAAGATTCATTTTAACCAATACATTTGAAAGGAGTTGTATAAATATAGTTCACATGATACATCACTAAAACTGTATAAGAAGTTATCAATGCCCCATGAATTATTTACTATATATTGAAAGTCCAACTTTGATTGAACTTTTAGAACAGAAAAGTGTCACGTGGCTGCCAGTTGGATGCCCACCATGTTTAAGAACCGCCCTCCTCCTGTCTTGCCTTAAGTACCAGCTCTTCTGTGGTGGTGCCAATGATCTCATTAGAGCATTTAAGGAAAAGAGAGTAATACCTTCCTATTTGACCTGAATTGAGAAATAACAAAAATTACTACCATTTTCTACCCTTAACTCTAGAAGAGGGTCATTAAATATGTACCTGTGCTTTATTTCCATTGGGAACTTTTATGCTGGATTCATCAAATGAGTTGTTAGTGATGTCCTTAAGAACAGCCCTTCTCTTGGCTTGGACCGTAGAGGCAACAACAGTAATAGGGGCCCGCTTATGATCCTGTTTCACCACAGGATGTAGTGATGGCAAACCCCCTGATGCCCCGAATACTTTTGCACACACTCTGGTAACTCGTCCAGTTGGCCCTTGGATGTTAGCAGCGGGTACATTTTCTATATTCATGTCGCTTTGCCTTGAAGAAGATCAGTTCATGATGTTGTATTAGCTTGCTTTCCATGAATGCTGCAACTAAAGCTTGTTATGTGTAAGTACTGCAAGATGTTTGCACACACTAATGTTCAAAAGAGCAGCGACCAAAATTTTACCACCATATTCTAGTAGAAGTATTAGGAACAGAACTATCAATAAATCCATATTGTGTCAAGAACTACATAAACATGTTATTAGTCAATTTTTTGTCCTAAGCAGACACACTACATATTAATTATCAATACATCCAGATACAATAGCCAAGACATTATTAATATGGTTTCATCAACCACCGTATTGAGTTATTACAATCACCAAACACACTAATAACATAAAAAACAAAAACAACCTAAAAATATTTTTACTGTTCCCATATCAACTTCCTTCACCCAACAGTAGAAATGAATCAACATTACCAATTACTGATATCCAATTCCTGTTATGTTCTATTCATCAGCGCAAAACTATTGAAAACCAACTATCCAGAGGTATACATAGAGATCAAAAACCTTGATAGAACTCTTCTATGTATCATCACACTATCACAGAACTCTTCTATCTGCAGGGTATTATAAAGTTCCGATGAATGCAAATATATAAATATTTGATTTTGCTTCGAAAATTATACCTGCGTATCGAGTGCATACATTGGTAGGGTGCTATAACTGCATAAGAACTGTCCCACAAACCTATATGATGGAAATCAAGCATAACAACATTGAATGAGATTAATCCCTATTATGGTATTTATCGCTAAGTTTTGTAGCCGCTCTGGAACAACACAGAAAACACAACTCACAAAATGAATGAGATTAATATCAAAGCGCATCATTTCCCTTGCATTGGTGCAAAGAAAGTGTTCCGTTAATATAAAGTTATAATCGTAAATCGATAATACCCAATAAACAAACAAACCAAAGAGACTCTGTAACCAATATTAAATTAACTCAAATCCAAATTAGAAAGAAACAATGGAATACCATTTCAGATCGCTTAAGAAGAAGACTGTGCAAGAGATTTCGACCCGAACCAGATGCCAAATGTCGTTTAATCTAATAGAAACTGGCCTCTGTAGCATTGGCCCCATCTTTATCTCTCTAATTAACTGGAAATACAACAAAATCCAATATCAGCAATAAAAGAAGAACCCTAAAAGCAATTTAAGAAAAGAAACTGACCACGAATGAAGCCCCATTGGTAGACATAATGGTAGGCTAGTGGAACAAACCGACCAGTTGGTCTTGTTGGAGATCAACATTCAGAAATGAAGGGTGATTATCGTGAGGGTTTTGAAGGGTATGTATGTGTTGGTCTTATGAGTTGTCGTTAATTGTACCTGATTATTAGGTATGTATGTTTACTTGGTCAATACGATGTGTCCCCTGTTGCTCGGGAAAGGTCGCATAAATCCAACTGGTGGTCATCAACAAAAACATAACTGTGGAAGTCTTGATATGATGATGATGGTTCTTCACCCATCCTCGAAAACCCAAACCGAGTGCAATTACAGGTACCATTTGATCAATTTCTACACCCATTCTTCGATTTCAAGTATATCTCTGTTGGGGGAAGGAATTGAAATAATCGCATATAGGAGCAATGAGACGAAGTTTATGAATTGTTAGGGTTTTGATCCGTTAGGGGAAGGAAGGAAGAGACATATATTCCAATGCATGACTTATTGTGAGGGCGGTGAAGGAGAGCATGAGTCAGTCAGTCAATGAGAGGTATGAAATCTCCCAATTACCCCTCCCTCTAGTGTCTTAAAACTTTGGTTTCAACCCCACTAAACATGCTTCATTTTCTTGTACATGTTATAAAATTTGTACATGATGTAAAATTACATTTCAGTACATCACTTTTCCTTTATATAGTATTATAGATAACTCCGGTTCTTGTTGAAGTGCATGAACAAATTAATTCAGAAAAGAGAACTTATATGGGCCACAAATTGTTCGAAATGATAAGACAACTTATTTATTAAACTTATGCACGTGTGCGTAGGGATGAGCACGGTTCCCGTTCGATACCGAACGAAAGTACCGGTACCAAACGCTCATCCCTACGTGTGTGTATATATTTACGACAGGTTTTATCCAATGATGTTAAAAGACAAACAAAAATTATAATAGATTAATTGAAAACAAAAAAAAATGAAATAATAAGAAAAAACACCTATATTGGTAATTATTTTTCAAAACACCGATTTTGGTAAATATTTTTGTTTTCATCCATAGCAATGATTTTTGTATCATAAAATAAAAATACACAAATGTCACAACGCATAGTAATATAAAGTAAAAGGAAACACAATACCATAATTTTCATAATAAACGAAAACACGCGATATGGAACTCAAATACCCTAACGTAACTAAAGTCTATCGAAAAAAAGAGTACAAAAACACTAAAACCATACGATAAATAAAAAAACCTAATAATAGTTGTTTTTAAAAAGACCGTAGCACTCGGCACAAAACGACATCATTAGAGGCAAATTAACATAAACTTGGCACCCCATACAGGCTTGACCAGCATCAGCAGCACCGGCATCACCCTGACCATCACCCCCAACATTGTTTACAACCCCGACATTCTCTTCAGCCGCGAGATTCTCTTCAGCCGCGGCATTCTCTTCAGCAATCTCATTACCATCACTTTGATCTTCCATGTTATCATCCTCTGCCCCTTGCAACATCATCGTTGCATGCTTCTTCCCTCTCAAATGAGCGTCAACTTGCATAGCACTTGTACAAAAAATGTTGCACAAACCACAATGAAGATCGATGAAAGGAAAAGTAGCTTTGTCTACCTGTCGTGTCAAAATATGAATGGAAAAGTTAATTATGTAATAACAAAATATAAAATGAAAGATGTAGCAAATAGTTGTACCCTGGCAACATGTTTGCTTGAAGATACATGGGCATTGTATTGTTGCATGTCAAGGCATATTATATTACAAATAGTGCAACCTACGAGTTCTTCTTTTTTGGCGCCATTTGCTAGTAAATTATGTAGCTTGTTATACATTGACATTGAGATTGAGAATTTTTAGATGACGAAAGGGATAATAGGGTAGTTAATAATTGTAGGTTATAAAGAGAGATTATGGGGAGGTGGGTAGGTTGTGAAGAGAGGTTATGGGGAGGTGGGGAGGTTATGAAGAGATATTATGGGAGGTGGGGAGGTTAGGAATAGAGATTATGGGCAGGTGGGTATTACTGATAAAGAAGAAGAAAAAAGAAATTTGAAATCCAAAAAATTTGAAAATAGATAAAAAAAACTGGAGTAGGGTAGTTAATATTTTGGAATTTTGAAATGCTAAAAATATGGAAAATAAATTGTAATAAGGTAGTTACTCTGGTCCGAAATAAAGGGAGTGGGAATAGGGTAGTCTGCTGCAGAACAGTGGAGCTCGGTTAATGATGTTAACATATGAGATGTTTTTGTAAGTGAAAAGTGTTATTTGATGACTTATGATTTTTATTCTGTTGAATTCTACCTTTTTTTATGATGCAAATGTATAAAATTGTGCTGTTGATAAGGGATTGGGCTAGTGGGGAGGAAAATATGCAAGGACTAAAGATGGGCTTTTAAAATGAGTGGGCCAGTACAACTTCAATGGACATTTTTTATTAGAGTACGTATTTTAAATGTTTAGTTACCCACTTTCTTTCTGACTGTTAAAAAGGGTTTAGCTTTCACTAAGCATTTTAACAAAAAAAAGTTTTAAAATTTTTTTTTAACAAAAAATAAAACTTTTTTTTAACAAAAAATAAAACTTTTTTTTAACATGCAAATGCTATAAATGGAACAATAAGTTTTAAGACATGCATTTGTATTTATTTGTTAACATTTTTTACCCCACTTGCCCACTTTCTAAATTTAGGAGTAAATACGTTAGATAGTTGATTATTGTGATTTCTTCTTGGACCAGACATATATATATATATATATATAATAAATCTTTTTTTAACAACATAAGCATTCCATATAGTATATAACATATAAATTAATAATAATAATAATATGATTGTTAGTGTTTTATAATAATAATATAAAAACTGATAATGCTTATAGTATTTAACATATAAAATAATAATAATAATAATAATATGATAGTTAGTGTTTTATGATAATAATATAAAAACTAATAAGAATAATCATAAACATAAGAGTGAAATAAGGTCAACATTAAAGCAAAAACATAAAGATATGGTTAACATTAAAGAAGAAACATAATTAGTGAAATAAGTTCAACATTAAAGAAAAACAAAACATGCAGCATTCTTGAAATAACAGAAATAACAGCCTTCAAAACATAAGTGTTTCTAGATTTATCCTCTTCCTAGTCCAGAACAACTCGTTTTCCACCGTGTAGAGACGCAAACTTGCTTCTTTTTATCACGCGTACAATATCCTCTTCCCAATCATCGTCAGAACTAACGATCTCAATCACCTCGTCCCATTTCCAGTTCCTTAATGCTTTAGACCTCTTGTTGCTTCTTTCAACCTTGCGAACCTAAGAAAAAACTTATCATTGAACGCATGGTCGGGCCAATGCGTTTGAATAGGTGAATCTAAATGCCGAGGCCGTTTCCGGTTACTAATTATATTATAATATTTTAAGTACACAATAATAAAAATAGATACCTCATCACATGCTGGTCCATGTTTTTTCATTGTTTTCTGCTCCTCATCATCCAAATTGGTAAGTTCCATTTCCTGAAATAAGAAATCAATTAAAATTGTTGATCATGGACATATCGAGAGTTATTAGTTTAAATTAACGGTATTAACCTGATTACATGCTGGTCCATTTTGTACCAACGTTTTCTGCTGCTCATCATCCAAACTGGTAAGTTCCATTTCCTGAAATAAGAAATCAATCAAAATTGTTGATGATAGAAATATCGAGATTAATAAGTTTATATTAAGAGTATCAAATAAAAACCTGATAACATTCTGATCCACTTTTTATGAACGGGTTCTGATCCGCGTTAGTCAAACTGTTGAAGTTGATTTCCTGAAACAACAAAATCAATTCAAATGTTTAGTGTATTGATAGGGACAGTAGCAGGTTTGTAAACAAATACTTTTACTAACCTTTGCTGAAGTGCCTGATAAAGTTGCTGATGGAAGTTGATTTTCATTGGTAGAACACTCTTGGTCGCTAAATTTAGTGAAAGCTTTACTTTGCTTCATTTTTTTGTTGAATGCTTGATCGAATATGTTTGAACTTGTTACATGTAGGTGCATTATATAGCATAAGATCACCTCAACCGACCCTGACATCTAGGAAGATTGTAGTAGTTAATTTGGAGATAATGGGTCTAAAAATAAGGAGAAAACTTGCAAGAGTAGTGGAGATCATGGGCCTAAATTTCTGGAGCAAAACAACCAGCAGAAAACTGCAAATAACCTCTATTAGAGCGGTTATTTTTGCTAGTTTAAACGGCTGAGATTTCATCTCAGCATGATCCAACAGTGGATATTGACTTGGATGGTGGTTAGACTTAATGGGTTCCATAGACTTAATGAGATTTCATCTCAGCATGATCTCGCGTACACTGCGGAGCTTATGGCTGACTACCAAACGAGGCCTCGAGCTTGATTCTGTTGAAAATGGATGTTCTTCCCCTTGAATGCAAAGGTGCCTGACTACGGCAGTGACGGCGAGGCGGAGGAGGCAACCTTGGACATCGAGCTTATGAGTGAGACGAGACCCCGGTGGCTTTTACGAAGCGTGATTGGCGACTCTCTTGTCCAGACAAGGAAGATGAGGTACTCATCTTGAAGGTGCCCCTTCAACTACTAATGCTAGGAACTCTCTTTGTTCCTATTCCGTCTAAGCATTGTGCCATTTCGCGCATAACGACAACAGACGTTGGCGCATGGACCATCATAAAGGTCCTTCCATGTCGAAGGTGTGAAGACAATAGTTTTCCCCTCTTTGACTAATCAGCTGCTTCGAACGAGAGAAAATTAGGGTGACCATGCAAGACAATTTATTGTTAAGGGGGCCCACATAACAACGACTTGTAGTGCATGGAAATCCTGGTGAACTCTGCGGGTCAAGCTAATGATCATTACACATTCGAAAATCCTAAGTTGTTCAAATCTCCGTCTAGTAGTACACCAATCGAGATAGTTACTATAACACTCTACAAGTGGGAAGCCTGCCTTTCCCTACTTCGTGCCTAACATCCCTACCTGTAGTACGAATCATTGAGAACCGTTATCCAAGCAAGTGAAGATGGTAAACACTCAGGAAAGATTTTCCTCAACACTTTAGGATGCTTATGTTTAAATTTGTACTGAGCCTACGACACCCCAACCTTATCCATTATAGTTGAGATGATAGACCCCAACATTTGACATCCGTTTTACCCCAAGGAGATAGCATGGCGCGAACTGTAGTGTAACCCATTTACTGCACTCTGTTCGTCATTCATGAAGACCGTACCAACTATACTGGGACTCTTGGAGCCCAAGCAAAATCGATGTAAAAGTCACACAGTCCAGTGTGACAAAGGGGTCCTTCCTACGTCGGACAGTCAAGGTCCATGAAGCATAAAACACATGTTATAAGGACAAAAGCAACCGCTCGATTCTCCTCTTCTTAACAGATTTCCACTCCATATGGGCACATGGATGAAACAGGCAGGAAGCTTCTTCCCGTCATTCACCTCATAAGCACCCCATCACCCACTACCCATATTACAACACCGACGCACCCATCAGTACTTCCACCCTCTCTATCCTGTGGTGCACCCCATCGTTTGGGTAGTGCATTCACACCCTGGAAACCACTTTACGGTTGCTTCAAGGCACAATTCGGTCCCGAGGAAGAAGTCATGCACCCTCGCGACCTTATCTCTGCGTTTTCACTATCACTTTCTCCTATACGTGGTAGTAATGCACAACCCCCCTCATCTCCTGTGAAGCATACCCTTTTATGTAAAACTAAAGACTATGGAAGAGTCAGAGACTTGAGGAATAAACAAGGAACAAGGTGAAGGGAAGGGAAGACCTCACCGTATTTTTATAGCCTTGGATGACTTGCATCAATCGGAGTAAGGTGACTCCGAGGAGGTTTGCTACACAAGACTAATTGCAACAAATTGATATGGTGTATGTAAAAGTTGATGTACCCTTAGCAAGATTTTGATGTAACTCATTTTACCTCGCTACAATGATGAGATGATTACGGAGAGAAGATTTGCATAACATCATTAGGAATTACCCTACCTTTATACTTATGGTGCACGACGAATAAGCTTTGCTTTCACACAAAGACAACAACATTTATTCCAAAATAAATGTTTAATCTCGTCAATGTGTTTTATACATGAGAAGCACATGGAACCACAACAAAGGAAATGCTGGCCGAGTCTAATCAGAACCTTTACCTGCAACAAGAGCTGAGCCTGAAGCTCTGTGGAGCCAACAAGTTGCTAAAGCAATCGTCCAATACGAAGCAAACAACACTGAAAACAACGGCGAAATAAGAGGAAGTATACACATCCCAAGCAAAGCTCTAAAATAAACAACAAACATAAGGAAACCGCTGCGACTAGGAAAGTCAAGGCATTCGTTGTCAAGACTAAGATAGGTGATAAAAACTACCAAGGAGAACTACCAAAGTGTGATAGATGTGGTTATTATCACACAGGTCCGTGCAGGACTCGTAGGTGTGAAATTGGGGCAAGACCGGGCATAGCAAGGAGGCATGCTGGTCTGGTATGAGACATGTCAATGGAATTTAGGACAGTAATAGCAATGGCAAAGGCCAAGAGTTGCTACGGATGTGGCAACAAAGGACACTATCGGAAGGACTGTCCGAAGAAAAGTTCAAGCTCTTGGGAGCATTTTCATGAAGGGAATATGCAAGGCACGCTAGGACCCGAACATAGTTACGAGTATGTTTCTTATAAACCGACATATTGCATCTGTTCTATTTGATACCGGAGCCGACGTCGGTATTTAGTCTATGGAACTTAAGGATATAGTTGGCTTAGGAACAAGTAAGCTAGACTCCCCACATGCTATAGAGTTGGCAAATGGGGAAATCGGTCGAAATGGATAAAGTTATTAAGGATTGTATACTTGGACTTGGGGAAACGGAAATTCTCTATCAACCTTCTACCAGTTGGTTAAGGTATTTTGATGTGGTAGTCGTCATGGATTGGATATCCAAGAATAAGGCTGAAGTTGTTTGTTAGGAGAAAATTATTCGCATCCCTCTTGCGAATGATGAAACTCTCATTGTGCATGGAGAGAAACGAGACACGCCTCTGCGAATCATCAATTGTATGAAGGCGCAGAAGTGCTTAAGGAAAGGATATGTTGCATTCCTGGCGCACGTAGTAGATAAGAAGGCTAAGGAGCCGAAACTCGAAGACATTCCTGTGGTGAAGGAATTTCCTGATGTTTTTCCCGAAGATCTGCCAGGACTACCTCCGCAAAGACAAGTCGAATTCCATATTGACTTGGTTCCAGGCGCCGCTCCTGTAGCCAACGCACCCTATCGACTCGCACCATCCGAGATGCAAGAATTATCTACACAACTCCAGGAGTTGTTGGATAAAGGATTCATAAGGCCGAGCTTCTCGCCTTGGGGAGCTCCGGTTTTGTTCGTAAAGAAGAAGGATGGAACACTGCGGATGTGTATCGATTATAGAGAACTGAATAAGCTCACTGTCAAGAATCGGTATCCTCTACCGAGGATTGACGACTTATTCGATCAGTTGCAAGGATCGAGCTACTACTTAAAGATCGACCTTCGATCTGGCTATCATCAGTTAAGGATCCAAGAAGAGAGCATACCAAAGACTGCATTCAGGATGCGTTATGGGCATTACGAATTCCTTGTGATGTTATTTGGATTGATGAATGCGCCAGCAGTGTTTATGGATCTGATGAATCATGTTTGCAAACCATCTCTCGATAAATTCGTGATTGTATTTATCGATGATATTCTAATTTATTCCCGAACGAAAGAAGAGCACGAACAACACCTCAGGACCATTCTGGAACTGCTGAAGAGAGAGAAGCTTTATGCAAAGTTCTCAAAGTGCGAATTTTGGATTCGCGAAGTACAGTTCCTTGGTCATGTTGTGAACGAGAAGGGTATTCATGTAGACCCAGCCAAGATAGAAGCGATAAAGAATTGGGAAGCCCCCAAAACACCAACTGAAGTTCGATAATTTTTGGGATTAGCGGGCTACTACCGATGATTTATCAAGAATTTCTCCAAGATAGCCCAACCGCTGACTTCCCTTACGCAGAAGGACAAGAAGTACGACTGGAGTGATAAGCAGGAAGAAGCCTTCCAACTTCTCAAGTACCCCCATTTGTTCGAGAAAGCCCGGTTCAAAGCCAAGTACCCCCATTTGTTCGAGAAAGCTCCTGCGGGAGATAACTCAGCCTGAATTTCGGGACGAAATTCTTTTAACGGGGGGAGACTGTGACAACTGGCACAAAACCGGTAATTTCCGTACAGTTTAATTATTATTTAATATCTGCAATTATGTGCTTAAATGTCAACATTGTCTGATTACATGCCATACATGTGAATTCATGCACGTTCTATACTTCAAATATTGCTTTAGGCATTACTTTTAGAGTTGCGTCAAAAAGACTAGTAAACTCACCGGTAAGACACGCTGTGTCAGCAATTCTGCAGAAAGCAGTCAGATAATAGAATTAGGGCCTAGGAATAGGTCCAACATCTAAAATACATTAAAACCCAAGTGTGAATACAAGGGTTAACATATAAACTTTCTGGAAGCTAAACTATGCACTAAAAAGCACCCGAAACTCACTTTAGATGCAGAATTCGGCATAAATCAGCACTAATTCAGCTATAATCATCTTTTTAACACATTAATATCATGTAGAATTTATGTTTTATTGTCTAGTATAACTTACAAAGTGTCGGGAATTGAAACTGACACAAAAGGTGCTTCATACCTAGTGAAACTGCGCAATTCAGCACTTTAACGAACCTAACAACCGGACAATAACCGGGACATCAAAATTTAACTAGAAGTAATGTTTTTATGATATTAAACTAGTATTGGTGCTATAACACCTTAAAAATCATAAAAAGCCCTAAACACACTTAAACTAAGTTAAACCCCCTCGTTTGCACTTTAAACCCCCAACTTCCCAAAAATTACACTTTACCCCCCCCCCCCCTTTTCACCATGGCCGGCCCCTAAGGGCCCCACATACTCTTGATTATTTTATTTAACTTTGTTCCCTAGTTTGTGTGCAAGAGATCCCATAAAAGATTATATGTTGGAACTTTTTTTTTTTATAAAGACCATTAGAATCTCACATTGTCCATCATTCCTTAAATATCTCCTTCCTTCCTTCACCCCTTGCTCTCGGCTCATATACACCACCCACACACCACCATTTTCAAGCTCCAACTTCACAATCCAAGGTCACTAGGAGGTGTAAGAAGCTCATCTAAGAAGGTGTAAGGTGCTAGAAGTGGAAGGACCTCACTTTGGAGCTTTTAACCTCTCATTTTCTTCCTTGTTCATCTTCTTCATTCTTGTGCCACTTCCCTAGCCATTAGAGCTAGTAGTAAGCTTCTTGATCACTAAAATAAGTCATTTTTATGTTATGTATAAGTTTCACCATCTAAACAACTTAACTTTTAATGATAAAAATGAAAGGATCTAACATATTCATGAAGAAAATAAGTGGTTACATAAATTTTTGGTGTATGTAATGAAGTTGTTGATGTTATATTTTGTGTTTATGTTTAGATCAAGTATGTTAAAGCTTGGATTTAACAAGTTTAAGCATGGATCTTGAAGGATCTATGGTTAAACTTGAAGATGAACATATAAAGCATTATGTGAACTTGAAATATGAATTTTTATGCATAATCATGTAATTTTGAAGTAATAAAGTGTGTGTGGAACTAATTTTTGAAACTAAAACTCATGGAAAGTTTGTTAAAAAGTTAACATAAGGCTTGTTTATGAAATATCTAAATTTATTAAGCATGGATCTTGAAAGATCCATGGTAAAACATGATGTTAAAAATAATGATCTTTCTAATGGACATAAAAGTGGTTTTTAGAACATGATTTACAAACTTTAAGACCATTAAACTCATGGATGATTGAGGTAGTGGATTAAAGTTTCACATAAGTTTGTTTAAAATACAAAAGAACACTTATTTTTGGAAAGATCATAATATGATAAGTGTAGATCTAGAAGACTACACATTTTTAACAAGAATCAAGTTCACCATGATATTTCATATGGAAAAATTAGTATATGTTGTTGGTGATTTGTAACACCCCGAAAATATAAAACTTTATATTGTAACTATAAAGTATAAATAGACGAGAATTTATTAACTAGGAACTTTTAACCTAGTTAGTTACAAGACTAGAAGTAGCCTATATTAGGGTTAAAGGCTACTAAACAATAAGTGGGACAAAGTTGAGGGGCCTAAGTTGACAAAATTTAAACTTAAATTGTTAAAACAAATTAAAATAAACCAAACACCCCCAAAAGAGGTGTTGGTCGATCAGGGGAAAGACCAGGTCGACACCCCCTTAGCTCCAAACCCTAAAATCACTAAAACTCTCAAATTTGATGTGCAAATCTGGTCCAAAACGAAATCCGAGCCTAGAATCGTGATCCTCATCGCAAGAGGATCATAAGGTATGTAAAATCTGATGAAATCTCTAAACTTGAAAATCTCATGATTTTGGAAAATCTGAAATTTGATGTTGCATGTGAGTTATGTGATTAGATTAGGGATGATATAGTGTCTAGGAGTGAAACCTAGACAACTACATGTGAGATCATGCTCAAATTCAGGAAAATTCCATGAACACCTTGAAGGTGGGTTGTGGGTTTTACATGATGATGATGAACACTAGGGTTTAGATGATTATCCTAGTGTAAATTGATTATAGAAAAGTAATTTCAGAAAGGTATGATGATTAAAATGCTATATGAGGGCTTATTTGATGTTAAGTTAACTAGCTAGCAAACTATGAACTTAAATGCAAATGATGTAGAAATTCTGCCCTCATAGTGTTTGTAGAAATGCCTCAAAGAAGGCTTAAGAAATAGAAATTTAAAGCTTTAACGCATAATTATGATGTTTCGGTATAATATGCGAAGTGAGGTCTAAAGAGAGTTCTAAACATGTCTTGAATTGAACTCTGTAGGACAAGATACCGGAACGTCGAGTGGACAAGCTGGTGTTGATTCGCGGTTGAAGGGCGTGCGTTAAGGTATGTAACTTGACCCGTTACATTTATTAGATTTGATGATTCTAATGTGTAATTAAATTTTTGAATAAGAGTTGTTTTGAATTAAGCGATAAAGTTGTTATATTGATTGATTGATTAAATTCGGTTGGTACTCGTTGGTAGTCGTCATATAGGAGGATTCCTTAGACGAGCCAAACGGGTCAAATAATCAAGTAAAACATGATTAATGCTCCGGAATATGATGGATTGTTCTTTGATATTGGTTAATATATATAACATGTTTGAAATACTAGAATTTGATGTAGTGGTTTGTTAGAAAAGTGAATTCCAAGAGTTGGGTTTGAGTGAAATGAACAAAACAAACAAGACATGGATTTCCAGGTACTACCGTAAATTACGGTAGTACCGTAATTTACGGTAAAGGTCAGATATGTTACGGCGTGGATCTCCTGGTTTACGGTGACCAAACATTTCCAGGACTCACCGTAAATTACGGTGATACCGTAATTTACGGTGGATCCAGAATAGCTTTTATATTTTATTATTTCTTATGTGATGTTAAATCTTGTGATTATATTATATAACAACGTCAAAACTAATGTTCTTAACGGTTTTGATCATAGGTAAATTGGTGGATCTTACGGGTGGCGATCAAGTGATTAATGAAGAACCAAACACTACATTTTGAAGCTTCCGCTATGTTTTAAATCTTTAAAACTTTTGTGTATGGGATGTAAACATATTTTAAACATCTTTCTAAATGTTTCAACTTAGTTATTAGTTGACTAAGTTTGATGTAACTTATGAACTTTGTTATGAAAGTTAGTTTATTTAAACAATATTTTACTAGAAATGGTACAAACTATTACTAAAATCAAGGTTAAAATTTAGGGTGTTACATGATTATTGTTGGAAAATTGTTTTGGTGTTAAAAGAAAATAAACACATGTTTTGAAACATGGTAAACCTCCATTTTTAGGGGAAACTATGTCAAAATTTTTATAAAATTTTGACACTTAGAAAAATATAAGTTTTTGTGAAACTTATTCCCTAAAAATTCACCCAAAAATATTTACCAAGGTTTCCCTATTTTTTGTGTAAAATTACAAGTCAAGAAATGGTGATTTCTTCAAGTTAAAATTAAATATTAAGTATGTATATTTTTAGGGAAAATATATATATTTAGTGATCACCAAAGTTTGTGCTAAGTGTATATTATGTGTATTATATATGTTAGTGTATTAGGAACTTGAAAATACACTAAATACTCCCAATGAGTATGAATGCAAAAATACACATACAAATACATGAGAATACATAAGTATACAAGTATGCAAAAATCCCTCACAAGGAAATACTTGGACAAATACAAGAAAATATATTTATGAAAATATATTTCTTAACATATTATTGAATTTGGACACTATGGACTTAAATATGTATTTTTGAACAAAAATATATAACCATTACCAAGTAATGGAATTTATATAAAAATCAGGTGAATAACGAGAATGATTATATATATTTTATAGCATGACAAAATATATATATATATATATATATTTCATACGAGTCTTAAAAATATATTATTTTTAAGAAATATAATTCCGGAAAATAATAAAAATCAAAGTATTGATTTTTGGTGAAAAATACAAAATACAAAAGTATTTACATAAAATACAAGTATACTTTCCTAAGAATACTTGTACAAAAATAATATGGAGAATATTCTTTCACAAAATACTTATATTTATATTTGGAAAAATAATACAAGTAACATACATGAAAAGTTAAAAATATAAATTATTTTTAACAACTTATTACCTGGAAAAGTCAACGAAAATGAATATATATTTGTGAAGTGAAATATATATTTACAAATAAACAATATATACTCAAAGTGCAAAAACATGACAAACGGGCAAGACCCGACAAACATGGGCATGACCCTCATAAAGAATGAATGTACAAGAACATATACATAAACAAAAGATGGTGACTTGTACTGGTGTGATACAAGTCTAGTGACTAACATTAATAGAACACGTATAGGTCACGACGTTACAAAACCAACCGGTGAAGTTTGCGGCGCAGGATACGCAAAGTTGTGAGTTCATGTCCCCACTTTTAAACTTTTACTTGTTTTCTAAACTTGGGGAAAATACATGTGTTATGGTATGTTGAATACAAAAACTAAGGAATGATACTTTAGATCATGTCACGAATAGGGTGCCATAAGCACCATTAATCAGTTACATACCAAGACCGCGGAACAAAAGGTTAGATCTAATGGGTTTCAGGCAACCACACTCTTGGCCACTCTTTTACCAAGCAGTGCTTTTGTGTCTCTAGTCGTGAATCGACAGTCGTGAATCGACAAGTAAAAAATGCCTATGGTTTGGATGCTTCCTATGTCGTGTCACATGTTAATGGCCTTGCAAACCATTAGCGATCTCGATTTCCTTACATTTACAGAAGTACATATTTCAGTACAATTACATACCATGTTTTCTACAACGAATGCTTAAATGTTTATACAAATCTGCATGAATTCACACCAACATTATGTTGACGATTTTCTAAAACTCACATGTATTTCAGGAAACAAGTTGGATCTTGGGCGCTGGAGTTGTTTTCAAGACGTAAATTTCAAGTTTAGATGTCATCCACTTTTGTTTTGTATCATAACTTGAGGGCTTTGGTTGAAACTTAAATGACTTGTGTTAGCAACATTTCAATCTTATGAATGGATGAACATCTTGTTTTAATCATATAGTTGTTTATTATAATTGAATGCAATGATATCAAGCAAGTCACACATCATACGCTTCCGCAAAAGTCAGGGTGTGACATTTATTTTGATAAAAGTGTATTCATTCTTTTTTTTTTTCATGTAACAAAATAATATAATTAATATTTAGAAAAATAATTAAGACCTCCTCATAGAGCGCCATGTGTCCCTCATATGGTTTCTTTTATTATATAGTATAGATAGATTAAATTAGAGATGGGCATATCAGGTTGTTTTTTACCTGAAACCGGTTTTTACCCTGACCCGGTTCTTGTTATAGTGTAGGGGAACCGGTTCTTGTAGGAACCGAGTCCAGTTCCTAACCGAGTTTAGAGCTTTAATACTGGAACCGAGAGTAACCGATCCCGGGTAGGGTTGGAACCAGGTTCTCTAAAGAACCGGTTCCACCGGGTAAGTCCTAAAAATCGCTGAAATGATACTGTGTAACCGGCTCTTAAAAAAAAATCCTTATATTGAATAAAATACTACAATTTTAAAAAATATACAAACATATTAAAGAAAATACAAACATATTGTATTGTAGCCGGTTTTTTTCTTTGACCGTTTACTTGTCGTTGTCGTGGATGCGTCCATTTGACTTGCGGCTCGCTTTGGTGGTGCCACTTCGGTACAATCGTCTTCCGAATCATTAGTTTGTACTTCTTCATCCTCCTCTTCATCAACTATCTTGTTCTCTAATTTCACTTCGTCTTCTAGACTTGTCTTATCTTGAATATGGTCCACCGGCATCCAAATGATCCTTTAGGCAAATTGTCATCTCTATTGATTCCGGTGTTAGTCTTGTTCTTCGTATGGACAATACCTTGCCACTAAGAGAAAACGCACTTTCCGAAGCTACGGTGGAAGCTTGGACCGTTAGTATATCACGAGCCATTGTGGCTAGAATCGGGAATTCCGATTCTTTTAATTTCCACCATGACAAAAGATCAAACTTTTTATATTCCTTGGCGGTCATAGTACGCGAATAACATGTTTCTTTATATCTACCAAGTTCACTTGATGGGGCGTTACCTCTTTGTTGTTTAGTCGTTTCATCTCTAACGACATTCAACATCATCATGAGTGGGTCTCCATTAGTAGTCGTTCGACTAGTGGCCGACGATCGAGACTCAAACATATTACTAGTATTATTTTTCCCATATTTTTTTAAATAATAATCATAAAGTTTTGATAAACAAGTGTTAAAATTCTTTTTGATTCTTTCTTTTAACCTTGGATCATCCTCATGCATATCCAACTTGTCGTATATTTCTTCAATCAAAGCTTCAACACCCGTCACATTTAAAATTGGATTTAAAGTGGCAGCACATAGAAAAACGGGTGTTAGATCCAAAAAATATTTGTTAAACTTTTCAATCATTGGTTTCATCATGTTCCTCAACATGTAACTTGAATTTTCAAAATTTTTAAAATTTGTAGTGATCATATACAATTCCGAAAGAACAAGAGAACTAGTAGGGTAATAAACACCCGAAATGTTAGTTGTTGCCGTTTTGAAAACTTTTAAAAAAGTACTTAGTTTTTCAATGTTTCCCTAAGCCATGTTGGGAAAAGGGTCGACTAAGTAATCATTACTTAGTGATGTATGAAAAGTTTTTAACGTGCCCATTTGTTTTAAAGCCATTTCGAACATAAAACAAGTAGAATTCCAACGAGTTGGTATGTCCCAGTTAAGTCCAATTAATTTTTGATTAACATCGTTACAAAGTTTTTTATATTCTTGATATCGTTCTTTTCCACTTTTGAAAATGTCATGAAGCATAATTCGAAAAGCTTTAATTAAATCCGAACAAAAATATCATTTAGCCCCGTTTGCACAACTAAATTAGTAATATGTGCAACACATCATGTGTGATAAAACGCCCCATCAATAACCGGTTTTTACTTTAATTTTAATTTATTGATCGCCGTTGTGTTGTTTGAAGCATTATCAAATGATATTGAAAAAAATTTATCCTTTAAACAATATTTAATGATTGTGGCATGTATAATTTTAAAAATATTTTCACCGGTATGAGGAGAAGGAAACTCGTCAAACGTAATCGTACGCTTCATCATTTGCCACGTATCGGGATCAACCCATTGAGCGGTGGCACAAATGTACGATTCGGGTAAACCATGTGGAGCCGACCACACATCACTAGTTAAGTTAACACTAGTTTTTAAATTTTTAAAAAATTCAATTAATTCTTTTCTTGCATTTTCTCATAAATATAAACAATGACGTTTTAAAGTGCGACGACTTACATGTTTGTAACGTGGTTGAAGAGTCTCTCTAATAACCTTAGTTAAAAGAGGGTTGTCGAAGTGTCCAAACGGTGATTGTTGAATCACCAACTTAGCCATCCTATCCCGAGCTATCATGTGATCGTAACGAAATATTGAACCATCCTTTGAGAGTTGCACTTGACCGGGTGTAACATCTTTCAAAGCCTTGCAATATTTGTTCTTTATATGTTTCGTCAAAGTTGAATTGGAGTCCTTGCTTAACAAAGCTCCACAATGTTTGCATTGAGCCTTTTGCGAGCCGTCAGTCATTTCCACCAAATCCCAATTGCACCATACATCCATATTGCAATTATGTGCGAGTGTCCCAACGACTTATGGAGCGGATTGAGGAGCCTTGTTGACGGCTAGGAATCGATTCCAACGGTAATAAGCATTAAATGGGCAGTTTGCAACGACTAGGAATCGATTCCAATTGTAATAAAATCAATAAATGTAAGAATTTAATGCACCGGGTTTTTTTTTGTTTACGGAGGAATCGGTTCCGGGTAGGAACCGGGTACGACCCTATTTTTTTATAAAATGTGGAACCAGGTAAGAACCTACGGGTTTTTTGAACCCGGAACCGGTTCTTCTATACAGCGGGTAGGAACTGAAACCGGTTCCTGGTTGATTCTACCGGGTCGGGTTTGGAACCGGGTATTATGCCCATCTCTAAATTAAACTACACCTCGTTTAAAATGTATAATTTATAACTTCAACCTACAAACCTTTTTAAAACCTGCTTACCACTTTATTCTAAGTTGTTTACAGGTACAAACATGCATCGTTATCACAAAATGACTCTTTATAGCAAAATGGTTAACAAGACTAAAATCCATGTTGAAGGCCCCCAGAGATGGTAGTATCAATTTCTTAACATCAGAAAAATAAAAAAACACAAACATGTTTTTCATAATTACAAAGTTCAACTTAAAATTCAACCATATATGCCACCGATCTTCACTGTCATGATCGTCTCATCCACTTCCTAATTTAAACATCATCAAGAATGCACCTGAATTTTTTTGTTTCCTTTGACAAAAAGGAAAGAAGCCGGAAAAGCGCGATGCAAGCCCCTGAAATCTGACAACAAAAAAAAGAGACAAACCGTTCAGCCACTGCATGCATTATCCTCCGTTCCAACGCACACAGACAAGATATTGAACTTACTATATGCCTCTCTCCAACCAACGCATATGCCCACCTCCAATTTTATCGTATGGTTTTAGCTCTAGTTGTCCTTTAAGGCATAACATTGAGGGGCCAGCTCAGCTAGCCACAAATAATCAATTCTAGTAACATTGCGCACATAATTACGTGTTGTTTGAACTAAATTGTAGAAAATAATGCACTCGGGTTTTGAACGCCTTAGAACAGAAGTTGGGTGAATCTCTGCAATCTGACCATTTGCCAAAACCCTGCCAATCATAACCCAAGATTTAATACTCATTCAAAGATAGCCTCAAGATAACAATTTCTTCCTTTCTTTGGGCAAACTTGCAACCTGAGATTTTACATATTTGACTATTCTATAAGGGTGTGAACTCCTGGCACAACAAGAACCTAACACGAAACTCACAGGTTTGGGTTGGTCCGACCCGGGAACACGTGATGGGTTTGCAGGTTGACCCATTTATTTTTACAATTAAAAAAATCTGTTTTATGTCATAACTGAAACTGATTTGAGTTTTTCAAGTTAAAATTTTAAAGATAAAAGAGGAATTAGCACTTGAACCTGATTGTATGATGCATGTTTATATTTTTGTTGTAGTTTTGAAATTTTCCAATATTAATATGCAACACAAAATTTCGGGTTAAACGAGTTATGTTCATGTCAACCAGTGAAAATGTGTCATGTTTGTGTTTGGGTTCATGTTTCTGACACAATTTTTAGGTTCAACCCGTGAATACAACCTAGCTGACACAGCTAATATTCTAGCGCCGGTTTCTGCAAGTTCTATGGTAAAACACTTGTTGCTTATAAAGTTGTTAAAATGGTTATGGTGAGTCATTCATCACCTGTATGTACCATCAGGCTGCTTTAAGGCTGCATTCAGGAAATATGAAGCAGCAAGGCATCTGCGGAGCGGAAGCATGTCATCTCCACATGAAGATATCTTAAGTCCCATTCGTTCTACATTTTCCAGAATTTGACTACAAGAAACCAACAAATAATCATTATGCATCCTGACCAACTTGTAAAAGTATAAGCATATCAGAACTTGGATACTGACATATTTACCCACCTATAAGTTATAATATCATATATACTCATTATGACATGTATACCCTTGGCTAAACTATATGAGTCATATTATAAATTTAACTAATGAAATGGGCAAATATGAAATTTTAAGTACCTTGAACGTGTATATTTGATGTTGATTTATTTTGTTGGGTGAATAAGATATTAGGCAAGTTTATGAAACTGCCCCCTTTTTTCATTCATCATAAAATTCCAAATGGTATTATACATTAGTTAATTGTGTTTCTTAATTAGAGAATACAGATAGACGAGAATTAACGAACTTGTAAATGTCACGAGCATGCTTTAATGAACGATTATTAATGAAGTTATCCTTGCACCATTTCCTCAAGTTCTTTTCAGCCTTCTCGTTACCATTCTCTGTCTTGTTCTTCTCCAAAAACTCAATAGAAGCACGATACACGTTAACTAACGTCAAATGGTCTCCCTCTGGACTTGAGAAAGATTTAATGACAGTCCGTGACTGCCAAAAAATATCAGTTAATATCTTCAGCTTACTAAAAATCCATCATAACTGAAAGTGGTGCATACCTCTTCTAACTTGTCACGAGGAGCATAAAAGATGGACTCCACTGATAGCATCGAGACAACAATCAACATTTCTTCCAAACAATCAAACTGGCTGGCTAAAATTAGTGCCTTTGAATCATTTGGTTCCAATGGAAGACGCGCCATTTGATGTCCAATTGGATCTGACAATTTCTTTTCATCTGTCAATGCTCCTAACAAGTACAATAATTCCAGTGATCTGATAACAGCCATCCTGTATTCGTAAAAATATTTAGTTTTTTTCCCTCGTCCACAAAATATGCAGAAAAAGAAGTAAAACTTTACCTGTCAGGTTTCTCCATGAAGTCAAAGCCGATTATATCATCAACGCCAAGAGCACTAAGTTGCAAAATAACATTTGAAAGATTGCATCGTTTGATCTCTGGCACTGTGGAATCATCAAGTCCCTCAAATCTGCTTTCTGGATAAAGACGATAGCATTTCCCAGGTCCTTCACGCCCTGCACGTCCACTGCAACATTACACAAAAAATTAAAACTCAAATCACATTCCCATCATTTACACACAACATAGTTTAATGCGCCTGGTTTACCTTCTTTGAAGAGCTTGAGCTTTCGAGGTTTTAACAACAATCAAAGATTCGATCCCACTGTCAGGAGAGTAACTGCGCACTTTTACCAATCCAGGATCAATAACATACTTGACTCCTGGTATTGTTACTGATGTTTCAGCAATGTTTGTTGCCAATATAACCTACCAATAACAACACCCAAAAATCAACTCCATGATCAGACGACCAAGTACAAATATGTTCGTATAAAACATCGCAAGTGTTTACCTTTCTGAACCCAACTGGAGCAGGTGTGAAAACTTTCATTTGCTTCTCCGATGGAAGAGAAGAGAACAATGGATAAATTAAGAGTTTCTGATTGGCTTCCAGCAATTTCTTGAGATTTTCCCGCACAAGACCCTCAATGGATTCAATCTCTTCTTGACCAGATAAAAAAACAAGTATATCACCAGGCCCTTCCTCCATATGTATCTAAAAAGACGGAAAATGGTCAAGAACTAGAATTTGTGAGCTATTCAAGATCGGCTCGCAAAAAGCTCAAACCAAGCCGAGCTTGCGCTTGAGCCTAAATTGGAAAAAAAAATGAAAGAAGTCGAGCAAAAACCTGAAATATGGTAACTAAAGCAGCATCCAAACAGTCTGTCTCAGGTTGCGCGGTATAAAGGATATCCACAGGAAATTGCCGCCCCATTACATGAACAGCTTTTGCCCCACCAAAATACTCAGAGAACCCACGCGCATCCAAACTAGCAGACATGATAATTAACTTCAACGGATTTAACTTGCGAACCTCGTTAGATTTTTCTTTCGCATTGTTGTCCTTCTTCACGTGATCATAATTACCCGATGCCCCGTTAGAATTTTGAGATCTCTTCTTTTGTACATCTTTAAGCAAACCTAGCAACACGTCCGTTTGAACTGTCCTTTCATGAGCTTCATCAACGACTATAACCGAGTACCTTGAAAGCTTAGGGTCCAAAAGTGCCTCCCTGTGAGCATACGAATGAAGTGTAAATTATTTGAATAATAATAATAACAATAATAATAATAATAATAATAATAATAATAATAATAATAATAATAATATGTTATATGTTAACCTCAATAGCAGTCCATCTGTCATGTACTTAATCCTGGTTGAAGTGGAGGTCACATCCTCAAACCTAATGGAGTAGCCAACTTGCTGGCCCAATTCAACACCACGTTCTTCAGCTACACGTTTTGCAACAGTTACCGCAGCAACACGTCTTGGTTGAGTGATTCCAATTGTTCCTCCATTCTGACAAAATCCTCCGTTATACAAATATTGGGGCAATTCTGTCACAACAATATGGAACGTTTAGCCATAACTTCAATTTTCAACGAAATCTATTATGGTTTGCACTCTTATGTTCCTTTCATTCTTTCTTATATTAAATGAACTTTAATAACCCCTTAACATGTCAAACTGAATCTGCCAGGTGTTTTTCCTATCTCTTTGGCATTCTTATTATGGGAAACATACTATGAACATATGCATTGCAAGACTGCATCCAGTGAAACATGCAAACATATGTACAATAAATAAAGCCAAATCAGAAACCTAAAAGCAAGGATGGTGAAAACTTACGTGTTGTCTTCCCACTTCCAGTTTCACCGACAATTATCAAGGTATCATTTTTCCAAACCTCTTCTACAAGCCTTTTCTCAACTATGCAAATTAAAAAATTATCAATAAGCAAAAGCGTTAACATTGTACACAGAGAAAACGTACAGCATACACCAAAGTTAGGGGTCAAGTGTCAATTCTAATCAGCTTACAGCACCAATGAAAACTTTTCATAAACATTTAGAAGACGAGAAACGTTGAACTTCAAACCAAAAAAAGATTAACAAAACACAAACAAGACAAAAATATCCAGCTGATCTAAAAAAAAACCCTTGAATATGATTTTTTGAATGTCAATCTAAGCTTCCAATAACAAATGAAGTGTTGTAACATCTAAAGGCAATTGCTATCTATCAATATGCGTTAAAAAGTTGAGCAATATCCACATACCTGAAGCGATGGGCAAAGATCTTCTCTGTTGCTCAATCTTCCGCCGCCTGAGAGAATATTAGTTGAGCAATTAGAGTGTGAATGATACGGATGTGTTTGTAAAATAAACTTGGCAAAGAAGTCAGACTTCTGATCGGCATTGATTAAGCGTTGAGGCTGATTGGTGGTGTTGTTGTTTGAATTAAAGTTTCTTTTGTCTCCTGTCGGCATCCATCCCTGAACAAATGGTGGTTTGGGGGCCTAGCAAAACGGAGGCAGGGCAACAGGGTCATTTTGGTTCGGGGGGTTTATAAACACAATTACATCCCAAGTTGGGTGGAGGAAGTAAACAACAAATTTGTAGATTCCTCAACTGGGTTATGTAAATCTTTGTTAAAAACTTAAAACTACGACATCGAAATCGGTATGAGTACTTCAAAACGAAGAGATGTAAACAAATTTAGACATATTTAATTTTCAATATATGAAGACAGACAGTAAGGTATAATATTCAAGAAATTGGATTAGCCGAATAGGTAAGTTGTACCTGGTGTGCGAGAAGAGAGGTTGAAACCAAAAACCAGAAAGAAATCGTTGCCGGCTACTAGAGGGGTTTTGGGGGCAGGGTTTATAAACACTTACATGAAACAGACCCGACACGTTCTTTTAATTCGAAAATAAATACATGTGTTTAGACGGTGAATAAAAAACATCCGGAAAATGTTTTTTTTTCATGTTCTGTATGACTCATGTAATGTTATACGAGCCACACATTAATTTTGGGTGTGTTTTTATAAATAAGAAAGCTTTATACCGTATATCTATACGACCTGTATATTTACATTTTTTTCATTAGTTTAATAAATTCTAAACAAAAACTTATAACGAGTTTATGTCCAAAAATTTTTGAAAATACATATACGAGTTATGTATACTTTTGATATCTTTAATATTTAATCTATCTATATATCTAACTATATATAAAAGGAGAAGTAGAGCTGATGTAACTTTACATACGTGTCAACTAACTAGACATGCCACGTAGGTTTTGCTGATGTCATAAATAACAACTTAAAATGTTAATATATTCTATCTATTTTTTTTCTAATCCAATGTTAGGGGCTGTTTGGCAACATCTGAACCAATAAGTGTTGAATGAATAAGAGGTCTGAATGGGTAAGAGGCTCTAAACCAATAAGTGCTGAACCAGTAAACTGATGTTTGGTTGCACCTCTGAATGATGGTGTAAAATGACATGTTTACCCCTTCGAACTACTTTGTAAAAATCAATATACCAATCTAACCAAACAATCAATCTGGGCTCTGAATCAATTAACATGTTTCACATTCCAATATCACCAATTTGCACGTTCCAACGAAACATCAAAATTTTAAAAACAATGAAAAATTAGGGCTCACAACATAACCTGAACCTATCTTATATAAACATCACGTACCTGTGGAGGAGAGATGACGAGAACAGCGGTTACAAAGGAAGGCCGACGTGGTAGAGGAGAGGTGATGTAGAACAGTGGCTGCAGAAGAAGGCAGACGTGGTGGAGTAGGCCGGTAGAGGGAGGAGGCAGGTGGATGGAGGAAGCAGTGGAGTTGGAGGGCGGCGGAGGAGAACGGAGGTTGTAAGGGCGCCTGCGATGGAGGACTGTTGCGACGTGGATGGAGGGCAGTGGAGTGGTGGAGGAGAGGAGGAGATGATGGCGGTTGTGAGGAGAAAGATGATGTTGGCTGTGGAGGAGAAAGATGATGTCTCTGTGTATTGAGGAGAAGAGCGGCTGTCTCTGTGTAAAAAAAAAACCGGTTTTAGAACCGAAACCGGAAAAAAAATCGAAACCGGTTTTTTTTTTAACCGGTTTTTTTATAACCGGTCCGGTTTTATAACCGAACCGCCGGTTGGTGACCGGTTACTATTATTGATCCCAAAAACCGGTTAATAACCGAAACCGGTTTTAAGAAAATCGGTTAAAACCGGTAAAAAAACCGGCTTTTTTGAAAAAAACCGGTTAAAAACCGGTCCCAACCGGTTACACCGGTTACTGTTTTGGACTTGAAAAACCGGTTAGTAACCGAAACCGGTTATTAAAAAAACCGGTTTTTGTTTTGAACGAAAAAAACCGGTCCGGTTAATAACCGTAACCGGTTTTCAAAAAAAAAACGATTTGTACACCTCTAGCAAGGGGTATGAGTGTCCAATGTTTCATTCAGATGTGAAAAATAGCTGAATCATTGGATGGGTCCATTAAGAGGTGAAGTTTTTGTGAACCAAACACCCTAGCCTCTAACCGATTCAGAGGCTAGCCTCTTAATGGAGCCATTCAGATGTAAACAAATTGTTACTTTGTCAATTCTCTCATGATATATTTTATAGTACGGTTGTTAGTTTTCTTATTCGTAGCATCAATGTAGTATATCTAGAAGCCTTACTGTTGCAAATTAAATAATAACACACACGAATAAGAAAATATAAGTCATAAGTAGAGTAATTTAAAAAAAAATTTGTGTGTCAAGCACTTGCATTTTGATGAACAATATATTACATTATGTAATAGCATTGTAATCAATAGTATTAGAATTAAGTGGCATCTTGGGTGTGAGCATGGGCGGTTTTTAGAAGGTCTGTGCCAGGCCCTAACAAGTTTTTCGGCCGTAGTGCTAATTTTCTGCATTTCGATTGAAATTTTTTATATATACTATATTCGGTTCGAACATTTTTTACAACCCGTGTCTTTCGGCCCTGGGACGTTCAACAGGCAAGATCCGCCACTGTGTGTGAGATAAAACTTAGGGACTATGTGATCCTAGGTTCGATTTCCACAAGGAGATTTTTGTCATGTTTATTGGGTTTCCTCCTTAATTGGTGTGTAGCATTATTGCCTAGTGGAGATGGACATGATCGCGTAGTTCTGCAATCCAAATTTACCGTCCAAATTTGTCTTATAATTTCTTTTTCTATAATCAATTTGTAATAATAGTTTATAGAGCACGTCCAAAGCAAAACGATCATTTTTATTCAAGTTAGGATGGGGTCAGATTAATTGAGTCTTTCTTTAGATTAAGAATAAGAATGTATTGGGTTTCGAGAGTTAATCGAGTAGTAGCAAGTTATTGTCTGAATGTCTACTTCCCAAAGACAAGTAAAAAAAGTGAAATATTTTTTTAAAAAAATTATACCAAATATATTTGACGTGTGATGCATTTATTTTAGAAGTCCAAATGTTCATATAACTAACAACAAACATTTATATTTATAATTTGTATATAAAAAATGGGGCATAAAAAACAAAGGTGTTAAGTTTGTTGGCGAACAATCGATATAAAGAAACACGAATATTAACAAAGTGATTTGTGGGGGACTAAAACCAAGACTCTTTTATGTTTTATTAACTCAAAACTCTTAAAACTAAACAATACAATTGACCTATTTATACTAAAGGTAAACTTGCTGTATAGAAAACCTAATTCTACTCAAAATATAATAAATGAACAATAGGAGATAAACATAAACTATATTAATTAAATCGCTAATTTAATTATCTTCATGCAGACTTCGTATTCACACAACCTTCTACCTTTATCTTCATGCATCATTTACGTGACCCGTTAAAGCCCGGGTAAAACAATTAACGGGTCAACAAAGTTAACTAAACAAAACATAGCTTTCAGCATCAATTTGCTAATATGGCACTATTGGGTATCCAAGGTCCTTAACCTAGTCAGCATCCAACAACAAACAAATGACCCGAAGCCCCACAACTAATTCTGCTATGCTACGCTAATTCTGTAAAAAAAAAGCAACAATTTAATAAATCAACTTGCAGTTATAAACTGGTTTTCAAAACAAAGTTTTTTCTAAAGTTTATATTTAAAACTGATTATTAACCATGGTTCTGAGATCAGGGTCAACCGCAACGCACACGGTTCTGAACGATCGTGAACCGGATGGTGCACCCACCATGCTAACTCAGTCTTCCAACCAAGAAAGAAGCCTTTGTTGATCCAACAATAGATCCACTCTATGCTGGTTTCCCATGATACACATTGTTTTGCGTGTACAAAGTATAGATCCAACCAATTTCATAGAGACGACCTAATAATATCCAAACAAAAAAACAAGTCACTTTCAAGTTACAAAATAAACACAGCAAACAAATCAAGAAAATGATACCAGTCAAACAAGTCGACGCGTAATTTAATAATTTATAATGTTGGTTCATACGTGTTTTCTTGGAGGCGTACATACAAACATAAACTCACAAGACATACATACAAACATAACCCCTTGAGGCGCCTCATACATTTTTTTCTTATCTCCTCGCCTCAAGGCGCACACCTCAACTGATTTTTTACCATTATTAACCCACCCTAGAAAAACCATCTAACAAATACATGTAAGTGCGTATCAACACATACCTCAAATCAGTGTGAATATTCCGAGATACAATCTGGGCCAGCTTTAGTTTCAGCCTGATCAATAGGTTCCCAATCACATGGAATTTCTATGGCATTCAACTTGTCAGCATCAAGAAAAGAGTGTGAAATTACTATATTATCCCTCTTAGTTTCATGAGTATATGCTTCTAAAATCCCATTGGAAGCCATGTTTCCATCATTGTCCCTGTCGATTAGCAAAAACTTTGATGCATTTAGATCAAACTATGATGGGGTACGGTACTAGACCCGACCCGAGCGGTCGGGCTTCCCGTTACTTATTGCTTTTATATTAACTATTTATTATTGTTGCTACTAACCCAACCGCGAGGCCCAACGCGATGTAGTTTACACTACTTTGGGTCGGGGCTTGTAGAGATAACCCCTAACTGGGCCTGGCCCATTGAGGTTAGGGGAGGCCCATATCCCCCTATATAAAGAGGTCTTCACCTCATTATTAGTGGAGATGGCATATGGAGCCGCCACACTTTTTGTAGCTGGAAACAGGAGAATCTTCTCCTACCGGTAACCTCTACAGCTCCACTTTCTTCTCTTCTCCATGGCAGATCTAGGTTCAAGAGGAAGAACAAGATGTGATTCTTCACCCTCATGTAGAGCGCGGTCAAGTCATCCCGGCGGTGATTCCGTGTTTCTTCAAACTAATAACACAATCAATAAATACAGAGTTCCAACCAGAGGTAGCGCAGGTAATGATGACAAGTCAAAAGAAATATATATTGGTTTGTTCGTTTATATATTTGTGCTTAATATATTAATGTCATGTATTTGTTCAAATTAAAGTTTTAGTGAAAGCGAGTAATATCATTTATGCTCGTTCAACCCACACATGTCGTAGATATTTATATTAAATGTAGGCATGTATAAATAGTTTTAAGAGTGAGTCGATACCATCCGTGACAGCGATTGATCAGGTTGACAGAATTTGACACACGTTGACCATTTGAACAGCTTTGACCACGCCTGACCCGGTTGACCAAGTTGGCCCACTCGCCAAACATCCCCCAATTGCATCCCAACTTGTTAGACACTCCCCCAATACTACCAAAACCACCACCCAAGCTGCTATCGCCGCCAGTCGTCACCACCGCCACCACCCAAGGAAATATTATTAATGGCATTGGTGAACTCTTCCATATACACCCGAGCCAACCATCCTCCAGCATAGTATCCAATTATAGACAACGAACCACCTGCAGAATGACCTATATAAGAGTTAACAGACCATTTTCAAATAGATTAAAAGTATGTGTTGCTGACAAAGTGTCTTACTGCTCTTGACTATAGCCCTTGTGTTTTCCAGATTTCTCAATTATACTCAGAATCTCCTCATGACAAATCAAAGCTAGCAACAACCACATCCACCTCAAGCCCAATTACAGCTTTAAGATCCATACAACAAGTTGTTTGTTAGTGAATTATAACCCAATAACCATGGAACTTTTCATCATTATACAGACAACACAAAAAAAATCAATATATTCAACCCATAAAAAAGAACAAACCCCTAAAGACTGGGTTAGTCTATAACAGATATTAACAAATTAAAACAATATAAGTGAAGAATATAAAATATATCGGTGTAAATCGGAAATAGAGAATGAAAAGACAACCAGTAGATGCCTATCTTGAATTCAGACTATTTGACCTAAAAAACAAGAGCGACTCCATAGATCTGAATATCCTCACCAGCAAAATCAATAAGTCAGAGCAATAAACCAGAAGTTTTTAAATTGTGATGTTGTTAGCCTAAACTACAAATTAACCAAACCACTTCAACAGTTATCACCGTATTTTACCTATAATCACAGATCTAAAAACCCTGAGTTATTACCGCCACGTACTGTTCAAACTTGTTGCATCTTGTGGACGCGGAACCTTGCATAATGTCTCTAATTATTCCATAGTTGTCAAAGCAACAACTACCAAAAGCACAAACGTAAGCACACTATATTTTCAAATAAGATTTAAGATTTAAGAATCAATTTTTCATACCATTCTCATGAAGCCTGAAATCAGCAATTCCTTCGAAAACCTGACTGTATAATAGGCTGGTCCAAGACATGATGGGTCAAGGATACGGTTGTACATCTGCAACATCATCCTTGTTACATATGAATGAAACAAATATTGTCCCTAGATCAACTATTACAGTCCCGCCACCAGTAAACCTTCGTATGACAGGAATATTATCTTCTAGAACACGTTTAATTTCAACAAGTTCAGCAGGTTTCCTAATAACATATTCACGTAAACTGATAAGATCTCCAATCTCCATTACATATTAGAACTATTGTTAGCAAAGACACTTACCCAGAAATGCCCATGACAATGTTGGGTCTATCCGCCCCATCATTTATGATGCACCAGTTGTCCGATGAGGTCCGCAAAAGGCTTTCTTCAATCTCCAACTGCTGTAGGATGGGCACCCCCTTCATTCTGACGATATTCATTAGCGGACGTCCTGCTTGTGCAACATGTCGTGTAGCCATTAAAGCAGTTTTTCATGAACTGTTTTTTCTCTTTCGGTTTTTGTTAATGTGAGATTGTAACAATCATTTGCAGGGTGCAATGAACTGCAAACAAAAAATTATAGATGAGTTTTTATTATCTTCAGACTAAGGCGCTGTAGCTATATATCAAGATCAATGGAAGTAGTTACAAACTAAGTACCAATGCCATTAAATAGAACAACAGAAACAAAACAAGAAGAGTTTATAGTAGCCACACTGAGCCATTATATCCAGTTTGTGGGAAGGATTTCCAGCCAACCATCTAAACGCATCCCCTAATAAAACAACACTTGCATCACTTGTAATTATAAATCAAATATTGGCGTCTAGAAACCAAAGTAAACTGTTTAAATAAAGGTCAAAAACCGCATCTCAAACATAATCTACCTTATCTGGTGCAAACTTCAACTTGCTTTAAGTCATGTCAAAGAAGTCATCTTCACTTTTACCCTCAAAATATGGAGGTCGAGTAAACATGGATTTGATTCTTCCAAAAAAAAACATAAATAAATCAACTAAAATTCGTAATATATTAACAATAATCATCAAATAATCAAAATATGAATCAACTAAAACGCAAAGTACTTAGGGTGAGGGTCAATAGAGATCTGAAATTACCAAGGCTTGTGTCATCGTCTTCCACCCACAACCACTATCTTTGAGGAACCTAACACATATCTGAAAGTATTACACACAAACAAAAAAGGTAGATCAACTCAAATAACAAACAAAATCGGTAGACATGATTGTTACCTTTTTTGACAGAGATGGCAGTCCAGCACGCCGGAACCCTAATCGTCTTACCGGAAGCCATTTAAAGAGGATCTTTGTGTTTCTACAAAACAAAATTAAAGTAAAAAACATTAAAAAATAACCAAAAACTGAAGAAACAAAATACATACAATCTCAACAATGTCGTCAAATTTATGCAAAAGATTACCGCTGGTACACGCAGCATAGTTCATCAAACCTTCATAAACCCTAGAGCGTCCATTATCTCGGCTAGGATTCCGACTGGAATCTCTAAAGAAACGTGACACATTCCTTAAACCATGACCTACAAAAAAAAGACGATCAATGTCACAACACAAACAAATGTATGTGAAATCCATTGAATGAATGAGAAATAGTGTTCAAAATCAAAACATGGCGTCACTAACCCTTGACGAAGGTAGCAATAACACCAAAAATACCCTAAATCAGAACTGAGAGGTCAGAATCTTCATAGATCAGGTGAAATTTTCATGGAGGAAAACCCTAGATCCAGATCCAGATCTGGAATCGCCAGAGACAGAGAGAGAGAGGAGCAGGGCGGGCGATTTTGAAATGGTGAAACCCTAATGTATATCCCGTGTTTTTTTAGTAGAAGGGTATAAGTGGAAAGTGAAGTTTTCTGATGCTTAAAAGACTTGTACATCATGCTTTAGGGGTGTTTTAAGAAAATTTCAATGACCTTAAGAAGTCCTTTGGATATGTATTTTATATATAGTATAGATAGTATAGATAGATAGTATAGATAGTATAGATATAGATAGTATAGATATATATATATATATATATATATATATATATGTGTGTGTTTTAGAGATAATTGATATTGGGGGGAAATTTGAACTGCATGGAGAAGTGGTTTTTGCATTTAATGTTTCTGAACACCATCATCATAAGCTCCCCAACTTCCTCTCAACTCTTCTTATCATATATCACTCTCGAAGTCATTCTCTCACACACACAAACGCACTCTCTTCTTCTTCTTTAGGCGCTTTTTTTCTTCAGATTTTAGGGCTCCATCTAGACGGGGATGTCAAAATCAGTTATGTTTGAAGGCGGAGGATCGTCCCTTTCTCTAAGTTTCATCGATGATTTCAATCTTGCGAAAGATATGTGGAATCTAAAGGCTCGAATCATCAGAAAATGGACGCATGTGTTTCGGATGGATCTGATCTTGCCGGATGAGAAGGTATTTACTTTTTTAACTTTCTTTTTCATGAGTATTGTTTATAGTTTTGTGTAGTGGTACGAGTTAGGGTTTGGATACATTAGCACTTTATTTCCGTAATTTTATATTTCACGTCTATTGTTTGCTGTTTGGATTATGATATTAGGGTTTTTAACTTTGTAATGTATTCTGATATTAGGGTTTTTTTCGTACATTTCAGGGTTGTAAGATTCAGGCTGGTATCAAGGGCCCTTTGATACCTTATTTTGACTCCCAACTTCAGGAAGATTCGGTTGTTGGTTTGTCCAGGTTTGGTGTTGGTGAAAACCTGGACCCATACAAAGTTGTGAATCATGCTTATAAGATAAACTTTTATCTTGTACAATTGTTAGACCTGCTTTTGGTTGGGAAGGAGTTGAATACGGTTTTAAGTTGATCTCACATTCACTTATTGACAAAGGAGAATGCAAAGGCCTTTTGACTGTTGGTATGTATTTTGTTTAGTTGCAGTTCTTATAACGTTTCCTTATTATTTTTGAGCTTGTAAATCATATGCAAGTGATCGTCCTTATTTTATTACAGATGTTGCAGGTACTGTCGTTTGGTGTGGTGATATGGACATATATGGAAACCTCCTAAAGAAAGAAAAATGATGAACTTTGAACTCGAATATGTGGAGTAAGTATTTTTCTTTGTTTTATCTATTTATTATGTGTTATATTTGTGTGAAAATGTATTTGTTTTTCAAGAAATTTAGTTCCTTTCTTAACTTTGTTGACCATGAATATTGTTTAGACTTTTGTGCTTTGTATGCCTTATTGTTTGTATACATTTTGCAAGGTGATTTGCATTTTTTATTTCATGGGTATTATTTATCTACATGTAGGTTCATCCATCCGAAATTATTTGTGTTATTTGGATTTAAATGATTTGCATTTATTAAAAATGATTTGTATTTATTTGTCTTCTTTGCAATTAATACAACAATTAGAAAATGATTTGTATTTATTATAAGGAATCATCCAGTTGTGATTGTATTTTTGAGATTTGTAAGAGAATTGGTATTTATTTGTAACAGGATTAGTGTCAATTCTAATCAGCTTACAGCACCAATGAAAACTTTTCATAAACATTTAGAAGACGAGAAACTTTGAACTTCAAACCAAAAAAGATTAACAAAACACAAGTAGGATAAAAAAAAATCCAGCTGATCTAAAAAAAAACCCTTGAATATGATTTTTTGAATGTCAATCTAAGCTTCCAATAACAAATAAGTGTTGTCACATCTAAAGGCAATTGCTATCTATCAATATGCGTTAAAAAGTTGAGCAATATCTACATACCTGAAGCGATGGGCAAAGATCTTCTCTGTTGCTCAATCTTCCGCCGCCTGAGAGAATATTAGTTGAGCAATTAGAGTGTGAATGATACGTATGTGTTTGTAAAAAAAAACCTGGCAAAGAAGTCAGACTTCTGATCGGCATTGATTAAGCGTTGAGGCTGATTGGTGGTGGTGTTGTTTGAATTAAAGTTTCTTTTGTCTCCTGTCGGCATCCCTCCCTGAGCAAATGGTGGTTTGGGGGCCTAGCAAAACGGAGGCAGAGCAACAGGGTCATTTTGGTTCGGGGGGTTAATAAACACGATTACATCCCAAATTAGGTGGAGGAAGTAAACAACAAATTTGTAGATTCCTCAACTGGGTTATGTAAATCTTTGTTAAAAACTTAAAACTACGACATCGAAATCGGTGTGAGTACTTCAAAACGAAGAGATGTAAACAAATTTAGACATATTCAATTTTCAATATATGAAGACAGACAGTAAGGTATAATATTCAAGAAATTGGATTAGCCGAATAGGTAAGTTGTACTTGGTGTGCGAGAAAAGAGGTTGAAACCAAAAACCAGAAAGAAATCTTTGCCGGCTACTAGAGGGGTTTTGGGGGCAGGGTTTATAAACACTTAGATGAAACAGACCCGACACGTTCTTTTAATTCGAAAATAAATACATGTGTTTAGACGGTGAATAAAAAACATCCGGAAATTTTTTTTTTCATGTTCTGTATGACTCATGTAATGTTATACGAGCCATACATTAATTTTGGGTGTGCTTTTATAAATAAGAAAGCTTTATACCGTATATCTATACGACCTGTATATTTACATTTTTTTCATTAGTTTAATAAATTCTAAACAAAAACTTATAACGAGTTTATGTCCAAAAATTTTTGAAAATACATATACGAGTTATATATACTTTTGATATCTTTAATATTTAATCTATCTATATATCTAACTATATATAAAAGGAGAAGTAGAGATGATGTAACTTTACATAAGTGTCAACTAACTAGACATGCCACGTAGGTTTTGCTGATGTCATAAATAACAACTTAAAATGTTAATATATTCTATCTATTTTTTTTCTAATCCAATGTAAATATATATATATATATATCTGTATAATATATATAATATATGTGTGTGTTTTAGAGATAATTGATATTGGGGGTAAATTTGAACTGCATGGGGAAGTGGTTTTTGCATTTAATGTTTCTGAACACCATCATCATAAGCTCCCCAACTTCCTCTCAACTCTTCTTATCATATATCACTCTCGAAGTCATTCTCTCACACACACAAACGCACTCTCTTCTTCTTTTTTAGGCGCTTTTTTTCTTCAGATTTTAGGGCTCCATCTAGATGGAGATGTCAAATCAGTTATGTTTGAAGGCGGAGGATCGTCCCTTTCTCTAAGTTTCATCGATGATTTCAATCCTGTGAAAGATATGTGGAATCTAAAGGCTCGAATCATCAGAAAATGGACGCATGTGTTTCGGATGGATCTGATCTTGCTGGATGAGAAGGTATTTACTTTTTTAACTTTCTTTTTCATGAGTATTGTTTATAGTTTTGTGTAGTGGTACGAGTTAGTGTTTGGATACATTAGCACTTTATTTCCGTAATTTTATATTTCACGTCTATTGTTTGCTGTTTGGATTATGATATTAGGGTTTTTAACTTTGTAATGTATTCTGGTATTAGGGTTTTTTCGTACATTTCAGGGTTGTAAGATTCAGGCTGGTATCGTGGGCCCTTTGATACCTTATTTTGACTCCCAACTTCAGGAAGATTCGGTTGTTGGTTTGTCCAGGTTTGGTGTTGGTGAAAACCTGGACCCATACAAAGTTGTGAATCCTGCTTATAAGATTAACTTTTATCTTGTACAATTGTTAGACCTGCTTTTGGTTGGGAAGGTGTTGAATACGGTTTTAAGTTGATCTCACATTCACTTATTGACAAAGGAGAATGCAAAGGCCTTTTGACTGTTGGTATGTATTTTGTTTAGTTACAGTTCTTATAACGTTTCCTTATTATTTTTTAGCTTGAAAATCATATGCAAGTGATCGTCCTTATTTTATTGCAGATGTTGCAGGTACTGTCGTTTGGTGTGGTGATATGGACATATATGGAAAACCACCTAAAGAAAGAAAAAGGATGAACTTTGAACTCGAATATGTGGAGTAAGTATTTTTCTTTGTTTTATCTATTTATTATGTGTTATATTTGTGTGAAAATGTATTTGTTTTTCAAGAAATTCAGTTCCTTTCTTAACTTTGTTGACCATGAATATTGTTTAGACTTTTGTGCTTTGTATGCCTTATTGTTTGTATACATTTTGCAAGGTGATTTGCATTTTTAATTTCATGGGTATTATTTATCTACATGTAGGTTCATCCATCCGAAATTATTTGTGTTATTTGGATTTAAATGATTTGCATTTATTAAAAATGATTTATATTTATATGTCTTCTTTGCAATTAATACAACAAATAGAAAATGATTTGTATTTATTATAAGCAATCATCCAGTTGTGATTGTATTTTTGAGATTTGTAAGAGAATTGGTATTTATTTGTAACAGGATGGGTGTCAATTCTAATCAGCTTACAGCACCAATGAAAACTTTTCATAAACATTTAGAAGACGAGAAACATTGAACTTCAAACCAAAAAAGATTAACAAAACACAAACAAGACAAAAAAAATTCAGCTGATCTTAAAAAAATCCCTTGAATTTGATTTTTTGAATGTCAATCTAAGCTTCCAATAACAAATAAGTGTTGTAACATCTAAAGGCAATTGCTATCTATCAATATGCGTTAAAAAGTTGAGCAATATCTACATACCTGAAGCGATGGGAAAAGATCTTCTCTGTTGCTCAATCTTCCGCCGCCTGAGAGAATATTAGTTGAGCAATTAGAATGTGAATGATACGTATGTCTTTGTAAAAAAAAACTGGCAAAGAAGTCAGACTTCTGATCGGCATTGATTAAGCGTTGAGGCTGATTGGTGGTGGTGTTGTTTGAATTAAAGTTTCTTTTGTCTCCTGTCGGCATCCCTCCCTGAGCAAATGGTGGTTTGGGGGCCTAGAAAAACGGAGGCAGGGCAGCAGGGTCATTTTGGTTCAGGGGGTTTATAAACACAATTACATCCCAAATTAGGTGGAGGAAGTAAACAACAAATTTGTAGATTCCTCAACTGGGTTATGTAAATCTTTGTTAAAAACTTAAAACTACGACATCGAAATCGGTGTGAGTACGTCAAAACGAAGAGATGTAAACAAATTTAGACATATTCAATTTTCAATATATGAAGACAGACAGTAAGATATAATATTCAAGAAATTGGATTAGCCGAATAGGTAAGTTGTACCTGGTGTGCGAGAAGAGAGGTTGAAACCAAAAACCAGAAATAAATCGTTGTCGGCTACTAGAGGGGTTTTGGGGGCAGGATTTATAAACACTTACAAGAAACAGACCCTACACGTTCTTTTAATTCGAAAATAAATACACGTGTTTAGACGGTGAATAAAAAACATCCGGAAAATGTTTTTTTTTTCATGTTCTGTATGACTCATGTAATGTTATACGAGCCACACATTAATTTTGCGTGTGCTTTTATAAATAAGAAAGCTTTATACCGTATATCTATACGACCTGTATATTTACATTTTTTTCATTAGTTTAATAAATTCTAAACCAAAACTTATAACGAGTTTATGTCCAAAAATTTTTGAAAATACATATACGAGTTATGTATACTTTTGATATTCTTAATATTTAATCTATCTATATATCTAACTATATATAAAAGGAGAAGTAGAGCAGATATAACTTTACATACGTGTCAACTAACTAGACATGCCACGTAGGTTTTGCTGATGTCATAAATAACAACTTCAAATGTTAATATATTCTATCTATTTTTTTCTAATACAATGTATATATATATATATATATATATCTGTATAATATATATAATATATGTGTGTGTTTTAGAGATAATTGATATTGGGGGTAAATTTGAACTGCATGGGGAAGTGGTTTTTGCATTTAATGTTTCTGAACACCATCATCATAAGCTCCCCAACTTCCTCTCAACTCTTCTTATCATATATCACTCTCGAAGTCATTCTCTCTCACACACAAATGCACTCTCTTCTTCTTCTTTAGGCGCTTTTTTTCTTCAGATTTTAGGGCTCCATCTAGATGGAGATGTCAAAATCAGTTATGTTTGAAGGCGGAGGATCGTCCCTTTCTCTAAGTTTCATCGATGATTTCAATCCTGCGAAAGATATGTGGAATCTAAAGGCTCGAATCATCAGAAAATGGACGCATGTGTTTCGGATGGATCTGATCTTGCTGGATGAGAAGGTATTTACTTTTTTAACTTTCTTTTTCATGAGTATTGTTTATAGTTTTGTGTAGTGGTACGAGTTAGTGTTTGGATACATTAGCACTTTATTTCCGTAATTTTATATTTCACGTCTATTGTTTGCTGTTTGGATTATGATATTAGGGTTTTTAACTTTGTAATGTATTCTGGTATTAGGGTTTTTTCGTACATTTCAGGGTTGTAAGATTCAGGCTGGTATCGTGGGCCCTTTGATACCTTATTTTGACTCCCAACTTCAGGAAGATTCGGTTGTTGGTTTGTCCAGGTTTGTGTTGGTGAAAACCTGGACCCATACAAAGTTGTGAATCATGCTTATAAGATTAACTTTTATCTTGTACAATTGTTAGACCTGCTTTTGGTTGGGAAGGTGTTGAATACAGTTTTAAGTTGATCTCACATTCACTTATTGACAAAGGAGAATGCAAAGGCCTTTGGAGTGTTGGTATGTATTTTGTTTAGTTACAGTTCTTATAACGTTTCCTTATTATTTTTTAGCTTGAAAATCATATGCAAGTGATCGTCCTTATTTTATTGCAGATGTTGCAGGTACTGTCATTTGGTGTGGTGATATGGACATATATGGAAAACCACCTAAAGAAAGAAAAAGGATGAACTTTGAACTCGAATATGTGAAGTAAGTATTTTTCTTTGTTTTATCTATTTATTATGTGTTATATTTGTGTGAAAATGTATTTGTTTTTCAAGAAATTCAGTTCCTTTCTTAACTTTGTTGACCATGAATATTGTTTAGACTTTTGTGCTTTGTATGCCTTATTGTTTGTATACATTTTGCAAGGTGATTTGCATTTTTAATTTCATGGGTATTATTTATCTACATGTAGGTTCATCCATCCGAAATTATTTGTGTTATTTGGATTTAAATGATTTGCATTTATTAAAAATGATTTATATTTATATGTCTTCTTTGCAATTAATACAACAAATAGAAAATGATTTGTATTTATTATAAGCAATCATCCAGTTGTGATTGTATTTTTGAGATTTGTAAGAGAATTGGTATTTATTTGTAACAGGATTGGTGTCAATTCTAATCAGCTTACAGCACCAATGAAAACTTTTCATAAACATTTAGAAGACGAGAAACATTGAACTTCAAACCAAAAAAGATTAACAAAACACAAACAAGACAAAAAAAATCCAGCTGATCTTAAAAAAATCCCTTGAATTTGATTTTTTGAATGTCAATCTAAGCTTCCAATAACAAATAAGTGTTGTAACATCTAAAGGCAATTGCTATCTATCAATATGCGTTAAAAAGTTGAGCAATATCTACATACCTGAAGCGATGGGAAAAGATCTTCTCTGTTGCTCAATCTTCCGCCGCCTGAGAGAATATTAGTTGAGCAATTAGAATGTGAATGATACGTATGTCTTTGTAAAAAAAACTGGCAAAGAAGTCAGACTTCTGATCGGCATTGATTAAGCGTTGAGGCTGATTGGTGGTGGTGTTGTTTGAATTAAAGTTTCTTTTGTCTCCTGTCGGCATCCCTCCCTGAGCAAATGGTGGTTTGGGGGCCTAGAAAAACGGAGGCAGGGCAGCAGGGTCATTTTGGTTCGGGGGGTTTATAAACACAATTACATCCCAAATTAGGTGGAGGAAGTAAACAACAAATTTGTAGATTCCTCAACTGGGTTATGTAAATCTTTGTTAAAAACTTAAAACTACGACATCGAAATCGGTGTGAGTACGTCAAAACGAAGAGATGTAAACAAATTTAGACATATTCAATTTTCAATATATGAAGACAGACAGTAAGATATAATATTCAAGAAATTGGATTAGCCGAATAGGTAAGTTGTACCTGGTGTGCGAGAAGAGAGGTTGAAACCAAAAACCAGAAAGAAATCGTTGTCGGCTACTAGAGGGGTTTTGGGGGCAGGATTTATAAACACTTACAAGAAACAGACCCTACACGTTCTTTTAATTCGAAAATAAATACACGTGTTTAGACGGTGAATAAAAAACATCCGGAAAATGTTTTTTTTTTCATGTTCTGTATGACTCATGTAATGTTATACGAGCCACACATTAATTTTGCGTGTGCTTTTATAAATAAGAAAGCTTTATACCGTATATCTATACGACCTGTATATTTACATTTTTTTCATTAGTTTAATAAATTCTAAACAAAAACTTATAACGAGTTTATGTCCAAAAATTTTTGAAAATACATATACGAGTTATGTATACTTTTGATATTCTTAATATTTAATCTATCTATATATCTAACTATATATAAAAGGAGAAGTAGAGCTGATATAACTTTACATACGTGTCAACTAACTAGACATGCCACGTAGGTTTTGCTGATGTCATAAATAACAACTTCAAATGTTAATATATTCTATCTATTTTTTTCTAATACAATGTATATATATATATATATATATATATATATATATATATATATATATATATATATATCTGTATAATATATATAATATATGTGTGTGTTTTAGAGATAATTGATATTGGGGGTAAATTTGAACTGCATGGGGAAGTGGTTTTTGCATTTAATGTTTCTGAACACCATCATCATAAGCTCCCCAACTTCCTCTCAACTCTTCTTATCATATATCACTCTCGAAGTCATTCTCTCACACACACAAACGCACTCTCTTCTTCTTTTTTAGGCGTTTTTTTTCTTCAGATTTTAGGGCTCCATCTAGATGGAGATGTCAAAATCAGTTATGTTTGAAGGCGGAGGATCGTCCCTTTCTCTAAGTTTCATCGATGATTTCAATCCTGTGAAAGATATGTGGAATCTAAAGGCTCGAATCATCAGAAAATGGACGCATGTGTTTCGGATGGATCTGATCTTGCTGGATGAGAAGGTATTTACTTTTTTAACTTTCTTTTTCATGAGTATTGTTTATAGTTTTGTGTAGTGGTACGAGTTAGTGTTTGGATACATTAGCACTTTATTTCCGTAATTTTATATTTAACGTCTATTGTTTGCTGTTTGGATTATGATATTAGGGTTTTTAACTTTGTAATGTATTCTGATATTAGGGTTTTTTTCGTACATTTCAGGGTTGTAAGATTCAGGCTGGTATCGTGGGCCCTTTGATACCTTATTTTGACTCCCAACTTCAGGAAGATTCGGTTGTTGGTTTGTCCAGGTTTGGTGTTGGTGAAAACCTGGACCCATACAAAGTTGTGAATCATGCTTATAAGATTAACTTTTATCTTGTACAATTGTTAGACCTGCTTTTGGTTGGGAAGGTGTTGAATACGGTTTTAAGTTGATCTCACATTCACTTATTGACAAAGGAGAATGCAAAGGCCTTTTGACTGTTGGTATGTATTTTGTTTAGTTACAGTTCTTATAACGTTTCCTTATTATTTTTTAGCTTGAAAATCATATGCAAGTGATCGTCCTTATTTTATTGCAGATGTTGCAGGTACTGTCGTTTGGTGTGGTGATATGGACATATATGGAAAACCACCTAAAGAAAGAAAAAGGATGAACTTTGAACTCGAATATGTGGAGTAAGTATTTTTCTTTGTTTTATCTATTTATTATGTGTTATATTTGTGTGAAAATGTATTTGTTTTTCAAGAAATTTAGTTCCTTTCTTAACTTTGTTGACCATGAATATTGTTTAGACTTTTGTGCTTTGTATGCCTTATTGTTTGTATACATTTTGCAAGGTGATTTGCATTTTTAATTTCATGGGTATTATTTATCTACATGTAGGTTCATCCATCCGAAATTATTTGTGTTATTTGGATTTAAATGATTTGCATTTATTAAAAATGATTTGTATTTATTTGTCTTCTTTGCAATTAATACAACAATTAGAAAATGATTTGTATTTATTATAAGCAATCATCCAGTTGTGATTGTATTTTTGAGATTTGTAAGAGAATTGGTATTTATTTGTAACAGGATTGGTGTCAATTCTAATCAGCTACAACACCGATGAAAACTTTTCATAAATATTTAGAAGACGAGAAACATTGAACTTCAAACCAAAAAAGATTAACAAAACACAAACAAGACAAAAAAAATCCAGCTGATCTGAAAAAAAAACCCTTGAATATGATTTTTTGAATGTCAATCTAAGCTTCCAATAACAAATAAGTGTTGTAACATCTAAAGGCAATTGCTATCTATCAATATGCGTTAAAAAGTTGAGCAATATCTACATACCTGAAGCGATGGGCAAAGATCTTCTCTGTTGCTCAATCTTCCGCCGCCTGAGAGAATATTAGTTGAGCAATTAGAGTGTGAATGATACGTATGTGTTTGTAAAAAAAACCTGGCAAAGAAGTCAGACTTCTGATCGGCATTGATTAAGCATTGAGGCTGATTGGTGGTGGTGTTGTTTGAATTAAAGTTTCTTTTGTCTCCTGTCGGCATCCCTCCCTGAGCAAATGGTGGTTTGGGGGCCTAGCAAAACGGAGGCAGGGCAAAAGGGTCATTTTGGTTCGGGGGGTTTATAAACACAATTACATCACAAATTAGGTGGAGGAAGTAAACAACAAATTTGTAGATTCCTCAACTGGGTTACGTAAATCTTTGTTAAAAACTTAAAACTACGACATCGAAATCGGTGTGAGTACTTCAAAACGAAGAGATGTAAACAAATTTAGACATATTCAATTTTCAATATATGAAGACAGACAGTAAGGTATAATATTCAAGAAATTGGATTAGCCGAATAGGTAAGTTGTACCTGGTGTGCGAGAAGAGAGGTTGAAACCAAAAACCAGAAAGAAATCGTTGCCGGCTACTAGAGGGGTTTTGGGGGCAGGGTTTATAAACACTTACATGAAACAGACCCGACACGTTCTTTTAATTCGAAAATAAATACATGTGTTTAGACGGTGAATAAAAAACATCCGGAAAATGTTTTTTTTTTTCATGTTCTGTATGACTCATGTAATGTTATACGAGCCACACATTAATTTTGGGTGTGCTTTTATAAATAAGAAAGCTTTATGCCGTATATCTATACGACCTATATATTTACATTTTTTTCATTAGTTTAATAAATTCTAAACAAAAACTTATAACGAGTTTATGTCCAAAATTTTTTGAAAATACATATACGAGTTATGTATACTTTTGATATCTTTAATATTTAATCTATCTATATATCTAACTATATATAAAAGGAGAAGTAGAGCTGATGTAACTTTACATACGTGTCAACTAACTAGACATGTCACGTAGGTTTTGCTGATGTCATAAATAACAACTTAAAATGTTAATATATTCTATCTATTTTTTTCTAATCCAATGTAAATATATATATATATATATATATATACAGATATATCTGTATAATATATATAATATATGTGTGTGTTTTAGAGATAATTGATATTGGGGGAAATTTGAACTGCATGGGGAAGTGGTTTTTGCATTTAATGTTTCTGAACACCATCATCATAAGCTCCCCAACTTCCTCTCAACTCTTCTTATCATATATCACTCTCGAAGTCATTCTCTCACACACAAAAACACACTCTCTTCTTCTTCTTTAGGCGCTTTTTTTCTTCAGATTTTAGGGCTCCATCTAGACGGAGATGTCAAAATCAGTTATGTTTGAAGGCGGATGATCGTCCCTTTCTCTAAGTTTCATCGATGATTTCAATCCTGCGAAAGATATGTGGAATCTAAAGGCTCGAATCATCAGAAAATGGACGCATGTGTTTCGGATGGATCTGATCTTGCTGGATGAGAAGGTATTTACTTTTTTAACTTTCTTTTTCATGAGTATTGTTTATAGTTTTGTGTAGTGGTACGAGTTAGGGTTTGGATACATTAGCAGTTTATTTCCGTAATTTTATATTTCACGTCTATTGTTTGCTGTTTGGATTATGATATTAGGGTTTTTAAATTGTAATGTATTATGATATTAGGGTTTTTTTCGTACATTTCAGGGTTGTAAGATTCAGGCTGGTATCAAGGGCCCTTTGATACCTTATTTTGACTCCCAACTTCAGGAAGATTCGGTTGTTCTTTTGTCCAGGTTTGGTGTTGGTGAAAACCTGGACCCATACAAAGTTGTGAATCATGCTTATAAGATTAACTTTTATCTTGTACAATTGTGAGACCTGCTTTTGGTTAGGAAGGTGTTAAATACGGTTTTAAGTTGATCTCACATTCACTTATTGACAAAGGAGAATGCAATGGCCTTTTGACTGTTGGTATGTATTTTGTTTACTTGCAGTTCTTATAACGTTTCCTTATTATTTTTGAGCTTGTAAATCATATGCAAGTGATCGTCCTTATTTTATTGTAGATGTTGCAGGTACTGTCGTTTGGTGTGGTGATATGGACATATATGGAAAACCTCCTAAAGAAAGAAAAAGGATGAACTTTGAACTCGAAGATGTGGAGTAAGTATTTTTCTTTGTTTTATCTATTTATTATGTGTTATATTTGTGTGAAAATGTATTTGTTTTTCAAGAAATTCAGCTCCTTTCTTAACTTTGTTGACCATGAATAATGTTTAGACTTTTGTGCTTTGTATGCCTTATTGTTTGTATACATTTTGCAAGGTGATTTGCATTTTTTATTTCATGAGTATTATTTATCTAAATGTAGGTTCATTCATCCGAAATTATTTGTGTTATTTGGATTTAAATGATTTGCATTTATTAAAAATAATTTGTATTTATTTGTCTTCTTTGCAATTAATACAACAATTAGAAAATGATTTGTATTTATTATAAGCAATCATCCAGTTCTGATTGTATTTTTGAGATTTGTAAGAGAATTGGTATTTATTTGTAACAGGATTGGTATTTATTATCAATGATTGTTGTCTATTTGTCATATATCATTTAAAGTATGAAGATATATTAATTGCTGTTAGGGTTCTCTCATTTATTACAAAATTTGGTATATTAAAAATACCCCATATTTGGTATATTAATTGCTGCTGTAATATAGCTTTAGTTAATTTTGAAGTTGTGTGAATTTTTTTTGTAATAACAGCTATGTTTACACCTCTTTTTTTTTCTTATGCAGTGGTAATATAGTCGATGTACTATGTGGAATGAATACGCTCAACAGTTTAAAGATTTCTTGGATCAAAAAACATTGAATGAGAATGTGATGGTTGTCGTTCAGCATGCAAAGATTAATGAATGGCAGGGTAATTTCGTCAATAACATTTATTGTTTTATTATTGTAGTTTAATAAATTGATGGTTATCTATATCCAAATTGTTTAGGATGGAAAATTCACTGTTCAGAATGATAAGTTTGGAACACGTATCTTTCTTAATCCAGAAATTGATGAAGTTAGACAGCTCAGGAAGAGGTATTCATTTAATTCATGTGTTTGAATATTTTCAGAATATTATTATTATTATATTTATTGTCATGTGATTTTCTTATTCATTGTACAATTAATTTTATAGCCTTTTGGTACAACAAGTCCAAGCTGGTGGTTCTTCTTCTCAATCGATACCGTCATCTCAAACTGTTTTTCCTGTCTGGCAAGAATTTCTGATAGATTCCGCGAAGAAACATGTTGATGAAATTATTGAGATCGAATCGGTTTGAATAATTCACATACATATATACACTTTCTGCAATTTGAGATTCTATTTTATAATATATATATATATATACACTTTTGCAGTGTGTGTGTGTGTGTGTATGTATACACACACACACACACTTTGAATAATACAGTTGAATTTATTGATATCATAGGCAATGTCATGTGTGGTAGTTGCAACCATCAAGATTGTTCAAGAAAACTATGGTTGGTTTTATCCTGCTTGTCGAAAGTGTTTCAAGAAGGTGCTGACTAAAACTGAATATTTGCAATATGCTCAAATTATTTCGGAGTCGGTGATGAACCTGGCGCCCACTTCTTTGGTCTGTCCCAAGTGTGAAGAAAAATGTACATCCATAACCATAAAGTAAGATTACCTGGATGTTCCAATTATTTATGGTTTTTCAGCTGTATAAACTTTTTAGAATGATTTTCTAACTTTATAACACATCGTCTATATATTTCAGGTTCAAGGTTCATGTGAGGGTTTAAGATGAAACCAATAGTGTGTCGTTTGTTATGTTTGATAAAGATGTTATCAAGATCGTTGGTTCAAGTGCAAATGACATAAGAGAACGCCAACTGAAGTCTAATGATACTGAAAGTTTTCCATACGAGCTCACTTGGTTGCTCGAAAAGAAACTGGCGTTTAAGGTTGACATTTCTGAATACAATCTTAATCGTGACTATCATGTTTACACAGTCCAAAAAATATGTGACGATCTGGATATATTAGATGAACTGGTTGCGGATAATGTTATTGCTGATGATATTGCTGACGAGGTATGATGTTCCTAACCATTCAAACATTAATGGTTTCAAACATGAAATCTGCTACTAAGTGTTCCATAGTAAAAATCAATTCCTTAACGTTTTTTATACTCTGTTATTAGGTTAGTCAAGAAGTTTCAGACTCGAAAGCCGTGCAACTATCTGAAGATTCACAGTGGGGCGGTGACTCGATTTCCAAGGTGAGTTTGTATTGTATAATAGCTTTTACTTCACTTTGTATTATATAAATCCTTATTTAATACTTTAGTAGTTGTTTTGTGATTTAATTCAAGGATGTTGTCTCTGTTACGGCCGACTCTTCTGCCGTTGAAGCCGAGAAGGATTCGGGAACCAGTCCGAATGGCAAGAGAAGCGTTCAACATGTGGAAGGGTTAAATGTTGGTGAGCTATCTTCGAACAACAAACGAAACCGCAAGAAGCCATCTAAGCTTAACTGTTAGAAGCTTAGAGGTGTTTGTTATATTTTGGTGTTTGTTTAAATGTCTTTTGATGAATGGATTCCTAAGTAATGGTTTGTTGAACTGGTTTTTATGTTTTTGCTTTGTTAAGCTTTTGAAACTGAATTATGTATGCATGTGTATGCACTTTGAAAAACATGTATTATGTAGTAAGCCTTTATGTGGTTTACGTTTTTTCGTATTATAAGCTCTTTTTAAATTTTGTGCAATTCAACGTTAGTTACTCAATAGACTTTTAAATGACAACTTTGCGGACGATTTATCCCATGTTCTATAAATATGCAATAATGCAAAGTTCCGTTTTTCCGATTTCAACAATCTTATTAATTAATCATGTATTTATAACAAAATACATGAAAATGATATTCATTCTTTAAGTATTTAAAATGATAGACATAGAAATTATGTTTTGTATTTTTAAAAGTCAAACTCGGCCCGAGTTGACTTACTAGATCTGATTCTGACCAAAGTTGACTGCGTTTGATCGATTTCAAGTAATTAGGCGAAGTTGAAGAAAGTCGTCTCGGCAGGCTACCTTGTAGCGCTTACTCGGGAACCATGATGTAAACCATTCAAGGGGGACGAGGCACCCTCATGAGTACCCTCCCCAGGTTCAATTGCGTTGCTTGGCAGGTATCAATTCCGGGCTCCTCTACCCATGCATTGTTGATGATGATGAGGTCAAAGATGACCGTCATGGAGACATGGTGGAATGTAATAGCATTTGAATTTATCTAAATTAAAAAAAAAAAGTTTCTGGCAAGGGCAAAACACCGTCGGTATTTTGTGGCTTAAGGGTAGTTTCCAAAAAATTGAGTTAATTACTGTTTTCGTCCCTGTGGTTTGTCAAGAATCACTATTTCAGTCCATTAGTTTAAAAATTGCGATTTCAGTCCCTGTGGTTTCACTTTTGTAACCATTTCACTCTACCTCGTAACCATTTCAGTCCCTATACTAACAGAATAAATGGATTGAAATGGTTATGAAAGTGAAATCACAGAGACTGAAATGGTTACGAAAGTGAAACCACAGGGACTGAAATCGCAATTTTTAAACTAATGGACTGAAATAGTGATTTTTGACAAACCACATGGACGAAAACAGTAATTAACTCCAAAAAATTTGACATGATAGGATTTGATTGGTTGGAGCAAGGGTACGACTACCCTTGGATGCCCCTTCCCCCTCATAATCTCTTAAATCTTTTTGGCCAGTCGCTTTATCGCGATTGCCTCATGCACCGATGCACGCTTTTTAAAAACCAACATCACACTTACATATATTATAGCAAGTAGTAAATCCAACCTTTAAAGAGTTAAGTTAGTTATGCAACTTGTATTAGAAACAATGGTGATATCATATTTATATTCCTTTTCATTTCCTTAACCAAGTTATAAAATCTCACATCCTCACATTTGTAACTCTTAGGTCAATAATCAAAATCATGGTTTAAAATTTAATGTAAATAGCACCTCATGTGTCACAACTAATTGTAACTCCTTTTCCTTAGGGTTATTGGATTTTATCACCTCAAACTATTGGTTATTGGTCGCTGCCACCCCCAACTATCACTTTGACGTCCGTCACCCCCAACTTAACACTTAGTGTGGTCTGTCACCACATCATTAACTGATCACTAACTTTAGATCCTGTTACTATACTTTTGGGGATGTCATAGGGATCTTAGGAAGGTTTTAAGGATCTTAGGACACCCCAAATGTATAGTAACATGATCAAAAGTTAGTGATCAGTTAACGACGTGGTGACAGAACATACTAAGTGTTAAGTTGGGGGTGACGGACATTAAAGTGATAGTTGGAGGTGACAGTGACCAATAATCAATAGTTAGGAGTGATAAAATCCAATAACCCTTTTCTTTAATATGAAAGTTTGTGGGTCAGCCATTTCAATCTCCATCCGTAGCTGTCCATTAAAAAATAACAATTCATTAGTCTCATCACATATACATATATATTTTCTACCATTTCCCCCTTCAACATGAAACTTGTCTTAATTTCCTTCAATATCTTGTCCTAAATTGCCGACATTTATTTTTAATCATTACCTTAACCTGAAACTTAATTTTCTTTCAACAATTTGTCCCACATCGCTGAATTTTGAAGCATGTCCCTTTCTGTAATATGAACCACTAATCTCTTTTGTCTCGAATTCGACCCATATAGTACAAGACAATACATGTTTTCCGGTTCAACCTGACTTCGAGGAAAACCGTTTGGTTCATTGTAACGTTTTTTTAGACTAACACAAAAATACATGTTACCCATCTAGTTTATCGGTAAATGGCACACGCTACGTATGTGCTACTCTCTCCATTAACCATGCCTTAACCATTAACTCTAAATCATAAGAGCAAGTCGATATGAACTATAGATGTATTAATTTGGATATAATTGTGTCACCTTTAACCATTAACTCTAAATCGTGCTATGATTAAGTGATGGTGTCTCACTTTATATTTCTTTTTATAAATATACACTAACTTACTTTTATAACTAATAAAAAATTTTAAATCTCATAAGTAGTTATAGAAAAATATTAAAAAACCTAAAAATTATAAAGGTGGTAGAAATTTATAAGAAAATTAACAATAATAAGAAGTTATAAAAATAAAACTAAAAGATTAATGTCTAACAAGTATTAATGTAAAACTAGTGGGATTCTTACGCGTGTTGCGGCATGAATTTGGTCAATATCGTTTCGATTTATTACGCTATTGATACAATACCGACACTCGGTCTAGGGACCAAAGATAAAACTTGAAAAATAAATTCGTAATATGCCTAAAAGGACATGTGTTTTGCATCTACGCCGATTGAAAACCATAAAAACAAATATCCGTTTTTATTATGGTAGTACCGATACCAGAACTGATGTTCAGTCAGAATCGACGTGGTAATATTTTTGAGACGATATCAATTTGGTTGATGACGATGTTTGTACCAGTACTAACACCCGCTATAACTTACGATATTAAAAAAATACCCTATTGCATATCCAACTCCGTTTTTATCGAATTTTTTGCCAAAAACCATAAAAATGGATATTGGTATTGCTAACGAAGTTGTTCGAACGGTATCAGTTTGATTCGTTGCGGTAAGAACAAAAAGTCAATTATATATGACTCTGTCGATTTTGAACAAAACTTTTATCGAAACTAACGTATCTAATAAATTTTAAAACAAAAGTTTATTTGCTAAATTCGAAAGTTAATAAAGGAAAGATAAATGAATAATAAACTTCCTAATAATCTATTATATATAATAAATGTGTTAAATTTTGCTAATGTGGCACAATATTAGAGCCTCTCAATTTCACTTTTGGCTCCAAAACATCGGGTCCGCTTTTTTCTTTATTGAAGACCCGAATACCCGTATTATGACCCAGATATAAAAACCTTCCAAACACTTCTTTTTCTTATGTAAACCCTTTTCTAGGTGAAACCCTAGCTGCCTCCATGGCCGTTTTCTCCATATCTATGATTCGAGATCCATTTGTTCAAGAGTTTCAGACCATTTTAATCATCTACAACAACCACACAGTTGTCATCTACGATCCATATGATTCAAGCAACAGGTAAGAAATGTTTTTTTAATCATATCTAACATACCAATTAACTGTTTTTCCATTTTGTGTATATCCATTATCCAATGTTTTCCTAATTTACGCTCCTGGATATTCTCATACGCTCAACCCTAGACTTCCTTTTCTCATCCTTCTCCCATAAGTTCTGCAATCATGTAATCTGCAATGTTT
>CM060403.1:119451852-119521398 GCA_030545235.1 Helianthus tuberosus
GTTGATACCTCTCTTTTTTGACTAGTTTTGCTCCTTCCTCCATTTGAAGTTTATGATTCACCATCATTGGTGTATCTGCTGGTTTGCAATCGATCATTCCCGTTTCGGCTAACATATCTAGGATGTATTTTTCTGGCAAATAAAGATTCCTCGTTTGGACCTTAGTACTTCAATTCCAAGAAAATACTTAAGTCTTCCCAAGTCTTTCATTTCGAATTCTCGGAACAGGCTCTCTTTTAATTTTGTCATTTCTTCCTTGCCATTCCCCGTAATGATCATATCATCAACAAATACAATTAGACATGTTACAAGTCTTCCTCTTTGTTTGATGAACAAAGTGTGGTCTGAGTTGCTTTTTTTGAATCCATATCCTTTCATTGCGAGTGTAAATCTACCAAACCACGCTCGAGGAGATTGCTTTAGACCATAAAGGGATTTTTTTAACCGACATACTTCACCTGTCTTGAAATCTGTTGCAAAACCAGGAGGAGCTTCCATGTAAACTTCTTTTGTTAATTCTCCATGCAGAAAAGCGTTCTTTACGTCAAATTGATGAAGTGGCCAATTTTCGTTTGCAGCTATTGAGAAGAGGACTCTGATAGTGTTAATTTTGGCCACTGGCGAGAAGGTCTCCAAGTAGTCGATCCCGTATGTTTGAGTATATCCTTTAGCTACCAGTCGGGCTTTGTACCTCTCAATGGTTCCATCTGACTTGTATTTCACTGTAAAAACCCAGCGACATCCGACGGGTTTCTTTCCTGTTGGGAGAGTACACTTTTCCCATGTATCATTTTTCATCAGGGCCTCAATCTCTGTTCTCATTGCTTTTTTCCAGTTCTCAGATTCTAAGGCTTCTTTTACATTGGTTGGAGTATGTTCAGAATATAATGAGAAAGCAAACGCCTTAGCTTCATGAGACAGGCTCCCCCTGGCTATGTTGGCTACCGGATAATTTGAGTTTCGAGATTCATTTTCTGGGGAATATCGCTTGGGAGGAACTCCCCTATTTGCCCTTGGTGGCAACACATACCGTTCTGGTGCTTCCCTTGGTTCAACGTGCTCTGCTGTTGTTACCGGTTCTATGTATTCACCATCACTATGATTAGGGGAGGCAGGAGAACTTCGTTCAGCTTGCTCCTATTTTGTGTGCTCACATTCATAATGATTAGGGGAAACATCAGAATTTTTAGGAATCTCATTGTTACTTACCTCGGGCATCAGGTTGGAGGGGTTTTCTTCAGTGACACTATGCTCAGTTGGTTGTGTGTTTGTGGCAGGCGGTGATTCTCCTTTGGTACTGTGATCTTCTCTGGTTATGACTTCCTCAGAAGATGGGAATCGAGTCAGCCAACCCAGTGTGTCTATGTGTTCGTTCTCCCCCTGACCATTGGGTTGGGTGTTATAGAAGTATTCTGTTTCAAGAAAGTCAAGGTTCATAGTAGTGTGTGTGTGACGTGTTTTTGGGTTGTAACAACGATAACCTTTTTGATTAACTCCATAGCCCACAAACACACATTTCTCGGCACACGGGTCAAGTTTTGTTCGATTGGTTTTGGGTATGTGAACAAAGGCTGAGCAGCCAAAAATTCGTGGTTCAAGAGTAAGAGGAGGAGGGATCTTGGCAAATTTTTCTAGGGCTTGTATGGGGGTTTTTAGTTCAAGAATTTTTGTAGGAAGTTGATTTATAAGGTATACAGAAGAAGAAGAAACTGCTTCGGGCCAGAAGAATTTAGGGACTTTGGATTCGATTAGGAAGGCTCGAGTCATCTCAAGAATTATACGGTTTTTGCGTTCGGCGACTCCATTTTATTCAGGAGTATGTGGACAGGTGGTTTGGTGAATTATCCCCTTGGTTTGGCAAAACTGTTTTATGGATGCATTAACGAATTCCCCCCATTGTCGGACCGAAGAATTTGAATTTCTTTTTGAAATTGAGTGTGAATCATAGTATGGAATATAGTAAATTTTTCAAAAACTTCAGACTTGTGTTTCAAGAAATAGACCCACGTCATACGGGTACAATCATCTATGAATAGCAAGAAATAATGAAAGCCTTGTCCCCCCGTAATAGGGGACGGACCACATACATCAGAATGAATTAATGAGAAATGCACATTAACTCTTGTATTATTTGGTTTGAAAGGTTGTCGATGGCTTTTAGCAAGAAAACAAGTTTCACAATTTATTTTATCACGAGGAGAAAAAAGTTTAGGGAATAAAAGATGTAGATACCCAGAGGATGGATGTCCGAGACGCCTATGCCATAACCATGCTTCCCGGTTTGTAGTTCTATGAGCCAGCATCACAACCTCATCCACATAGTACAACCCCTGATGCTCAGTGCCACGTCCAATAATCGTCCCTATCCTGATGTCCTGTAAGATACAAAAAGTGGGATAAATTAGCACTACGCAATTTAGTTCTTTTGTCACATGACTGATTGATAGTAATTTATGTGACAATGATGGAACATAAAGGCAATTTGAGAGTTTTAACGTTGGGGAGATTTCAATTGTTCCCCCCCTTTCTGCACGTATAACCTCTCCGTTCGCAGTTTGAATATGAGTTTTCTGCGGTTTGGATGTTGACACCAAATCAGAAATTTCATATGTCATGGTATCGGTTGCCCCACAATCGAAAATCCAAGGTTTATTTTTTTTATAACAGTTCTGTACCGCATTTGCCTTTCCCATTTTTCTTTTTCTTTCGCCTGTTTCTACATCAACTCCCCACCTTTTCATTTGTTTATCTTCCCTCTTTCCTTGACACCCCATCTCTCACCTGTTTAACACAAGTAAAGTCAAACCCTAACCACAAGTAGTATACAACCGACACCCCCTTCTTTATCCCTCTCTTCCTCTCTCAAATACAACGGAAGCTAAAAAACAACAAACAATGGCACCCAAGGCGGCAGAGAAGAAGCCCAGAGCCGAGAAGAGGTGGAGGTGACGGTGAGACCGCGGCGGAGTAGGGGTTTGCGGCGGCGGCGGTGTTTTGATTGGTGGAGCTGGTTGAGGCGGCTTGTTACTGTTCACGGTGATTAGCAGCCGGTGTGACACCTGGGTCACTGCGAACATCAAACAAATACCAAGCCAATGAAATATTGTATTTCAGACTTGGGATCTGTATAAATATGTGTATCTTTTGCACATATCAATTCTTGTTCGATTTCAAGCTCTAAATCGCTTTCTGGAAGGTTATACGCGCACTGATGCGTAAATATAACCAGTTTAATGCAACGAACACTCCGGAATAGTGAAATAGGCTTAATATACCTTAAATAACCTTTACATAACTTAGAAATAAGTTTTGAAGGCTTTGGTATGGCAAAATCAAGTTAAATCGCTTACAGGGACTAAATTTGACAAACTGCAAAAGTATGCCAATTTGAACTGTAACAGACATTCCGGAACATGACCATAAGTTAAACATACCATAAATATCCTTCACATAGCTTAGAAATAGGCTTTGAGGGGTTCGGTGTGCTAAAATAAACTTTTGGGTCATTCAGGGACTAAAAGTGTCAAAAAGTGCATAAGTTTGCACTTTCGCGCATAACTTACGTTCTGAATACATCCGGACATCCAAAAATTTATGTAAGCACTAAAATATTTTATTTTAGTGTTTGGCATGAGAAAAATCCATTCGTCGCGCAATTTGGATCGTTTTTCGCGCTTATGCGCATTCCGTCGTAATTAAGCGAACATCGCGATTGTACGGCCAAACGAACCGACATCTGAGATATTTTTGAGCACATTTTAAGTTCCCTATACTTTAACTTCATTTTAGAGCTTTGAAATGGGGTTAACGGGGCTTAAATGTGTCAAAAATGCATCAAATAGCAAGTTTGGAGCTTCAGGGGCCTGTTCTGGCATTTTTGAAAGTGTCAGACCTGCAAGGTCCTTGCGCACCTCAACACTCTGAGTGTTACGGTGCGCAAGCATGGATCAGATGCAGAAAATCATTTTTGACTGCTGATTAACAGATTTAAACACTCCCCAAAGGCCAAATGCCACATGTCAATATCTTGTGGTGGGCAAAATGATGCACCATAACATTCCAACACTTGTACGGATGGGATTCGATCACGTTATTCGAGAAACGATCTTAACGGCTCTCCGAAAACTATAAATACCCATCCATCCCCATTGCAAAACCCACTTGAAATCTGAGAATTCTCTAAGTTGGGGTGTTTCATCACCTCATACCTGAGAATACTTGGATTATCAATCTTGCAGGGACCCTTTGTAAGTGTTCCTTCGTTCTTTTATCGCTTTTCTAGTCCGAAAGTCGAACTATGTTGACTTTCTGCATTGACCAGTTTATGGTCGATGCAAAGTTCGTTTGAACTTCATAACGTGAGCGTGATCACAATGGTTATAGTCCCTAGTGACTATACCTACTGATTACCACGTTATCTAGGCTCAGTGACGAGTCGTAGTTTCGGCCAAAATGCGTGTTATTGCGTATTTTGTAACCAAACTACTTTTAGGTATCAAAACCGTTTGTTTTGATACCAAACCTGTTTTCTAAACTTAGTTAAGCATGTTTTAACATGCTTAGCTCGTCACTTTTAGTTTAGTGCTTATATAGGGTCGAAAGGTAAGCGATCTAAACAATCGCTTATGCTTTCGAACCCGACCCGTTTGGTCGATCATTAGGATCCGACCAAACACATTAGGTGACCATAGTATATAGGGAATAACCTTCCGAGGTTATACCTTATGGTCACGGCGTTTAGTTAGTTGTATGATAGGTAGTTTATATGCCTTAGGTAAATTACCAAAATGCCCTTTTTACGCCAAAATCCATTTTAAGCATATGTAACATAACTTTTGGTATCTAAACTGATTTGGTAACAATATTAGACATGTTAAGGCATATTTTACTTGTCATAGGACTAGTTAGGCGTTCCGAACGCGTTTTACGCGAACGACGCGTTAAAGTAGCATAAGCTACCTAAACGGGTCGTGATGGGTCGTAAGCACTTAGGTTAGGTTTCATTTAGTATGTAGGCTTTGTTAAACCATATGAGACGAGTCTCCATACTCGTTTGGTTTACGAACCCTCATTCTATCTAATCCTCCGACTTAGGTCCGGTTTATTAACATAGTTACCTATATTAGGTGCCGTTTGATATCCGTGATCTCTAGCATTGTTTGGTTGTCACTCAAGGACTACTGAGCAATCTCAAGTGAGTACATAGACCCCTCTTTTACTATTTTCCAAACTGTTTTGGGGTGAAACACATGTGCCTACTTGTTACTTTCATGCTTTCCTGTTTTCACATCATATACTTGCTATGTTTATTAGTACATTTATAGTACATGATTTCGATACATTTTATGCTATGTATGCCCATTGTGTGCATATTTAGTACATCACTTTACAATACATTTCATGCTATGTACGCCCATTGTGTGCATACTTAGTACATTGTTTTACATTACACTTATGCTATGTATGTCCATTACGTGCATACTTAGTACATTGTTTTACATTGCATTTCTGTTGCATATGCTCATCCAGCATATGAACACATTATACTACATTTTGAACCGTTGTAACCATTTGACTATGTGAACCGTCGTAACCCTTTGATTATATGAACCGTTTGTAACTATTGAACCGTGTGAACCAGTTGTATTTGTTGACATGATTTACATTTGACAATATACATTTGACTATACATAAACATTTCTACAATTGTTAAACATTTCATCTTGATGGTTTGGTTTGAGTAAGTGATTTAAGTAACGAGGCGTATGTAATATGATACAAGCACGGTGGATACGCCGCTGGTACTTCCTATATATAAGTGTTTGTATGGTATCACATATTGTAGCGTTATTTGAATCATTTCAATTTGAGACATATAACATTTTATACAAATAACATACTTTTCACAAGACATTGATTTACAAACAACTTATCTTATACAAACTCATTTTACATGGTTATTCATTTAACCATACATTATTCTCTTATTTATACATATCATCTGATCTTATCGTTTTTCAAATGATTTACAAGACAAAGCAAATTACAAGGTTCATGACTAAACATTTTCTCAAACATAAGTCATGAATTCTGTTTTCACAAAACCTATGTATCTCACAGGCATTTTTATGCTGACGTACCTATTTTCACATGTGTTTTCAGGAGATGATGCATAGGACTTATCAAGACATACTTAGGCGGACCTGTGCCTTAGTGACTTAAAACGAGACAAGAACTAGTTAATTTATGTTATGTACTCTTTAGTCCTTGTTTAAAACAATGTAAACTTTCATGTTTGATTAATAAAACGAAACTCCAATTGCCATGGATTTGAAACAATTAATTCTGTTACAACACTCCCCGACGTTTCCGCCACGTTTTGTATGTTCTACGTGGTCGGGGTGTGACAGCCGGATGTTGTCGGAACTGGTAATTTTGATTGAATGGTTGTTTTGGTTGGCGACGGCTGGATCTTGAACCAACAGGAAAGGAGAACTGAAAGGAAAGGAAACAAGAGCTGAGGTTTGATTGAATGAAGATGGAGAACTGATTCGCCGGAACTGAAACAAGATCTGAGGTTTGTCGGAACTGGTAAAAAATTTTTCGAGTTTGATTTAGTAGACGGGTTTCTCTGATTTGGGATTGGTTGTAGATGATGAGCAAAGTGTTCAGGAATCAGAAACACTGCTCTGATACCATGAAGACTTTATTGGAGAAAAAACTATTCATTGTTGTGTTTTACAAAGAAAAACAAGAGGCCTATTTATACACAAAACAATAATCTCAAAAACGGAAACATATTAAATGGTCGGTGCTGGAAACAGGCTGGCGAATAGCTAGCAAATCTTTGATTGGAAATGATGACCAGATCTGATCCTATAATTTTGCCTTTGACAATCTTTTCCGTTTAACACTACTCCTTTGGCGGAAGCCAAGGATGCGCCCCCTTTAACGGAGGCGGGGTGGTTTAACTAGATGGGGGCGCTAAAGTTGGTGATGTGGGGGGGGGGGGGGGGGGGGAGACACACCCGCTGGCCTTAAAAATTTATTAAGTAGTATTGATATGAGTCTTATTCCATATTTTGTTCTTAGCATAAACCCATTTTACACGAGTCTCGTGTCCGTTTTTTCTTTTACGGGTGATTGGATAGCATATCGACAACAACTAGCAAGGCTTTTTATTCAATCATTTTAAATTAGAGTTGTCTTAAATGCATGAGTACAATCGGTTAAAGGACCAAAATGGAAACCTATAAATAGCTGAAGGTGAGAATGATACAAAGATGGAGTGGGTAAAGGACTAGGACAATCTTCGTCTCTTCTTTCTTAAAAGCAATAAGACGATTTTGCCCCTGTCAAGTGTTTTTGCTATCAAACAATTATTTTGGGAAAGGTTTAGATGCACCTTATTTCCTTTTTAAATAATATAATGTTGTTTGCATGGTGTAGTCATGAAGACATCAAACATATGCATCACATCGTGAATATTATCATGCAAATATTAGTAACTTAGTTAATTAGATTTATGGAATTAATTGTTTTAAAGTAGTGGGTTACCATTATCTATTTGAGAGGGTAGTTATCCTTTTAAATAGCAAGTAGTGGGTATTGTATTGTAAGGCTATATATCAGTCGATTAACAATTGTTTAGATTAGGAATGAAAATGTTGATTTAGTCTAATTCTCTCTAAATATTCTATCAAGTTTCTCTCTATTTTCTTTGAAGCTTGACCGACTTTAACGGGTTATCTATCAAACCAAGTGGTACATATCATATAAATACATATTTTAATATTTTCCCGATATCATGTGGATTTTTAATTTGTCTCTACCCATGGTTGGTGGTGTTCTTTATGATTGATGTGATATTAAAACTTTTGGAATGATACACAAATTCTTCAATACATTATAAATAAAATATATTTAACATGTTGATGTTGGGTTCACTTATGTTACTTATTAATTAATAACTAGAATTACGACCCGCCGCAATGCGGCGAGGATTCTTTAGTTATAAGTCGATTTAGGACGCGCAGGTTATGTTGAACCTGTCAAATGGGAAAAAATAGACGATGTAAAACGTTCACCCACACACGCACGTTGCGTCGTGTTAACTCGCAAAATTTAGAACGAAACGTAAAAACGTTAAACCAAAGACGCACGTTGCGATGTGTTAAGTCACAAAATTTAGAACGAAGCATAAAGCGAAAAATTTGCGGAAAATGAAAACTATAAAGGACCAAAGTTAAAAGTAAAAAAAAAATGTGAGGATAGATTGCAAAAGATAAAAAGTTTTGTGTTAAAAGAAAAAAAAACAAATAGTTTTGGGTTAAAAGTAATCTATGAAATACTTTTGGGTGAAAAGTAAAAAAAATAATTTTGTGAAAACCCCCCAAAGCCAAGGTTACAACAATCATATGCATAACCATTTTTTCTTGCCCCCAAAGCCAAGATTACAACACGTAAGTAAAAAAAATCAAAGTGGTTAAATCGCAAAAGATGAAAACTTCTGAATTAGAAGTGAAAAATCAAATTAATCAAAGGGGTTAAATTGTATAAGATGAAAACTTTTGAATTAGAAGTGAAAAATCAAATTAATCAAAGGGGTTAAATTACCAAAGATTAAAACTTTAAACTTAAATTGTCAAAGATTAAAACTTTAGGGTTAAAAAGGAAACAAAGATTAAAACTTTATACTTAAATTGTCAAAGATTAAAACTTTAGGGTTAAAAAGAAAAATTCCATTTTTTTTTTAAAACACCCTAAGCCAAACTTACAACACATGTATGCATAAAGATGTTGCTTTACCAAAGATTAAAACTTTAAACTTAAATTGATAAAGATTAAAACTTTAGGGTTAAAAAGGAAACAAAGATTAAAACTTTATGCTTAAATTGTCAAAGATTAAAACTTTAGGGTTGAAAAAAAAATTCATTTTTTTTTGAAAAACACCCTAAGCCAAACTTACAACACATGTATGCATAAAGATGTTGCTTCTTTATAATGTTTAATTAATAATTAATGTATTATTATGTTATGTGACTTTTCTAGAAACATCAATGTTAATATCGTGTCAAGTTGCACCAATGCTATACTACTGTCAACGACTATCAGTATCGGAAAAGCTTGTAAAACAAAATAAATAAAAATGGAAAAAGTAACATTGGGCGAAACGTAGACGTAAAATCATTGAACCACACACACACATTGTGGCATGTTAATACAAAGAAATTAGACCGAAACGTAAAATATAGAAAAGAATAACTAAGTCGATATAGGACCTGCGAGTTGCGACGAACCTATCATATAAGAAAAATAGACGTAAAAACATTGAACCACATATGCACCTTACGCCGTGCATGGACACGGATACATTTAAAAATATAAATTAACTAGTACTAAGCCCCCCGCGTTGCGGCGGGGGCGTAAAACCGTGACAAATAGCACCAAACAGCCAACGACCACCAACATTGAAGTTGCGACGTCTTAATGTGGAGAAATTAGACCGACGTATAAAACAAAGAAAATGATGACTAACTCGATTTACGACTCGCGCGTTGTGACGAACTTGTTAAACGGGAAAAAATAGACGACGTAAATACACTGAACCACATGTGTACGTTGCGCCATGTTAACTCGCAAAATTTAGAACGAAGCATATAACAAAACGTAAAATCGTTGAAACACACACACATTGTGCCGTGTTAACTCGTAAAATTTAGAACTAAACGTAAAACGATAAATTTTGCAAAATATGAAAAAAAAATATAGGGGATCAAAGTTGAAAGTAAAAAAGTTGTTAGGTTAAATTGAAAAAATTAAAAAATTTTGGGTTAAAACTACAAAATCAAGTAGTTTTGGATTTAAAGTGAAATATAAAAATTGTTTTTGAAAACCCCCAAAACATAGAGTACAACACTTCAAAGCATCAACTTGTTGCTAATTTAGATCATGTAAATGCATATTACAAAAATAAATACATGATTGAAATAAATAATAAAACTAAAACAAAGAAATCATAAAATAAATAAATAATAATAATAATAAGAATAATAAAGATAATAATAAAATATAATGTCTCATCGACCTACAATCAAACTTTTTTAAAAAAACTCATAAAACCTAAGGATGAGAGGGGCACTCCCCTCTTAGAGGAGTCCCCTCTCTTACGCACGGCCAATCAGCACGCGCCACGTCAACTCCCCTCTTAACTCCCATCACACCCTCAATTTGATGGCGGCACTCCTCTCTTAGGGGACTTGCTTTTTTATTTTTTTTGTTTTTTTTATTTGTTGTAATTATGCATGTTTATAAATTAAACAAATATTAATAAAAATTAAATAAATTTTAATAAAAGACATTTCATTAAATTAAAAATAAAAATTACATTCAAACTAGAAAAATAAAAATTACATCGCAATACTACATAAAAATTTTAGAAATTGCACGGCCACCCGTACTTGTTAGCGATCTCGCGCTTTCTGGCGAGGACGAACGGCAACATTTCCGGCGGAACATCGTCGTGCGGCTTGAGGAATGTTTTCATATCTCGATCGTGCGCGTAGTTTCTCATCGTCTCGCGTTGTTCCGTTATGAGTTCGCGAGCCTCCGACTCTCTTTTCTTCCTCAATTCAATCACCTCCAATTCAATCGCGTGCTTCGCTTCTTTCATGGCGGTGTACTCTTTGAATTGTGCCGCCAACTCGGCCGAGCCCTCGGACGATGTCGCTTGACGCTTGTCTCGCCGTTGTGTTCTTTGTGGCGAGGGGTCTTCGTTCATATCGGGTATGGAAGGGTCCACGTCAACGGGCTTTCTTTTTTGTGCCGAACCTTCCCCTTCCTCACCCAACACTGGGACTTGGGCCCAATGTTTTAAATACCGGTATGAACCGGCCGGTTATACCGGTTAAACCGGATACCGGACACGTGTCCGGTACGATAAAGGCCGGTAAAACCAAAATACGGTATGTGTTATGTACCGCCGGTCAATCCGGTTCTACCGGTTCAAACCATTGAACCGGTTTGCATTATCTTAAAATTTGATTTTTTAATTATAATAAAATGCGATATTAAGGTAATACCGACGTTCGATTGTTGGTAATTAACCTAGTGCCTTCCATTACAATATTTCATCGCTATTGAAACTGTTACTCACATCGTCCAATGTAATATTGTTTATGAGTAATAAAAATTCTTTTAAAAAATGCATAACATTTTACATGAAAATAATTTTTTTTTAGATAAAACCATAATCAGTTATATAAATCTTAATTGAGATTGGATTGTTTTTTTAGATTAATTTATATTTTATGGAATTATAGAGTTAACTAATTACCCGGTTGAACCGCTCGGTACAACCCGGTTCAACCGGTTGAACCATTTCAGAGCCTAACCCGGTATGAATAAAAAACCGGTTTTTAAAACATTGCTTGGGCCCATTTGTCGTGTTTTCGAACGACCTCCCATGCCTCGACATGTTGAAAACCGCTCGGATATCTATCTTTAAAATTCTTTAAAGCGACTTTCATCACGTTGAGATCGCTACACCCGCTTCCTCGTGTGCGATCCTACATATTATAAAATAACAAGTGTTAAAAACATATGAACTTAGTAAACAAAATTAAAAAATATACAACGTTAAAAAAATATAATTTTTACCACTTGTTGGTATAGGCCGTTGAAAAAGTTTATTTTCGTCATCATCGGGGTCCATTTAGACCGTACTTGATGCACGGTCCGGTTACTTCCACCAACGGTGTTGTTAAAATGATCTAAAATCTTACGCCAAAAACTATCGCGGTTTTGTTGATTGCCCTTATTTTTGTTGGTAGAGCAATGTACCCACGCCTTCGCCAACGCCTCTTCTTGGACCTTTGTCCATTTTTGGCTCTCCATTTTTCCCTTTTTCTCCCGAGCGTCATCTTCTTCGTTGCCGGCATCTTCATCCACATTAAATTCATCGTCGCCGGTGTCATCTTCATAGTCGCCCAAATTTTGAGTTTCGGGCACTACTTCCTCGTCCTCGTCCTCGTGAATAGGTAGACGACGTTCAAAATTTTCTCGTGGAGATGGAACTTGTGGGGAACGAAAACCATACGGGTCGAAGGCGGGGGTTTGAGGAGGATCCATTGATAACAAATTTTGAAAATAGCCGAAAGTGGGTTGTGGTTGGGTGTTGTAAAATGAGGGGTGTGAAGGTTGTTGGTAAAAATACGGGGGTTGTGAAGTATATCCGAAAGGGGGTTGTGGTTGTGCACTTGCACCGCTCGAACCACCACGAGACGGTTGCGAGCCGCGTCCCTTAGATTTTTTCTTGGCTTCGCGGGGTTGGTTCTCCATTGCTCGGTTTGGCTTTGTGTTGTATTTGATAGATTTTTAGAGTGAGTTTGAGAATGGGTGTGGTAAAAAATTAGATTAAGTTGGTTATTTATATTGTTAAAATTGAATTTTTTTTTTTTTTAAATTGACCGTTGCCCAACGTATACCATCGATCCTTGTGCAAACCTTGTGCGGTGAACTCTCCCCGATCCCCCTCCCCGAATACCCTCCCCGAGGCGATGGCGGCGGTGTTCTCGCTCGAGGACTTGGGTCACCGCCCCACCCCCCGCATGGTGCCCCGTTCACCCTAAGGTAAAATACATTTATGCTCAATTATTTAGAAATTTTATTCTAGAAGTCTAGTAGATTGGATGACTATTGGATGACGATAGTATGGAAATTTTATTCCAGAAGTCTAGTAGATTGGATGACGTTTTGACCCTTGAGTGGCAATGTGGCATGATTTTGGTCCAATATTTCCATTTTTGTTATTGGGATTATTTTGATCCTCCGTGAATACAATATTTTATCTATACCTTTTCAAATTATATATTCACATAAACTTGAAAATATGGTTACATCAATTTGTCTCACATTAATATGTTTAGTTTATTTATGAAGTTAACAGAAAAATGATGTGATGTATTTATTCGAATTTTGGTCAATGTATATCCATTTTTATGGTTTTTGGCAAAAAATTCGATAAAAATGGAGTTGGATATGCAATAAGGTATTTTTTTTAATATCGTAAGTTACAGTGGGTGTTAGTACTGGTACTTGTGCTAGTGAAGTTTTTAGTTTTTTAAATATTACCATACAAGTTTCTAACTTCCTGATTGTACACAGCCAAGAAAGAGTAGAAGAACTTTGGCTTTCTTTGTTAATTAATCACCAGGATACATTTTGACAAGTGGAAGTCAATATGAATTTATATTGTACAATTTAGGAAGTTTATTATTCATTTATCTTTCCTTTATTAACTTTCGAATTTAGCAAATAAACTTTTGTTTTAAAATTTATTAGATACGTTAGTTTTGATAAAAGTTTTGTTCAAAATCGACAGTCATATATAATTGACTTTTTATTCTTACCGCAACGAATCAAACTGATATCGTTCGAACAACTTCGTTAGCAATACCAATATCCGTTTTTATGGTTTTTGGCAAAAAATTCGGTAAAAACGGAGTTGGATATGCAATAGGGTATTTTTTTTTAATATCGTAAGTTATAGCTGGTGTTAGTACTGGTACAAACATCGTCATCAACCAAATTGATATCGTCTCAAAAATATTACCACGTCGATTCTGGCTGAACATCAGTTCTGGTATCGGTACTACCATAATAAAAACGGATATTTGTTTTTATGGTTTTCAATCGACGTAGATGCAAAACACATGTCCTTTTAGGCATATTACGAATTTATTTTTCAAGTTTTATCTTTGGTCCCTAGACCGAGTGTCGGTATTGTATCAATAGCGTAATAAATCGAAACGATATTGACCAAATTCATGCCGCAACACGCGTAAGAATCCCACTAGTTTTACATTAATACTTGTTAGACATTAATCTTTTAGTTTTATTTTTATAACTTCTTATTATTGTTAATTTTCTTATAAATTTCTACCACCTTTATAATTTTTAGGTTTTTTAATATTTTTCTATAACTACTTATGAGATTTAAATTTTTTTATTAGTTATAAAAGTAAGTTAGTGTATATTTATAAAAAGAAATATAAAGTGAGACACCATCACTTAATCATAGCACGATTTAGAGTTAATGGTTAAAGGTGACACAATTATATCCAAATTAATACATCTATAGTTCATATCGACTTGCTCTTACGATTTAGAGTTAATGGTTAAGGCATGGTTAATGGAGAGAGTAGCACATACGTAGCGTGTGCCATTTACCGATAAACTAGATGGGTAACATGTATTTTTGTGTTAGTCTAAAAAAACGTTACAATGAACCAAACGGTTTTCCTCGAAGTCAGGTTGAACCGGAAAACATGTATTGTCTTGTACTATATGGGTCGAATTCGAGACAAAAGAGATTAGTGGTTCATATTACAGAAAGGGACATGCTTCAAAATTCAGCGATGTGGGACAAATTGTTGAAAGAAAATTAAGTTTCAGGTTAAAGGTAATGATTAAAAATAAATGTCGGCAATTTAGGACAAGATATTGAAGGAAATTAAGACAAGTGTCATGTTGAAGGAGGAAATGGTAGAAAATATATATGTACTAGGTTAATGCCCGCGTAATACGTGGGCTTCAACCAAAAACTAATTATTTATATTGAAAATTTAATATCATGTAAACTTTTTTAAGTATAACGGCTTTTTTTTAATTTGTGAGGACATTCACTGATAATCCTATATAATTTCTTTAACTTTTTACTTAAAAAAAGTTGTTTTACCTGTGATTTCTATCTTCATCAAGATAATCGACGTGTCCCTCAATTAGAAATCCTGGATTTGTATGACTATATAATACATTTTTTGTTATAAATAGTGTTATAAATAGTAAAATTTACTATTTATAACATTATTAATATGTGGGAATTTAGTTGCATGTTACAATTTAAATAAAACTAATCTTTTGTATATAAATTCAAGTACGGATGAATAAATGGTACCGGATACCAGTTCGGAATCGGTATCGGTTTAATACCAGTACCAAATTTCTCGAACCAAAATATCTTCGGTACTGAAATTTGGCGTTTTCGGTACTTGTTTTTACCTTCAAATATCAGTCCGAATCAGTACCATTATCGAAACATATCGTACCAGATGTTTTCGATAACGATACCCAAATTGAAAGCTTTGAACTTAGTCGTAACGCCTATCAAAACAAATATCAAAACATATCGCCAAAGATCCACTTTTTTATAAGACTCGATGCAAATAACTGGTGAAGTGATCAATCAAACAACCGATTTTTTTGATAAACCTAATGCAAATAACTGGTGATAAGAAAACTACTGTAATTTTGTTGCCCCAAATAACTGTTGTACTAAAACTGATACATGAGGAATGATGAGAAAGAACTGAATATATATTAGATACAAAAGCGAAAAAACTTTATATATTAGATACAAAATTCGACAAGATAGATAGCAAATTGAGAAACTTATGGGTTTAATAAACATGATTAATGCTCATAAATCATTACCATCTCTTCATCCTGTTGCTTGCTATACTTGGATCGTTGACATACTGTTAAGAGATCTTATAGCTTATTCAAGTCATTCCTAAGAGCAATTTGTGCCAACTTAGGATCACTGGGTTACTCACATCTATGTTTGTCCACACCCACTGCAATTGACAATTTCACCTCCTGTTACATACAATTTCACCCACTGCTAATGTCCATCCACCTCCAAGCCATTGACCAAGATTCTTGCAGATTCCCTTTCATCCACAAAAGCTACAATATTAAGAATGCAATTCATAATCAAGTTTTAAAGTACACGGATGGTCCCTGTGGTTTATCATAATTTTGGATTTGGTCCCTAACTTTCCAAAAGTACACGGATGGTCCCTGTGGTTTATCATAATTTTGGATTTGGTCCCTAACTTTCCAAAAGTACACGGATGGTCCCTGTGGTTTATCATAATTTTGGATTTGGTCCCTAACTTTCCAAAAGTACACAGATGGTCCCTGTGGTTTGCACTTTGTAACGCATTTAGTCCCCAGCCAACAAATTTAAAGGTTCTAGCATGTCCAAGTTAGGGACTAAATGCGTTACACAGTGCAAACCACAAGGACCATCCATGTACTTTCGGAAAATCTGGGGACTAAATGCGTTACAATGTGCAAACCAAAGGGACCATCTGTGTACTTTTGGAAAGCTATGGACCAAATTCAAAATTTTGGTAAACCACAGGAACCATCCGTGTACTTTACTCCAATTTTTAGTGTTTGGATAAAGAGATTTTGCTTCTAATTATCTTATTATGTAGGCAAATTGGAAATAAATAATCCCAACTCACTGTTATTGGCCAATAATAATTCCAACTCATTTAATTACCAATAATAATCCGAACTATTCACTTTTGTTTGTAAAATACTCCCACGTTAAAAAAACACTAACTAGGTTAAAATATTGTTGATGCGGCTTAACATGTGTGGACTGACGTGGCTGGTTAACATCTTACATGTGTATAAAATGATTATCAGCCTCATTTGCACACACAATCGCACTCTCCTTCAAACCCCTAATTCTACAAATTGGGAAAATTCAGTCGATTGTGTGTGCAAATGAGGTTGATAATAATTTTATACACATGTAAGATGTTAACCAGCCACGCCAGTCCACACATGTTAAGCCACATCAGCAATATTTTAACCTAGTTAGTGTTCTTTTAACGTGGGAGTATTTTACAAACAAAAGTGAATAGTTTGGATTATTATTGGTGATTAAATGAGTTGAGATTATTATTGGCCAATAACAGTGAGTTGGGATTATTTATTTCCAATTTGCCTATTATGTAAGTGTTAGATAATCAGTTTTGGGTAGTAATTAGTTTCATACCTGCTTTCCACGAAACAAATTATCAACGGATGAGATTAAGTTATCATTTTACTCGTTTCAGATAATCAGTTTTGGATTACTATTTCTTTGAAATCTGACGTATAAGGTGAACTATAAATCGACATTTAGCTACTTAATACCTTAGGTGGCTGCATTTCAGGAGAAATTGAACCACCGCAGTATTGTAGAACGGGTGAATTGAAGGAATTTATTCTTTCAGCTTGCTTTACGGCTCTATGATCCATCCATACTATTACATTTCTTCTTGTGTCACCACTCCAAGATACTGAAACAGGTTGACCTTCAGAATCCACAGCAACTTGCATAAAGAAACAAATCGATTGTTAAATCAAAGATCAAATCAGTAATGGTAAAGGTCGCAAAATGGGCGGGTTGAGCAACTGGTCAAAACGGGTAATTTCTTTGAATAGAAATGGGTCGGTCCAATTGACCTGACACACTTTTTGCAAAAAAAAAAAAACAAAAAAAAAAAACTAAATAAGATGGTAATTAGAGTGTAAAGTATGATTAGAAAAAAGTTACATTACTCAGAAAATAATCTTAGTTTTTGAAGAAAATGATTTAGGAGGTCTTCTGCAAAATAAAAAAAACACTTCGAGCAACTCTTGAGCATTGACCCATTTCCTTTTATGGTAGATGAATCAGGCTAAATATAAGATTAAAGATTAACTTGCAGAGGTGGCAAAATGTTGGGGTGGGAGGGGGTTTGGCTAATGGGCCAGAACAAGTACTTTTTGGACAGGTTAAAATGGGTCGGTTGACCTGACCCGCTATACTTTTTGCCTCAAAAAACTATTTAATTAGCGAGTCAAATATGATTATAATGAGGTTATTTAAAAACTTTTCTATTTTCTTTAATAAAATGATTAGGAAATTTATGCATCAAAAGAATGACACATTTAGAGTTTAGATGACTCTTGGTCCATTTGACCCGTATCCTTTTCAGCTAAATATTTACCTGTTTGGCCCGTTAGAGATAAAACTTAACCTGAATCATACATAAGTAAATAGGTCGAAATTGCCACCATTGATAACTAACTTCACAGCTAATAGAATTAGAATAAACTAACCAAGAGAGCATGTAGCTGCAAAACCGATGCCAGTTACTTCTTCACCAGCAACATCAGAAAGGGATAAAGCTCTTTTAACAGCAGTGCAGATCGCAAGTATCAGTTGAAGATTGCTGAAATTGCAAATTATTCAAAAAAAAAAAAAGAAGCATAAAGAGCATGTCAAAATGTAGTGACATCCAGACAAATAAAACCGTATCTGTTATTTTCCTTTTTTGCATGAAAAGAGACGATCATTTCTTTACTTTCTTCTTTGCAAAATATTATTAGATGAATCCTACTACATAAGTCAACAACCAAACCTAAACAGAACATGACATTTTCAACAACTTTGTTTAACAATGTTAAATCAACATAAATCATTTCAAGGTTAATAAAATTAAGCACTTTTGAGACAACCAATCAGGTCAGTGTCCACTTATTAAAGCGTCTTGTGATGATGTAATATCATTTTTAGCATTATAATCCTGAATATAATTTTTTTTTAAATTCAAGCCTCATATATTGATGGCCTAAATTTCTACTGAAGAAACTGTTATCACCTCAACACAGTCACCTTCTTTCCAAATTTGTATCGGGCTGCTAGCAGAACCCAGAAGTTTCCCAGCCTCATCAAAAAGGCCTGCAACACACAGTAAATGATGAATACTGCAATACATAAAAAATATATCACTCGCTTGTGTTTGTTAGAAATAATATACTCCCTTTATCACCCAAAAAAAATGCAAAACTTCCCATTTTGGGTCATTTTAAAAGAATAAAAATTTCCTTTTTGGAAAATTTTTAATCCTATTTTAATTTTCTCCCCATTAGCAAACACATCAATTAGATAACTTATATTTTGGTCCACGGTATTTTTTTGCCTTTTAAGAGGCATTTTACTATTTTAGATATTGGTCAATAGCTAGGATAAAAACAACAATAAAACTATTGATCTGGGCAAATAACCTTCCCCTATGCAAATCCATATTTTATATGCATTTTAAGCAATTCATCAGATTCTGTTTTGCATACATTCAATTAATGACCTGGGTATACAACTTAATAGCCAAATACATATGCTAAACTAAAAAAGAATGAAGAAATTAACTAAAAAATATCATATTATAATAGCTAAAATCAGGGCAGTAGCAAAGCTTGAACCACCAAGGCCATCGTGTAAACCAACAGCAACCGCAAGAGCAGTTACCGTTGCAGAATGTGATGAGGGCATGCCACCCGATCCTATAAGCCGCTTAGGGTCCCATCGGTGTTCCTATACCTGCAATTCTACCAAATGATAATAAGACTCTTAAGATGTATCACTAAAACTAACCATCAATCGATTTCAAACATGTGCTAAAAGGAGGCATTTGGATCTCTATTCTAATCGTTTATTTGTAATTAACAAACGATTAGGTAACATAAACAAAAGCTTACCCTAAATGGATCTCCTCTTAGAGGCTGCATAAACATCAGGCTTCTTGCATTTTAACCATGAAAAGCAGAAATAAGGAAGAGCAAAATATAGGAAGACTAACCAACCAGGAAAGCTTTCAAAGCCAAATGACTAACCTGGCTTTTTTAGTGCCTCCACCTTCCATTTTATGCCCATAACCCCCCTCCCAAGTCCTACCCTCCCAAGTCCTACCTCACCAGGCCTGGAAATTTAAAATTTAAACTATCACTGTAATTGAAAATGATTGAAAGGGCTTATTAGTAAAGTTCAACCCAACAGATAACTAATAGTCGTTGCCAACCTGTATTCCCGCATAACCTGCTTCTGTAGCCGGTTACCGGTGATGCCAAAACAGGTTTGGAACTGAAGATCTGACCAAACATTTGCAATAAAAAAAACAATGTCATAACATAAATCCCATAAACAACAAACACCAAAATAAATAAACTTACAAAATAACCGGGGCACTAAGTTCCGTCATTACATCTGAGATTCTGAGTTCCATCATTACATCTGAGATTCTGAGTTTCGCCATTAAGCAAATCCCATCTAACTATACAAATCAACAATTGATCAAACAAACTATGGATACAGGACCAAAAATTACCGAGATGAAGAAACAAAAGTTTGATGTTCCTCCCTCTAATCACTGCTCTGTCACACACAACATTATAATAATTAAAGTTGAGTACAACTTACATGACTGGCTAGGACCAGAAATCACCAATTGTGGGAGAGAATTTGTTAGGGTTTCCAGCGTTGTAACACCTCGAAAATTCACGTCCTATAATGTGTAGACACGTGTCAAATGTTTAAACGTGTGAAAGAAATATTATAGAAGGACTAAAGTTGACAAACATGGAAAGTATGTGATTATACGGGTTCTAAGTGTCAACAGTGAATAAATATACTTCATAATAACCCTACATGATGTTTATAACATCAAACGAATAAATCATGGATCATACGAAGCTAAAAGTGAGAGATTACCAGCTACAAGGGTTAAATGTGTCAACATGTTTAAAGATATACCTCTGAGTGACCTTTTGACAAACCCGAAGCTTTGTAAATGTTAATTATGCTCACTAGAATGCACGATATAAATTTCATAAAGTTTCGTTATCGTATGAGAAAGTTATGATCAAATTCGTGTGCGAGGGGTTAAAGTGCAAACGTTGAAAGTTAAGACTTTTCGGGTTAACCGGAAGCGTTCAGGGACTTGGCAAAGTGGGTATAAGTCCTAAAGCCCTTGATGGTAAATATAAGGGGGTCAAAATGCAAGAAATAACCTTGGTTGCCCTTTCGAAGAGCCAAGGGTCAACATTGCAATAAATAGAAAATCAAAAACCCTGATTCGCAGGCCCAGGCGGCCCGCGTTGGGTTCTACCAAATGGGAGGCGGGCCACGTCAGGCCGCCAGATGCAGAAAACGGGGACAGACCCCTGGAAACGCGAAGAATCGATCTTAAACAACATTTTAACATGGTGGGCGACCCCTAAACTATACTAGGGCACTAGAGACACATGTTGGATGGTTGTGGTCGATCATAGAGTTAGGTGTCAACAAATTGTGGTGCTTAATCCACTATAAAAGGCCCCAAGAGTTCAAACATTCCTCACACCTTCATCTGCAATTGTGGATCAATTCTGGAGCTCCCAAGCAGCCTCAACTGATCTTATCTCGTGCATAGGACTCTTGTAAGTCTGCTAGTCCTTCTTTAATTGAGTTTAGCTTAGTATTTTAGCTAAAAGTCAAACCGTCGTAATTACGGTTTGACTTCGAGATTAGTCAACAATGGCTCAGTCATATCTCGAATGAAAGGCAGTTATAGGTTGGTATTTATGTGGGTAATAAAACCCCAAAAGGGTTTCCCCTGATCACCACTCTAACTAGGACAAATGTCGGGTCAAACGTGTTAATAAAAAGTCAAACAGAAAGTTTAAAATGCGATTTATGCATGATTAGCAATGTAGAGCACTTATAACCTGTTTGATCATTAATATAACTTGGTAATTAGTGTAAGGACATGTCTAAACATGTTCAACCCGACAAATTCCTGTAAATACCCGGTTCGGAACCGAAAGTCACATAGTTTGACTTTCACTTTGACTTTCAGTTCTGACCCGTTATGGTATGTTTTAGAAATACCTAAGAGCTTCATTTGGACCAGGTTACATGCTAGTATAACCCTCTGTGACTATACACCTCGGATCATTAGTTATCCAATTAATATGCATGATTCCGTTAATTGCTCATATGTTGACCATTATGCCCTTTTCACTTTAAAACGTGATTTTTGGAAATGAAAAAGAGTAGAGACCTTACTTACTGATATATAAACTTGCATACAAAATTTGACATCAGTTTAAGGTGTAGGTTAAGAGTTATGCACGTTAGCGTAAAATTAAAGCTTTATGTTAATTAAATGGCGTATTTAGCGTATAGCCCACTTAAACATACTTTTTGATATCAAATATTTTACCCACTGATGTAATATATTATTTTGGGATTTTTAAAGATTTTTAATTAATTTTAGGCTGAGCATAACTCATAGTCGTAGGCTTAATCCGGTAATTGTCGGTTTTGCCCTTACGGGCCATAAAATGAGTTTTACATATCTAAACGACTCCAAACCTTTTGCTACTGATCACATATGATAAATAAATTATTTTAAGCCTTCTGGAAATATAAAAATGTCAGATTTAAGTATCGAACCCGGAAATGGCCTTTAATCGCCTTATTAAGCGTTTTTAACGCAAAGTATGTATCAAAATTATATTGAACATACCCGGGTTGATATCTACTGATATTTTAGGCAAATTATAATATTTTAACAGTAAGCAAAGGTTGATAAACTCAGACTTCAGTTTTGAGCTTTTCGGCTTATGTGAAATTACCAAAATACCTCTACGGGGCATAGTTTGGTTAAAAATGATAAATTTCACATATATGCTTAATCCTACTGATATAACTTAGCAAATTGAGTATATTTGCTGATTACATCAGACATGTAACTCAGGTTGTTACTTAAACTCTTTTATAAACTTTTAAATGACCAAACTACCCCTACGGGGCCTAGTTTGTGTTTAAACACGTTTCGGGCATAATGAAAGACATCTTAATGATGTCACAACATATTTGAGGCATAATTAACTTAGGAAACCTGTATATAGCTCTAATGAGTACCCGTCACGCTTATTACGCGTACGGTTCGGTTATGTAACAAGTTTACATAAATTAGCCGAAACGGGTCAAACCTTAACGGTTTTATCTCAAAATCCAGAATGTGAATAATGAACCCATATTAAACAAGTATTCAAACTTGTCGGGTCTAAATCGCATTCTATCCGGTCTTCGCTTAATCGTGCGTACGAACCGTATCTTTGAAACTAGCCGGTCTAAGCTTAAGCTTAATTAAAGACCCGTTAGGATTCTAATAGGTTATTATAAAACCTTCGTTCCAGATTAGGAGGACCAGTAAAAGCTACGTGCATTTTGCTAATTGAGAATTATACTTTGCTCAGGTAAATACTTTTAACTTATTTTCCCTATACGGGCTTGGGTTACGGTATATAGCATACCGCTTGATCGAGCATCAAATCTCCACCGTTAGGTGGGTAGTTGAATAATTTGATCGGCTCGTTTAAACAGTCTTGTTACTTAAAGCCTTTGGGGGGTTAATGACCATGTCCCGGATATCCTCGGCATCATTTTACGAAATGGCCACGACTTAAGCGCGGGGTGTAGGCGTACACCCGTCAGTGCACAAAAGAACATTGTGGTGTGTCTATTGATCTTTAACCCGGACAAGATCCGGGCTACTGAACGCACAAGGAACATGTAATTCGTTCACAAGATTATAATATTAAATAATTCTCCCAAGTTAAATAAAAGATGTTTTGTGCCACGTGCATCCAGATCAATTTTCGTAAACCATTTTCAAAATGAGTCAGTTATTTGTATTTACCAGTGTAAACTGACGTATTTTCCAAAAAGGCTAAATGCAGGTACTATACGAAATTGGCTGGATATTTCTCCTTAGCATCAATAGAAGTCTCGCAAGCTTAAGATGCCTAAAAGTCTGTTGAACTATTGTCTCTATTTTATTTTCGATCCGTCTGTGGATAAACTTCCGAATATTGTGACATTTGATATTACAATATTAAATTCGGTTGTATTATATATTTTCAATTGCTTCCGCTGTGCATATTAATATTGTGTTGTTTGACTATTATGTTGCCAATCATGACGTCACGATACTCCCCACCGGGCCCACCGGTGACACGTGGAAAATTTGGGGTGTGACAGGTTGGTATCAGAGCCAACACTGAGTGAATTAAACACTAGCCTTTTGTGTTTAATCTCAGTTACACAATTGCACAATTCTAAACTTCTGAGTCTAGACTTAACTTAGGAATATTCTCAATCCTAACCTGGAAATTTTTACTTCCAAATTTTTAATTGGATACGTCGCCAAGCGAAGAAGCCGTAATAGGAGTTCTCCACACCCGGAGCCCTGAGATGCTGAGCTTCGTACCGCGGCTAGAATGAAACGAGCATCCAAGGAGAAAGCATTCAGAAATAAAATGAAGAAGAAACTCCTTTTACTGAAGATCGTTTCCTTATTAGTCCTTATAAGGACATAATCATCTTTCAATCCCTACGAGGACAACGGTATTCCTTTCAAGTCCCGCTTAGGGCAACTTTATACTTTTATTTTTATATAGTGGAATGATTAAGTTTAAACTTTCATTCTAAACAAGAATATTAAATAAATGGAAAATAACATTTCCTTTTGCAAGATCTACCATTATAATAAAATGGCAAAATCTAAAAATGGCAGGACCTAGCCTCGTGTCATATTAAGACCCGGCCAAGATGGCAGTTCCTCAAATTAGATTCAGATCCTTATTAACATTTCTTTTATAAGATCTACCATTGTAATAAAATGGCAAAATCTAAAAAGGACAAGACCTAGCCACGTGTCATTTTAAGACCGGGCCAAGATGGTAGTTCCATAATTAGATTCAGATCCATATTAACACCTCAATTTAAAATTATTTTGCGTTAATTAAATTAAGAATCTTAAGTGTGAAACCTAGCCTTCGGGTCAATTATAAGACCGGGCCAAGATGGTAAGACCTGTTAAAAAGATTCAAACCATTAATAAAGAATCTTAATAGTGAAACCTAGCCGAGTGTCATTATAAAGACCTGGCCAAGATGGTAAGACCTGTTTAAAAGATTCAAATCCATGTTAACATCTTAAAACATGTTAACACTCCTGGCAGATGTGATTCATTCAAAATCACACACGTTATTATTATATAAGGATCTTTCTAAAGATTCCTAACCCAGTTTAATGATCTCTGAATCCTGGGTTTACATCATCAATTAAGATGATCATATTTTAACCATACATGGTAATATAGTGCCTACGGGCCTTGCTCATTTCCACATGAGCCAAAATACAGTGGTAGCTATGAATCCCTGTCAGAAAAAGGTAATGAACTAGGTTCAAACCTCAAATGATTTGATTCTCTGAAATCATAGCATATAATTTAAAAATGTCCTTGTGACTAAGCCTGTTGTGCTAATATATTTAAAGGCCTTGATTCTCTGAAATCATGGCTTATGATTTAAAATTGTCCTTGTGACTAAGCCTGTTGTGCTAATATACTTAAAGGCCTTGATTCTCTGAAATCATGGTTTATGGTTTATAAATGTCCATGTGACCAGGCCATTGGGTGCCACTAATAAAACTGTTAATGTTTTATAATTAGGATAAATTATAATTGAAATCCTGAATAAATATGATTAATAAATTAACCTAATATGGTCTCTGCTTACCATGGTTAATGAATTTCCCTAAGGGGCAATTCTGTAATAAACATCCCTTAGAAGGGAAGTGCCTACGGGCTATAGTTAATGTCCTCTGAGACTAAAGACAGTGGTAGCCTACAGCTCCCTGTCAGGAAAAGGTAATGAACTTTGATTCAAACCTTAATACCGCGATTCTCTGAAATCATGACTTATAAATTAAACTTGTCTACGCGACTAGGCCATTTGTGCTATTATTAACTTATAATTTAGGATTATGATAAAAATCCTGAATAGAATAAATATCCTTCCTCCCCTGCCAGTATGCAATTTAAAAAGAATCTTAAAGGTGAAACCTAGCCTACGCGGCCAAGATGGTGAAACCTACTCAAGGGATTCAGATCCTTGTTAACACCTAAGAACGTGTTAGCACTCTTGACAAATGTGATTCAAGAAAATCACAACAGTCATCCTTATATTGGATTCTTCCAATTCCCTTATCTAGCCTAATGAATTAGGAATCATGGCTTATATCATCATATAAAATGATCATATTATAAACATCCGTTAGTGATGAAGTGCCTACGGGCTAAACTTGTTGTCCGATAAGACAACGACAGTGGTGGTCTTTGACCTCCTGTCTAAAATGTCGGGCTATATCCAAACACAATAGTCTATATGATCAATGCGATCATGACTAATATCATCTAATACGATGTTCATATTATTTAACATCCTTTAGTGATGTTTTGTCTACGGGCTATAATATATTGTCCATTTGAGACATTGACATTGTTATCCTTATGATTCCTTGTCTGAGGTGGTGAGCTATGCTCAAGCCAAAATAGTCAATATGATTTATGCAATCATGACTTATATAATCTAATAGGATGAACCTATTATAAACATCCATTAGTGATGTTTCGCCTATGGGCCATATTATATCGTCCATGTGTGACAAAAACATTGTGATCTTTATGATCCCCTGCTCAAAATGGTGTGATTATACCCAAACCTAATAGTCAATATGATCGATGTGATCATGACTAATATCATTAGATACGATGGTTATATATAAACATCCATTAGTGATGTTGATCGGCTTACCTTTCTGCCAAAGTGAATCGTCTTTCAAGACGATGACAGTTGTAGTCTATGACTCCCTGTCCAAAGGTGAAAAACCACGTTCAAACCTTGAAGCCCTAATCTAATAAGATTGCGGCTAATAAATTAAGGTCCTTGATGATAGACCATCGAGTTATGTTTAAAGTCATTCATGACAAGCCTATGTGCTATAATTTGTCATTCGTGACAAGCTAACATATTAAATGTTAACATTCCTGGTGACATGCCTTTGTGCCAGATTTGATAAATGTCCTTATGACAAGGCCGTTTGTGCCATATCTAAATGACCTTTGCGACAAGGCCTTCGTGCCGTATAATCATTTATGTCCTTCGTGACTAGGCTTTATGCCGTATCTTTCTACGTCCATCGAGACAGGCTTCTATGCCATATGTGTTTACATATAATAAAAGTCTTGTAAGGCAAGCCTTTGAGCTATTTATAATCGTCCTTGTGACAAAGACAGTTGTGACATTATGGTCCCCTGTCAAGCAGGTATTGGACTCGCTCCAAACCTTAAATGCCATTGACAGTCCTTTTGTGACCTAAGCTAAATGTAATAGATATACATTCAAATAGCATTCATTAAGAATGTTCAGAACAGAATAGCCCATACGGTTTATGAATGCCGTGGCTAATCTAAGTCAGGTCATCAGGATGATGACTAATAATTGTTAAATCTTGGTAATTAGTACCAAGTTTTGAGTATGGAAAACTTGGATGAGATGGGCAGTTCACGATGTCCTAGTTTCCGTTAAAATATAAAGACACAATATAGTTATAAAAATCGATGGGTTGTCTTAAAAATCGAGCCCATATTGTGGGTGATAAGAAGCAATTAATTATCAAGACTCCTTATGAGCAACCCTCATAATTATATGTATCAGTACGATTAATTAATATTAAACATTAAAAATGGTGGAACCGGCCGTCCCCGGAATCGAACCTGGGTGTAGGCCACACCCTTTCGCGCGCCTAGCCAACCGAGCTAGGTGCCTAGTTTGTGCAACTTCCATTTTGATTAAATATAAGCACATAATTATTAGTGGTTAGCATTGGCAATAAGAGGGCACACTAAGGTTTCAAAACCTACTCATTATAAATCCATTATGGATCTACCTCAGCTACTCACGTTATATAGATTAAGAAACGACCAGTCAAAGCGGAGACTGCCCTAAATTGTCATAGATTTTGCAGCTAAGTTTGAAAGGATTAAGAATGGAGGCGCTTAACCCTCCTGGTGAATGATTAGAGGCAGTTCACGTTATCATTTACCAATGATAATTTTCTGCTAAGTGTCCTGATTTAATACAGGCAATAATAAATCTTCATAAACCAAAAGCTTAGCAAACTTTTATATTATTCACAAGGTATAACTTACCAAGGAAACCATAGTAACCGATTCTTCTGGTATCGGCAAGGAATCCTTCCGAAAAATCTAAGAGTACTCTTTCTTCGCATAGAGTACGACAACATATGTTATTTTAATTATTTTCTCATTGTTTTTCTATCGCCTGCGAATGCCAAACTATGTTTGATAAAAGTGCCATATGAGGATTGGCGTATCCTAGTGTGTCCCATAGATTACTTCCATGCCTGATCAGTATGGAGATTTAATGCATGAAACCCCTAAGATATCCCAATGATCATATTGTACTAAAGTCGACTGGTAGCATTCAAAGAAGGTATCCAGAATGGAATTATCCAAGTAAATGTTCCCGATTAAGGAATTCGTGGACCTATAACATAAATGTGTCACTTATTTGACACGAGCAATGATGGAGGAACTGGAGCCTGAGATATGGAAAATCTCTGTAGCCTCCTTGTATCTTGATTATCTTCTCATAAGTTGTCCCTGCTTACCTCCTGGAAGGCAGGTAGAACTAAGATTAACCTCCCGCTGTGGGCCGGAGTATTGTGAAAATTCCATATTGAATATGGAAAATCGAAATCTTGATTAAGTAGGTTTTAAGACATAGGCTCATATAGCCTAACTCGATATTCCGAAAGTTTGATATTGTTAAATAAGAAAGACGGTTCATTTTGCTGACGCATTAATTGCCGCAACCCTAATTAGGCAACGATTAAGAATTTGCCATCAACTACCCAGGATCTAAAGGCAAATTATTGGTGGATAGGCTTGAAAAAGCCTGTAGCCACCCATGTAGCTAAATGCTTGACATGTGCGCAAGTCAAAGCCGAGCATAAAAAACCGTCAGGTTTGCTACAACAGCCTGAACTTCCTACGTGGAAGTGGGAAATGGTGATGATGGATTTTATCACCAAGTTATCAAAGACAAGGAAAGGCAATGATACAATATGGGTTATAGTTGATAGACTGACTAAGTCAGCACATGTCTTACCCACCAAGGAGACTTATAGCTCCGACATGTTAGCCCAGTTATACGTTAATAAGATTGTAGCCTTACATGGCATACCTGTGGCTATTATCTCTGATAGAGATACTAGATACACGTCACATTTTTGGAAGAGTTTCCAACAATCCTTAGGCACCCGTTTGAATTTTAGTACGGCTTATCATCCTCAGACTGACGGTCAGAGTGAGCGTACTATTCAAACGTTGGAAGACATGCTACGTGCATGTGCGATCGATTTGGGTGGTAGTTGGGATAAGAACCTACCGTTAATCGAATTCTCCTACAACAATAGCTACCACACCAGCATAAAGGCTGCGCCTTTTGAGGCATTATACGGTAGAAAGTGTAGAACGTCAGTTTGTTGGGCGGAAGTTGGAGATGTCCAGTTATCAAGACCAGAGATAGTGTTCGAGGCGACGGACAAGATTGTCCAGATTCGAGACCGTCTCAAAGCTGCCCGAGATAGGCAGAAGAGTTACGCTGATCCAAAACGTAAGGATTTTCACTTCGAAGTAGGTGACAAAGTCCTACTTAAAGTGTCACCCTGGAAAGGAGTGATGCGGTTTGGTAAGAAAGGCAAGCTAAGCCCGAGATACATAGGACCTTTCGAGGTTATCGAACGTGTCGGGTCAGTTGCCTATAAGTTAAACTTACCAGAAGAGCTCAGTGGAATTCACAATGTGTTCCACATCTGCAATCTGAAGAAGTGCTTCGCTGATGAATCACTGGTTATACCACATACAGATGTGCATATAGATGAGAGCTTAAAATTTGTTGAAAAACCTTTGTCGATTGAAGATCGACAGGTAAAGAAGCTTCGAAGGAAGCATGTACCTATTGTAAAGGTCAAATGGGATGCCCGTAGAGGTCCCGAATACACGTGGGAGGTTGAATCCACGATGAAAGAAAAGTACCCTTACTTATTTCAGTAAATCTCGGGTCAAGATTTATTTTAAGGGGGTGAGGATGTAACACCTCGAAAATTCACGTCCTATAATGTGTAGACACGTGTCAAATGTTTAAACGTGTGAAAGAAATATTATAGAAGGACTAAAGTTGACAAACATGGAAAGTATGTGATTATACGGGTTCTAAGTGTCAACAGTGAATAAATATACTTCATAATAACCCTACATGATGTTTATAACATCAAACGAATAAATCATGGATCATACGAAGCTAAAAGTGAGAGATTACCAGCTACAAGGGTTAAATGTGTCAACATGTTTAAAGATATACCTCTGAGTGACCTTTTGACAAACCCGAAGCTTTGTAAATGTTAATTATGCTCACTAGAATGCACGATATAAATTTCATAAAGTTTCGTTATCGTATGAGAAAGTTATGATCAAATTCGTGTGCGAGGGGTTAAAGTGCAAACGTTGAAAGTTAAGACTTTTCGGGTTAACCGGAAGCGTTCAGGGACTTGTCAAAGTGGGTATAAGTCCTAAAGCCCTTGATGGTAAATATAAGGGGGTCAAAATGCAAGAAATAACCTTGGTTGCCCTTTCGAAGAGCCAAGGGTCAACATTGCAATAAATAGAAAATCAAAAACCCTGATTCGCAGGCCCAGGCGGCCCGCGTTGGGTTCTGCCAAATGGGAGGCGGGCCGCGTCAGGCCGCCAGATGCAGAAAACGGGGACAGACCCCTGGAAACGCGAAGAATCAATCTTAAACGACATTTTAACATGGTGGGCGACCCCTAAACTATACTAGGGCACTAGAGACACATGTTGGATGGTTGTGGTCGATCATAGAGTTAGGTGTCAACAAATTGTGGTGCTTAATCCACTATAAAAGGCCCCAAGAGTTCAAACATTCCTCACACCTTCATCTGCAATTGTGGATCAATTCTGGAGCTCCCAAGCAGCCTCAACTGATCTTATCTCGTGCATAGGACTCTTGTAAGTCTGCTAGTCCTTCTTTAATTGAGTTTAGCTTAGTATTTTAGCTAAAAGTCAAACCGTCGTAATTACGGTTTGACTTCGAGATTAGTCAACAATGGCTCAGTCATATCTCGAATGAAAGGCAGTTATAGGTTGGTATTTATGTGGGTAATAAAACCCCAAAAGGGTTTCCCCTGATCACCACTCTAACTAGGACAAATGTCGGGTCAAACGTGTTAATAAAAAGTCAAACAGAAAGTTTAAAATGCGATTTATGCATGATTAGCAATGTAGAGCACTTATAACCTGTTTGATCATTAATATAACTTGGTAATTAGTGTAAGGACATGTCTAAACATGTTCAACCCGACAAATTCCTGTAAATACCCGGTTCGGAACCGAAAGTCACATAGTTTGACTTTCACTTTGACTTTCAGTTCTGACCCGTTATGGTATGTTTTAGAAATACCTAAGAGCTTCATTTGGACCAGGTTACATGCTAGTATAACCCTCTGTGACTATACACCTCGGATCATTAGTTATCCAATTAATATGCATGATTCCGTTAATTGCTCATATGTTGACCATTATGCCCTTTTCACTTTAAAACGTGATTTTTGGAAATGAAAAAGAGTAGAGACCTTACTTACTGATATATAAACTTGCATACAAAATTTGACATCAGTTTAAGGTGTAGGTTAAGAGTTATGCTCGTTAGCGTAAAATTAAAGCTTTATGTTAATTAAATGGCGTATTTAGCGTATAGCCCACTTAAACATACTTTTTGATATCAAATATTTTACCCACTGATGTAATATATTATTTTGGGATTTTTAAAGATTTTTAATTAATTTTAGGCTGAGCATAACTCATAGTCGTAGGCTTAATCCGGTAATTGTCGGTTTTGCCCTTACGGGCCATAAAATGAGTTTTACATATCTAAACGACTCCAAACCTTTTGCTACTGATCACATATGATAAATAAATTATTTTAAGCCTTCTGGAAATATAAAAATGTCAGATTTAAGTATCGAACCCGGAAATGGCCTTTAATCGCCTTATTAAGCGTTTTTAACGCAAAGTATGTATCAAAATTATATTGAACATACCCGGGTTGATATCTACTGATATTTTAGGCAAATTATAATATTTTAACAGTAAACAAAGGTTGATAAACTCAGACTTCAGTTTTGAGCTTTTCGGCTTATGTGAAATTACCAAAATACCCCTACGGGGCATAGTTTGGTTAAAAATGATAAATTTCACATATATGCTTAATCCTACTGATATAACTTAGCAAATTGAGTATATTTGCTGATTACATCAGACATGTAACTCAGGTTGTTACTTAAACTCTTTTATAAACTTTTAAATGACCAAACTACCCCTACGGGGCCTAGTTTGTGTTTAAACACGTTTCGGGCATAATGAAAGACATCTTAATGATGTCACAACATATTTGAGGCATAATTAACTTAGGAAACCTGTATATAGCTCTCATGAGTACCCGTCACGCTTATTACGCGTACGGTTCGGTTATGTAACAAGTTTACATAAATTAGCCGAAACGGGTCAAACCTTAACGGTTTTATCTCAAAATCCAGAATGTGAATAATGAACCCATATTAAACAAGTCTTCAAACTTGTCGGGTCTAAATCGCATTCTATCCGGTCTTCGCTTAATCGTGCGTACGAACCGTATATTTGAAACTAGCCGGTCTAAGCTTAAGCTTAATTAAAGACCCGTTAGGATTCTAATAGGTTATTATAAAACCTTCGTTCCAGATTAGGAGGACCAGTAATAGCTACGTGCATTTTGCTAATTGAGAATTATACTTTGCTCAGGTAAATACTTTTAACTTATTTTCCCTATACGGGCTTGGGTTACGGTATATAGCATACCGCTTGATCGAGCATCAAATCTCCACCGTTAGGTGGGTAGTTGAATAATTTGATCGGCTCGTTTAAACAGTCTTGTTACTTAAAGCCTTTGGGGGGTTAATGACCATGTCCCGGATATCCTCGGCATCATTTTACGAAATGGCCACGACTTAAGCGCGGGGTGTAGGCGTACACCCGTCAGTGCACAAAAGAACATTGTGGTGTGTCTATTGATCTTTAACCCGGACAAGATCCGGGCTACTGAACGCACAAGGAACATGTAATTCGTTCACAAGATTATAATATTAAATAATTCTCCCAAGTTAAATAAAAGATGTTTTGTGCCACGTGCATCCAGATCAATTTTCGTAAACCATTTTCAAAATGAGTCAGTTATTTGTATTTACCAGTGTAAACTGACGTATTTTCCAAAAAGGCTAAATGCAGGTACTATACGAAATTGGCTGGATATTTCTCCTTAGCATCAATAGAAGTCTCGCAAGCTTAAGATGCCTAAAAGTCTGTTGAACTATTGTCTCTATTTTATTTTCGATCCGTCTGTGGATAAACTTCCGAATATTGTGACATTTGATATTACAATATTAAATTCGGTTGTATTATATATTTTCAATTGCTTCCGTTGTGCATATTAATATTGTGTTGTTTGACTATTATGTTGCCAATCATGACGTCACGATACTCCCCACCGGGCCCACCGGTGACACGTGGAAAATTTGGGGTGTGACAAGCGTGCAAGATTGATGGATCGTACGGCAACCACCATTGGGAGATTTGGGTGAAAACATGGAGACGACGAACTGTGATTTTGCTAGGGTTCGTGAAAAGAGAGGGTTATGATGTGTGGATCTAATAATCAAATCTAATCACAATATTGACATGTTCGATGACTTCGTCGGTGATGATCTTCAGAGAGAGAGAGAGAGAGGAATCGATTGAAAGGGTCAGGAGGAGAGGAATCGCCGATTAGGGTTTCGGAGGAGAGGAATCGCCGTTTGATAGAGGAATCGCCGATTAGGATTGCTAAGTAGAGGATTCGCCGATTAGGGTTTTGCAGAAATCGTTTGAAACGTTTTAAGAGAATGAGAGAGACATGAGAAACAAAGCGTATGAAAGAAGCCAAAGTCAATCCGAGAATGAGAGCAATGCCACATGTCCTCCTATATGAGATTTGCCACCTCATTGCCTATTGGGTGACATGTGTCCCCCAATAGTTTGCTTTATTAGAGATATAGATATGTGATGAGACTAATGAATTGGTATTTTTTTTAGTGGACAGCTACGGATGGAGATTGAAATGCCTGACCCACAAACTTTCATATTAAAGAAAAGGGTTATTGGATTTTATCACTCCTAACTATTGGTTATTGGTCACTGTCACCTCCAACTATCACTTTAATGTCCGTCACCCCCAACTTAACACTTAGTATTTTCTGTCACCACGTCGTTAACTGATCACTAACTTTTGATCATGTTACTATACATTTGGGGTGTCCTAAGATCCTTAAAACCTTCCTAAGATCCCTATGACATCCCCAAAAGTATAGTAACGGGATCTAAAGTTAGTGATCAGTTAATGATGTGGTGACAGACCACACTAAGTGTTAAGTTGGGGGTGACGGACGTCAAAGTGATAGTTGGGGGTGGCAGCGACCAATAACCAATAGTTTGAGGTGATAAAATCCAATAACCCTAAGGAAAAGGAGTTACAATTAGTTGTGACACATGAGGTGCTATTTACATTAAATTTTAAACCATGATTTTGATTATTGACCTAAGAGTTACAAATGTGAGGATGTGAGATTTTATAACTTGGTTAAGGAAATGAAAAGGAATATAAATATGATATCACCATTGTTTCTAATACAAGTTGCATAACTAACTTAACTCTTTAAAGGTTGGATTTACTACTTGCTATAATATATGTAAGTGTGATGTTGGTTTTTAAAAAGCGTGCATCGGTGCATGAGGCAATCGCGATAAAGCGACTGGCCAAAAAGATTTAAGAGATTATGAGGGGGAAGGGGCATCCAAGGGTAGTCGTACCCTTGCTCCAACCAATTAAATCCTATCATGTCAATTTTTTTGGAGTTAATTACTGTTTTCGTCCATGTGGTTTGTCAAAAATCACTATTTCAGTCCATTAGTTTAAAAATTGCGATTCCAGTCCCTGTGGTTTCACTTTCGTAACCATTTCAGTCTCTGTGATTTCACTTTCATAACCATTTCAATCCATTTATTCTGTTAGTATAGGGACTGAAATGGTTACGAGGTAGAGTGAAATGGTTACGAAAGTGAAACCACAGGGACTGAAATCGCAATTTTTAAACTAATGGACTGAAATAGTGATTCTTGACAAACCACAGGGACGAAAACAGTAATTAACTCAATTTTTTGGAAACTACCCTTAAGCCACAAAATACCGATGGTGTTTTGCCCTTGCCATAAACTTTTTTTTTAATTTAGATAAATTCAAATGCTATTACATTCCACCATGTCTCCATGACGGTCATCTTTGACCTCATCATCATCATAAACAATGCATGGGTAGAGGAGCCCGGAATTGATACCTGCCAAGCAACGCAATTGAACCTGGGGAGGGTACTCGTGAGGGTGCCTCGTCCCCCTTGAATGGTTTACATCATGGTTCCCGAGTAAGCGCTACAAGGTAGCCTGCCGAGACGACTTTCTTCAACTTCGCCTAATTACTTGAAATCGATCAAACGCGGTCAACTTTGGTCAGAATCAGATCTAGTAAGTCAACTCGGGCCGAGTTTGACTTTTAAAAATACAAAACATAATTTCTATGTCTATCATTTTAAATACTTAAAGAATGAATATCATTTTCATGTATTTTGTTATAAATACATGATTAATTAATAAGATTGTTGAAATCGGAAAAACGGAACTTTGCATTATTGCATATTTATAGAACATGGGATAAATCGTCCGCAAAGTTGTCATTTAAAAGTCTATTGAGTAACTAACGTTGAATTGCACAAAATTTAAAAAGAGCTTATAATACGAAAAAACGTAAACCACATAAAGGCTTACTACATAATACATGTTTTTCAAAGTGCATACACATGCATACATAATTCAGTTTCAAAAGCTTAACAAAGCAAAAACATAAAAACCAGTTCAACAAACCATTACTTAGGAATCCATTCACCAAAAGACATTTAAACAAACACCAAAATATAACAAACACCTCTAAGCTTCTAACAGTTAAGCTTAGATGGCTTCTTGCGGTTTCGTTTGTTGTTCGAAGATAGCTCACCAACATTTAACCCTTCCACATGTTGAACGCTTCTCTTGCCATTCGGACTGGTTCCCGAATCCTTCTCGGCTTCAACGCCAGAAGAGTCGGCCGTAACAGAGACAACATCCTTGAATTAAATCACAAAACAACTACTAAAGTATTAAATAAGGATTTATATAATACAAAGTGAAGTAAAAGCTATTATACAATACAAACTCACTTTGGAAATCAAGTCATCGCCCCTTTGTGAATCTTCAGATAGTTGCATGGCTTTCGAGTCTGAAACTTCTTGACTAACCTAATAACAGAGTATAAAAAACGTTAAGGAATTGATTTTTACTATGGAACACTTAGTAGCAGATTTCATGTTTGAAACCATTAATGTTTGAATGGTTAGGAACATCATACCTCATCAGCAATATCATCAGCAATAACATTATCCGCAACCAGTCCATCTAATATATCCGGTTCGTCACATATTTTTTGGACTGTGTAAACATGATAGTCACGATTAAGATTGTATTCAGAAATGTCAACCTTAAACGCCAGTTTCTTTTCGAGCAACCGAGTGAGCTCGTATGGAAAACTTTCAGTATCATTAGACTTCAATTGGCGTTCTCTTATTTCATTTGCACTTGAACCAACGATCTTGATAACATCTTTATCAAACATAACAAACAACACACTACCGGTTTCATCTTAAACCCTCACATGAACCTTGAACCTGAAATATATAGACGATGTGTTATAAAGTTAGAAAATCATTCTAAAAAGTTTATACAGCTGAAAAACCATAAATAATTGGAACATCCAGGTAATCTTACTTTATGGTTATGGATGTACATTCTTCTTCACACTTGGGACAGACCAAAGAAGTGGGCGCCAGGTTCATCACCGACTCCGAAATAGTCTGAGCATATTGCAAATATTCAGTTTTAGTCGGCACCTTCTTGAAACACTTTCGACAAGCAGGATAAAACCAACCATAGTTTTCTTGAAAAATCTTGATGGTTGCAACTACCACACATGACATTGCCTATGATATCAATAAATTCAACTGTATTATTCAAAGTGTGTGTGTGTGTATACACACACACACACTGCAAAAGTGTATATATATATATATATATTATAAAATAAAATCTCAAATTGCAGAAAGTGTATATATGTATGTGAATTATTCAAACCGATTCGATCTCAATAATGTCATCAACATGTTTCTTCGCGGAATCTATCAGAAATTCTTGCCAGACAGGAAAAACAGTTTGAGATGACGGTATCGATTGAGAAGAAGAACCACCAGCTTGGACTTGTTGTACCAAAAGGCTATAAAATTAATTGTACAATGAATAAGAAAATCACATGACAATAAATATAATAATAATAATATTCTGAAAATATTCAAACACATGAATTGAATGAATACCTCTTCCTGAGCTGTCTAACTTCATCAATTTCTGGATTAAGAAAGATACGTGTTCCAAACTTATCATTCTGAACAGTGAATTTTCCTAAACAATTTGGATATAGATAACCATCAATTTATTAAACTACAATAATAAAACAATAAATGTTATTGACGAAATTACCCTGCCATTCATTAATCTTTGCATGCTGAACAACAACCATCACATTCTCATTCGATGTTTTTTGATCCAAGAAATCTTTAAACTGTTGAGCGTATTCATTCCACATAGTACATCGCACTATATTACCACTGCATAAGAAAAAAAAAAAGAGGTGTAAACATAGCTGTTATTACAACAAAAAAAAATTCACACAACTTCAAAATTAACTAAAGCTGTATTACAGCAGCAATTAATATACCAAATATGGGGTATTATTAATATACCAAATTTTGTAATAAATGAGAGAACCCTAACAACAATTAATATATCTTCATACTTTAAATGATATATGACAAATAGACAACAATCATTGATAATAAATACCAATCCTGTTACAAATAAATACCAATTCTCTTACAAATCTCAAAAATACAATCACAACTGGATGATTGCTTATAATAAATACAAATCATTTTCTAATTGTTGTATCAATTGCAAAGAAGACAAATAAATACAAATTATTTTTAATAAATGCAAATCATTTAAATCCAAATAACACAAATAATTTCGGATGGATGAACCTACATGTAGATAAATAATACCCATGAAATTAAAAATGCAAATCACCTTGCAAAATGTATACAAACAATAAGGCATACAAAGCACAAAAGTCTAAACAATATTCATGGTCAACAAAGTTAAGAAATTAACTGAATTTCTTGAAAAACAAATACATTTTCACACAAATATAACACATAATAAATAGATAAAACAAAGAAAAATACTTACTCCACATCTTCGAGTTCAAAGTTCATCCTTTTTCTTTCTTTAGGAGGTTTTCCATATATGTCCATATCACCACACCAAACGACAGTACCTGCAACATCTACAATAAAATAAGGACGATCACTTGCATATAATTTACAAGCTCAAAAATAATAAGGAAACGTTATAAGAACTGCAACTAAACAAAATACATACCAACAGTCAAAAGGCCTTTGCATTCTCCTTTGTCAATAAGTGAATGTGAGATCAACTTAAAACCGTATTTAACACCTTCCTAACCAAAAGCAGGTCTAACAATTGTACAAGATAAAAGTTAAACTTATAAGCATGATTCACAACTTTGTATGGGTCCAGGTTTTCACCAACACCAAACCTGGACAAAACAAAAACCGAATCTTCCTGAAGTTGGGAGTCAAAATAAGGTATCAAAGGGCCCTTGATACCAGCCTGAATCTTACAACCCTGAAATGTACGAAAAAAAAACCCTAATATCAGAATACAGTACAAAGTTAAAAACCCTAATATCATAATCCAAACAGCAAACAATAGACGTTAAATATAAAATTACGAAAATAAAGTGCTAATGTATCCAAACCCTAACTCGTACCACTACACAAAACTATAAACAATACTCATGAAAAAGAAAGTTAAAAAAGTAAATACCTTCTCATCCAGCAAGATCAGATCCATCTGAAACACATGCGTCCATTTTCTGATGATTCGAGCCTTTAGATTCCACATATCTTTCGCAGGATTGAAATCATCGATGAAACTTAGAGAAAGGGACGATCCTCCGCCTTCAAACATAACTGATTTTGACATCTCCGTCTAGATGGAGCCCTAAAATCTGAAGAAAAAAGCGCCTAAAGAAGAAGAAGAGAGTGCGTTTGTGTGTGAGAGAGAATGACTTCGAGAGTGATATATGATAAGAAGAGTTGAGAGGAAGTTGGGGAGCTTATGATGATGGTGTTCAGAAACATTAAATGCAAAAACCACTTCCCCATGCAGTTCAAATTTCCCCCAATATCAATTATCTCTAAAACACACACATATTATATATATATATATATAGGTAGAGGATCCTGTAAAAAGTGCTCAAAGTGTGAGAAGTGTATTATAACACTATATATAATATTATATAACACCATATAAACACCGTATAACAATATGTAACACTATATATCATTATATAACACTATAGGTTGTCTGATAGCATGTCTATGATAGACGTATAGTGTTATATTTGTTATATAACGTTATATAGTGTTACATAGTGTTATGTGGTATTATATGGTGTTACATATTGTGATACGGTGTTTATATGGTGTTATATAGTATTATATATAGTGTTATAATACACTTCTCACACTTCTCACACTTTAGGCCCTTTTTACAATATCCTTACCCTATATATATATATATATATATATTTACATTGGATTAGAAAAAAAAATAGATAGAATGTATTAACATTTTAAGTTGTTATTTATGACATCAGCAAAACCTACGTGGTATGTCTAGTTAGTTGACACGTATGTAAAGTTACATCAGCTCTACTTCTCCTTTTATATATAGTTAGATATATAGATAGATTAAATATTAAAGATATCAAAAGTATACATAACTCGTATATGTATTTTCAAAAATTTTTGGACATAAACTCGTTATAAGTTTTTGTTTAGAATTTATTAAACTAATGAAAAAAATGTAAATATACAGGTTGTATAGATATACGGTATAAAGCTTTCTTATTTATAAAAGCACACCCAAAATTAATGTGTGGCTCGTATAACATTACATGAGTCATACAGAACATGAAAAAAAAAACATTTTCCGGATGTTTTTTATTCACCGTCTAAACACATGTATTTATTTTCGAATTAAAAGAACGTGTCGGGTCTGTTTCATGTAAGTGTTTATAAACCCTGCCCCCAAAACCTCTCTAGTAGCCAGCAACGATTTCTTTCTGGTTTTTGGTTTCAACCTCTCTTCTCGCACACCAGGTACAACTTACCTATTCGGCTAATACAATTTCTTGAATATTATACCTTACTGTCTGTCTTCATATATTGAAAATTGAATATGTCTAAATTTGTTTGCATCTCTTCGTTTTGAAGTACTCACACCGATTTCGATGTCGTAGCTTTAAGTTTTTAACAAAGATTTACATAACCCAGTTGAGGAATCTACAAATTTGTTGTTTACTTCCTCCACGTAATTTGGGATGTAATTGTGTTTCTAAACCCCCCGAACCAAAATGACCCTGTTGCCCTGCCTCCGTTTTGCTAGGCCCCCAAACCACCATTTGCTCAGGGAGGGATGCCGACAGGAGACAAAAGAAACTTTAATTCAAACAACACCACCACCAATCAGCCTCAACGCTTAATCAATGCCGATCAGAAGTCTGACTTCTTTGCCAGGTTTTTTTTACAAACACATACGTATCATTCACACTCTAATTGCTCAACTAATATTCTCTCAGGCGGCGGAAGATTGAGCAACAGAGAAGATCTTTGCCCATCGCTTCAGGTATGTAGATATTGCTCAACTTTTTAACGCATATTGATAGATAGCAATTGCCTTTAGATGTTACAACACTTATTTGTTATTGGAAGCTTAGATTGACATTCAAAAAATCATATTCAAAGGTTTTTTTTTTTTTTTTTGAGATCAGCTGGATTTTTTTTGTCTTGTTTGTGTTTTTTTAATCTTTTTTGGTTTGAAGTTCAATGTTTCTCGTCTTCTAAATGTTTATGAAAAGTTTTCATTGGTGCTGTAAGCTGATTAGAATTGACACCAATCCTGTTACAAATAAATACCAATTCTCTTACAAATGTCAAAAATACAATCACAACTGGAAGATTGCTTATAATAAATACAAATCATTTTCTAATTGTTATATTAATTGCAAAGAAGACAAATAAATACAAATCATTTTTAATAAATGCAAATCATTTAAATCCAAATAACACAAATAATTTCGGATGGATGAACCTACATGTAGATAAATAATACCCATGAAATTAAAAATGAAAATCACCTTGCAAAATGTATACAAACAATAAGGCATACAAAGCACAAAATTCTAAACAATATTCATGGTCAACAAAGTTAAGAAAGGAACTGAATTTCTTGAAAAACAAATACATTTTCACACAAATATAACACATAATAAATAGATAAAACAAAGAAAAATACTTACTCCACATCTTCGAGTTCAAAGTTTATCCTTTTTCTTTCTTTAGGAGGTTTTCCATATATGTCCATATCACCACACCAAACGACAGTACCTGCAACATCTGCAATAAAATAAGGACGATCACTTGCATATGATTTACAAGCTCAAAAATAACAAGGAAACGTTATAAGAACTGCAACTAAACAAAATACATACCAACAGTCAAAAGGCCTTTGCATTCTCCTTTGTCAATAAGTGAATGTGAGATCAACTTAAAACCGTATTCAACACCTTCCCAACCAAAAGCATGTCTAACAATTTTACAAGATAAAAGTTAATCTTATAAGCATGATTCACAACTTTGTATGGGTCCAGGTTTTCACCAATACCAAACCTGGACAAAACAACAACCGAATCTTCCTGAAGTTGGGAGTCAAAATAAGGTATCAAAGGGCCCTTGATACCAGCCTGAATCTTACAACCCTGAAATGTACGAAAAAAACCCTAATATCAGAATACATTACAAAGTTAAAAACCCTAATATCATAATCCAAACAGCAAACAATAGACGTGAAATATAAAATTACGGAAATAAAGTGCTAATGTATCCAAACCGTTACTCGTACCACTACACAAAACTATAAACAATACTCATGAAAAAGAAAGTTAAAAAGGTAAATACCTTCTCATCCAGCAAGATCAGATCCATCCGAAACACATGCGTCCATTTTCTGATTATTCGAGCCTTTAGATTCCACATATCTTTCGCAGGATTGAAATCATCGATGAAACTTAGAGAAAGGGACGATCCTCCGCCTTCAAACATAACTGATTTTGACATCTCCGTCTAGATGCAGCCCTAAAATCTGAAGAAAAAAAGCGCCTAAAGAAGAAGAAGAGGGTGCGTTTGTGTGTGTGAGAGAATGACTTCGAGAGTGATATATGATAAGAAGAGTTGAGAGGAAGTTGGGGAGCTTAGGATGATGGTGTTCAGAAACATTAAATGCAAAAACCACTTCCCCATGCAGTTCAAATTTCCCCCCAATATCAATTATCTCTAAAACACACACATATATTATATATATTATGCAGATATATATATATATATATATTTACATTGGATTAGAAAAAAAAATAGATAGAATATATTTACATTTTAAGTTGTTATTTATGACATCAGGAAAACCTACATGGCATGTCTAGTTAGTTGACACGTATGTAAAGTTACATCAGCTCTACTTCTCCTTTTATATATAGTTAGATATATAGATAGATTAAATATTAAAGATATCAAAAGTATACATAACTCGTATATGTATTTTCAAAAATTTTTGGACATAAACTCGTTATAAGTTTTTGTTTAGAATTTATTAAACTAATGAAAATAATGTAAATATACAGGTCGTATAGATATACGGTATAAAACTTTCTTATTTATAAAAGCACACCCAAAATTAATGTGTGGCTCGTATAACATTACATTAGTCATACAGAACATGAAAAAAACATTTTCCGGATGTTTTTTATTCACCGTCTAAACACATGTATTTATTTTCGAATTAAAAGAAGGTGTCGTGTCTGTTTCATGTAAGTGTTTATAAACCCTGCCCCCAAAACCCCTCTAGTAGCCGGCAACGATTTCTTTCTGGTTTTTGGTTTCAACCTCTCTTCTCGCACACCAGGTACAACTTACCTATTCGGCTAATACAATTTCTTGAATATTATACCTTACTGTCTGTCTTCATATATTGAAAATTGAATATGTCTAAATTTGTTTACATCTCTTCGTTTTGAAGTACTCATACCGATTTTGATGTCGTAGTTTTAAGGTTTTTACAAAGATTTACGTAACCCAGTTGAGGAATCTACAAATTTGTTGTTTACTTCCTCCACCTAATTTAGGATGTAATTGTGTTTATAAACCCCTCGAACCAAAATGACCCTGTTGCCCTGCCTCCGTTTTGCTAGGCCCCCAAACCACCATTTGCTCAGGGAGGGATGCCGACAGGAGACAAAAGAAACTTTAATTCAAACAACACCACCACCAATCAGCCTCAACGCTTAATCAATGCCGATCAGAAGTCTGACTTCTTTGCCAGGTTTTTTTTTACAAACACATACGTATCATTCACACTCTAATTGCTCAACTAATATTCTCTCAGGCGGCGGAAGATTGAGCAACAGAGAAGATCTTTGCCCATCGCTTCAGGTATGTAGATATTGCTCAACTTTTTAACGCATATTGATAGACAGCAATTGCCTTTAGATGTTACAACACTTATTTGTTATTGGAAGCTTAGATTGACATTCAAAAAATCATTTTCAAGGATTTTTTTTCGATTAGCTGGATTTTTTTTGTCTTGTTTGTGTTTTGTTAATCTTTTTTGGTTTGAAGTTCAATGTTTCTCGTCTTCTAAATGTTTATGAAAAGTTTTCATTGGTGCTGTAAGCTGATTAGAATTGACACCAATACTGTTACAAATAAATACCAATTCTCTTACAAATCTCAAAAATACAATCACAACTGGATGATTGCTTATAATAAATACAAATCATTTTCTAATTGTTGTATTAATTGCAAAGAAGACAAATAAATATAAATCATTTTTAATAAATGCAAATCATTTAAATCCAAATAACACAAATAATTTCGGATGGATGAACCTACATGTAGATAAATAATACCCATGAAATTAAAAATGCAAATCACCTTGCAAAATGTATACAAACAATAAGGCATACAAAGCACAAAAGTCTAAACAATATTCATGGTCAACAAAGTTAAGAAAGGAACTGAATTTCTTGAAAAAAAAATACATTTTCACACAAATATAACACATAATAAATAGATAAAACAAAGAAAAATACTTACTCCACATCTTCGAGTACAAAGTTCATCCTTTTTCTTTCTTTAGGAGGTTTTCCATATATGTCCATATCACCACCCCAAACGACAGTACCTGCAACATCTGCAATAAAATAAGGACGATCACTTGCATATGATTTACAAGCTCAAAAATAATAAGGAAACGTTATAAGAACTGCAACAAAACAAAATACATACCAACAGTCAAAAGGCCTTTGCATTCTCCTTTGTCAATAAGTGAATGTGAGATCAACTTAAAACCGTATTCAACACCTTCCCAACCAAAAGCAGGTCTAACAATTGTACAAGATAAAAGTTAATCTTATAAGCATGATTCACAACTTTGTATGGGTCCAGGTTTTCACCAACACCAAACCTGGACAAAACAACAACCGAATCTTCCTGAAGTTGGGAGTCAAAATAAGGTATCAAAGGGCCCTTGATACCAGCCTGAATCTTACAACCCTGAAATGTACGAAAAAAACCCTAATATCAGAATACATTACAAAGTTAAAAACCCTAATATCATAATCCAAACAGCAAACATTAGACGTTAAATATAAAATTACGGAAATAAAGTGCTAATGTATCCAAACCCTAACTCGTACCACTACACAAAACTATAAACAATACTCATGAAAAAGAAAGTTAAAAAAAGTAAATACCTTCTCATCCAGCAAGATCAGATCCATCCGAAACACATGCGTCCATTTTCTGATGATTCGAGCCTTTAGATTCCACATATCTTTCGCAGGATTGAAATCATCGATGAAACTTAGAGAAAGGGACGATCCTCCGCCTTCAAACATAACTGATTTTGACATCTCCGTCTAGATGGAGCCCTAAATTCTGAAGAAAAAAAAACGCCTAAAGAAGAAGAAGAGGGTGTGTTTGTGTGTGTGAGAGAATGACTTCGAGAGTGATATATGATAAGAAGAGTTGAGAGGAAGTTGGGGAGCTTATGATCATGGTGTTCAGAAACATTAAATGCAAAAACCACTTCCCCATGCAGTTCAAATTTCCTCCCAATATCAATTATCTCTAAAACACACACATATATTATATATATAATACACACACACACACACACACACATATATATATATATATATATTTACATTGGATTAGAAAAAAATAGATAGAATATATTAACATTTTAAGTTGTTATTTATGACATCAGCAAAACCTACGTGGCATGTCTAGTTAGTTGACACGCATGTAAAGTTACATCAGCTCTACTTCTCCTTTTATATATAGTTAGATATATAGATAGATTAAATATTAAAGATATCAAAAGTATACATAACTCGTATATGTATTTTCAAAAATTTTTGGACATAAACTCGTTATAAGTTTTTGTTTAGAATTTATTAAACTAATGAAAATAATGTAAATATACAGGTCGTATAAATATACGGTATAAAGCTTTCTTATTTATAAAAGCACACCCAAAATTAATGTGTGGCTCATATAACATTACATGAGTCATACAGAACATGAAAAAAAAACATTTTCCGGATGTTTTTTATTCACCGTCTAAACACATGTATTTATTTTCGAATTAAAAGAACGTGTTGGGTCTGTATCATGTAAGTGTTTATAAACCCTGCCCCCAAAACCCCTCTAGTAGCCGGCAACGATTTTTTTCTGGTTTTGGTTTCAACCTCTCTTCTCGCACACCAGGTACAACTTACCAATTCGGCTAATCCAATTTCTTGAATATTATACCTTACTGTCTGTCTTCATATATTGAAAATTGAATATGTCTAAATTTGTTTACATCTCTTCGTTTTGAAGTACTCACAACGATTTCAATGTCGTAGTTTTAAGTTTTTAACAAAGATTTACATATCCCAGTTGAGGAATCTACAAATTTGTTGTTTACTTCCTCCACCTAATTTGAGATGTAATTTTGTTTATAAACCCCCCGAACCAAAATGACCCTGTTGCCCTGCCTCCGTTTTGCCAGGCCCCCAACCACCATTTGCTCTGGGAGGGATGCCGACAGGAGACAAAAGAAACTTTAATTCAAACAACACCACCACCAATCAGCCTCAACGCTTAATCAATGCCGATCAGAAGTCTAACTTCTTTGCCAGGTTTTTTTTACAAACACATACGTATCATTTACACTCTAATTGCTCAACTAATATTCTCTCAGGCGGTGGAAGATTGAGCAACAGAGAAGATCTTTGCCCATCGCTTCAGGTATGTATTGCTCAACTTTTTAACGCATATTGATAGATAGCAATTGCCTTTATATGTTACAACACTTATTTGTTATTGGAAGCTTAGATTGACATTCAAAAAACCATATTCAAGGTTTTTTTTTTTTTTTTTTTTGAGATCAGCTGGATTTTTTTTGTCTTGTTTGTGTTTTGTTAATCTTTTTTGGTTTGAAGTTCAATGTTTCTCATCTTCTAAATGTTTATGAAAAGTTTTCATTGGTGTTGTAAGCTGATTAGAATTGACACCAATCCTGTTACAAATAAATACCAATTCTCTTACAAATCTCAAAAATACAATCACAACTGGATGATTGCTTATAATAAATACAAATCATTTTCTAATTGTTGTATTAATTGCAAAGAAGACAAATAAATACAAATCATTTTTAATAAATGCAAATCATTTAAATCCAAATAACACAAATAATTTCGGATGGATGAACCTACATGTAGATAAATAATACCCATGAAATTAAAAATGCAAATCACCTTGCAAAATGTATACAAACAATAAGGCATACAAAGCACAAAAGTCTAAACAATATTCATGGTCAACAAAGTTAAGAAAGGAACTGAATTTCTTGAAAAACAAATACATTTTCACACAAATATAACACATAATAAATTGATAAAACAAAGAAAAATACTTACTCCACATCTTCGAGTTCAAAGTTCATCCTTTTTCTTTCTTTATGAGGTTTTCCATATATGCCCATATCACTACACCAAACGACAGTACCTGCAACATCTGCAATAAAATAAGGACAATCACTTGCATATGATTTACAAGCTCAAAAATAACAAGGAAACGTTATAAGAACTGCAACTAAACAAAATACATACCAACAGTCAAAAGGCCTTTGCATTCTCCTTTGTCAATAAGTGAATGTGAGATCAACTTAAAACCGTATTCAACACCTTCCCAACCAAAAGCAGGTCTAACAATTTTACAAGATAAAAGTTAATCTTATAAGCATGATTCACAACTTTGTATGGGTCCAGGTTTTCACCAACACCAAACCTGGACAAAACAACAACTGAATCTTCCTGAAGTTGGGAGTCAAAATAAGGTATCAAAGGGCCCTTGATACCAGCCTGAATCTTACAACCCTGAAATGTACGAAAAAAACCCTAATATCAGAATACATTACAAAGTTAAAATCCTAATATCATAATCCAAACAGCAAACAATAGACGTGAAATATAAAATTACGGAAATAAAGTGCTAATGTATCCAAACCGTTACTCGTACCACTACACAAAACTATAAACAATACTCATGAAAAAGAAAGTTAAAAAAGTAAATACCTTCTCATCCAGCAAGATCAGATCCATCCGAAACACATGCGTCCATTTTCTGATGATTCGAGCCTTTAGATTTCACATATCTTTCGCAGGATTGAAATCATCGATGAAACTTAGAGAAAGGGACGATCCTCCGCCTTCAAACATAACTGATTTTGACATCTCCGTCTAAATGGAGCCCTAAAATCTGAATAAAAAAAAACGCCTAAAGAAGAAGAAGAGAGTGCGTTTGTGTGTGTGAGAGAATGACTTCGAGAGTGATATATGATAAGAAGAGTTGAGAGGAAGTTGGGGAGCTTATGATGATGGTGTTCAGAAACATTAAATGCAAAAACAACTTCCCCATGCAGTTCAAATTTCCCCCCAATATCAATTATCTCTAAAACACACGCATATATTATATATATTATACTGATATATATAGGGGAAGGTTCAAATGAAAACCACTATTTATTGTGAAAACTCAAAAACTAATTAAAAAAAGCCAAAAAAACATACAAATTTTTTTTTTTTTTTTGTAAACCAATTTTCGCAGGTTTTATTATATAAAAAAAAATTTCAAAAAAAAAAAAAAAAATTTGTGTAGTGCACATGTGTAACACTACACATGTATGTGTACTACACATGTGTAGTATTACACATGTGCACTACACAATTTTTTTTTTTTGAAAAAAAGTTTTTTTATACATAAAATGCATCGATTTTTATAAAAAAAATATGAAAAAAAAAAATTGTGTGTTTTTTAGGCTTTTTTTAGGTAGTTTTCGAGTTTTCACAATAAAAGTGGTTTTCATTTGAACCATCCCCTATATATATATATATAATATATATATATATATATAGGATAAAGATCCGTTAGGAACCACCTCTTATTGCGAGAACCGCGAGAACCAATGTGAACGCAACCAAAAATGCCTAAAAATAGCTAAAAATCACACAAATTTTTTTTTTTTTTAATATTTTTTATAACAAAATCGCTACTTTTCGTAGCAAAAAAAAAAAAAAAAAAAAAAAACTTTTTTTTTTGCCTTCTAAAAGTAGCGATTTTAACATAAAAAATATTAAAAAAATCAAAAAAAAAATTTAGAATTTTTTTAGATTTTTTTTAGATTTTTTAAGGTTTTTTTGGGGTTTAGTTTTTAGCTTTTTAGCTGGGGGGGGGTTAAGTTTTTGGGGGGTGGGGGAGGGGGGTTTAGGTTTTTGGGGTTGGGGGGGTGGCGGGGGGGGGGGGTTAGGTTTTTTTTAGGTTTTTTGGGGGTTTAGTTTTTAGCATTTAGCTTCGGGGGGGGGGGGGGGTTAGGTTTTTTTTTTGGGGGTGGGGGTTAGGTTTTTTTAGCTATTTTAGGTTGTGTTCACATTGGTTCTCGCGGTTCTCGCAATAAAGGTGGTTCTCGCATGAACCTTACCCTATATATATATATATATATATATATATTTATATATTTACATTGGATTAGAAAAAAAAAATAGATAGAATATATTAACATTTTAAGTTGTTATTTATGACATCAGCAAAACCTACGTGCATGTCTAGTTAGTTGACACGTATGTAAAGTTACATCAGCTCTACTTCTCCTTTTATATATAGTTAGATATATAGATAGATTAAATATTAAAGATATCAAAAGATATCAAAAGTATACATAACTCGTATATGTATTTTCAAAAATTTTTGGACATAAACTCGTTATAAGTTTTTGTTTATAATTTATTAAACTAATGAAAAAAATGAAAATATACAGGTCGTATAGATATACGGTATAAAGCTTTCTTATTTATAAAAGCACACCCAAAATTAATGTGTGGCTCGTATAACATTACATGAGTCATACAGAACATGAAAAAAAAACATTTTCCTGATGTTTTTTATTCACCGTCTAAACACATGTATTTATTTTCGAATTAAAAGAACGTGTCGGGTCTGTTTCATGTAAGTGTTTATAAGCCCTGCCCCCAAAACCCCTCTAGTAGCCGACAACAATTTCTTTCTGGTTTTTGGTTTTTGGTTTCAACCTCTCTTCTCGCACACCAGGTACAACTTACCTATTCGGCTAATCCAATTTCTTGAATATTATACCTTACTGTCTGTCTTCATATATTGAAAATTGAATATGTCTAAATTTGTTTACATCTCTTCGTTTTGACGTACTCACACTGATTTCGATGTTGTAGTTTTAAGTTATTTAACAAAGATTTATATAATCCAGTTGAGGAATCTACAAATTTGTTGTTTACTTCCTCCACCTAATTTGGGATGTAATTGTGTTTATAGACCCCCCGAACCAAAATGACCCTGCTGCCCTGCCTCCGTTTTGCTAGGCCCCCAAACCACCATTCGGTCAGGGAGGGATGCCGACAGGAGACAAAAGAAACTTTAATTCAAACAACACCACCACCAATCAGCCTCAACGCTTAATCAATGCCGATCAGAAGTCTTACTTCTTTGCCAGGTTTTTTTTACAAACACATACGTATCATTCACACTCTAATTGCTCAACTAATATTCTCTCAGGCGGCGGAAGATTGAGCAACATAGAAGATCTTTGCCCATCGCTTCAGGTATGTAGATATTGCTCAACTTTTTAACGCATATTGATAGATAGCAATTGCCTTTAGATGTTACAACACTTATTTGTTATTGGAGGCTTAGATTGACATTCAAAAAATCATATTCAATGTTTTTTTTTTAGATCAACTGGATTTTTTTTGTCTTGTTTGTGTTTTGTTGATCTTTTTTGGTTTGAAGTTCAATGTTTCTCGTCTTCTAAATGTTTATGAAAAGTTTTCATTGGTGCTGTAAGCTGATTAGAATTGACACCAATCCTGTTACAAATAAATACCAATTCTCTTACAAATCTCAAAAATACAATCACAACTGGATGATTGCTTATAATAAATACAAATCATTTTCTAATTGTTGTATTAATTGCAAAGAAGACAAATAAATACAAATCATTTTTAATAAATGCAAATCATTTAAATCCAAATAACACAAATAATTTCGGATGGATGAACCTACATGTAGATAAATAATACCCATGAAATTAAAAATGCAAATCACCTTGCAAAATGTATACAAACAATAAGGCATACAAAGCACAAAAGTCTAAACAATATTCACGGTCAACAAAGTCAAGAAATGAACTGAATTTCTTGAAAAACAAATACATTTTCACACAAATATAACACATAATAAATAGATAAAACAAAGAAAAATACTTACTCCACTTCTTCGAGTCCAAAGTTCATCCTTTTTCTTTCTTTAGGAGGTTTTCCATATATGTCCATATCACCACACCAAACGACAGTACCTGCAACATCTGCAATAAAATAAGGACGATCACTTGCATATGATTTACAAGCTCAAAAATAACAAGGAAACGTTATAAGAACTGCAACTAAACAAAATACATACCAACAGTCAAAAGGCCTTTGCATTCTCCTTTGTCAATAAGTGAATGTGAGATCAACTTAAAACCGTACTCAACACCTTCCCAACCAAAAGCAGGTCTAACAATTGTACAAGATAAAAGTTAATCTTATAAGCGTGATTCACAACTTTGTATGGGTCCAGGTTTTCACCAACACCAAACCTGGACAAAACAACAACTGAATCTTCCTGAAGTTGGGAGTCAAAATAAGGTATCAAAGGGCCCTTGATACCAGCCTGAATCTTACAACCCTGAAATGTACGAACAAAACTCTAATATCAAAATACATTACAAAGTTAAAAACCCTAATATCATAATCCAAACAGCAAACAATAGACGTGAAATATAAAATTACGAAAATAAAGTGCTAATGTATCCAAACTCTAACTCGTACCAATACACAAAACTATAAACAATACTCATGAAAAAGAAAGTTAAAAAAGTAAATACCTTCTCATCCAGCAAGATTAAATCCATCCGAAACACATGCGTCCATTTTCTGATGATTCGAGCCTTTAGATTCCACATATCTTTCGCAGGATTGAAATCATCGATGAAACTTAGAGAAAGGGACGATCCTCCGCCTTCAAACATAACTGATTTTGACATCTCCGTCAAGATGGAGCCCTAAAATCTGAAGAAAAAAAGCGCCTAAAGAAGAAGAAGAGAGTGCGTTTGTGTGTGTGAGAGAATGACTTTAAGAGTGATATATGATAAGAAGAGTTGAGAGGAAGTTGGGGAGCTTATGATGATGGTGTTCAGAAACATTAAATGCAAAAACCACTTCCCCATGCAGTTCAAATTTCCCCCCAATATCAATTATCTCTAAAACATACACATATATTATATATATTATACAGATATATATATATATATACATATATATATATTTATATTTACATTGGATTAGAAAAAAATAGATAGAATATATTAACATTTTAAGTTGTTATTTATGACATTAGCAAAACCTACGTGGCATGTCTAGTTAGTTGACACGTATGTAAAGTTACATGAGCTCTACTTCTCCTTTTATATATAGTTAGATATATAGATAGATTAAATATTAAAGATATCAAAAGTATACATAACTCGTATATGTATTTTAAAAAATTTTTGGACATAAACTCGTTATAAGTTTTTGTTTAGAATTTATTAAACTAATTAAAAAATGTAAATATACAGGTGTTGGGATTGAACCCTACCAGAGGAACAGATAATGAAAGCCAAAACCGGTTCACAACAGTGGATTCTCAATAAGCAGACGTTTACATTAAGCTTTCCCCTTGACAGTGGTTATCTATCAGCTGATACATTCTAAGTCCTGCTCAGAAGAACAACTGATGAACCAAACACTGATGAAACACTAAAGACTGCTAAAAGGCAAACACTGACGCTCTATCTACTGCTGTCTCTTAAGTACTGCTGAAGACACAAGCACTGCCCATTCAAGGACTGATCACCTTTGAAGAAAGCACTGATTATCAACATCAGTGCTTAGGCTACAACAGTGGAAAGTGAATCAGTAGTTTACTCATGTTTTGTATTTTATTATCAATCAGTTGTTAGACATCAGTAGTTTGTATAGAACAGTGTTTACAGGTTGTTAGGCTGTTAGATGTCACTTTCATGGTGACGTCAGCTGAGGTACATCAGTGGTTTGGTTTGCCTATAAATATAACAGTACTCTGTACTGTTATACTTGATCGTTTTGAGTGAGTTCTTCTCCTCAATTCAATCCTTTCATCTTGTGCAACCAACCCTGGGGTATCAGGCTGAGGGGGAGTTTAGTTTGTAAGCTTGCATTGTAATCTTTTGCTTTGATTGTAATCTTCCGACTCTATGAAAAGGCAATTGTTTATCAAACTATATTCTCCTTTGATTGTGCTTACAAAGTTTGTTATTCATTTCCGCTGCACTTAAACTCTGTAAATTTCTATTTTGTCTGTTCAATCATACAAACAAGCACAACCATTAGAGCCACAGATCCAAACAATTGGTATCAGAGCTTGGACAGTCAAATTTGATTTAACAATCATTTTGACGTAAAAAGTTCGGCTCATAACAGTTGATACTGATCGTTTGTTTGTTTCGTTGAAAAACAGAGCCAACTAAAGTTCGAACTCGATGCTAAAGCGTTTAGCATCATAGCATCAGCGCTGCCCAATGAGATATATGCTGGACTGTTACACTGTAACAGTGCCAAAGAGTTATGGGACGCGCTTAAGGAACAGTTTGGGGGAACCGAAGAAGTCATAGAGAACAATAGGGAAATACTGAACCAGCAATATGAAACATTTTGTCACGTTAAAGGTGAATCACTGACGCAACAATTTGAGCGTTTCAGTTGTCTCATCAGTGAACTGAGGCTTGTTAAAGTAACTTTTCCAAACTCAACTCAAAATAGCAGGTTCCTCAGGTCACTGCCAGAAAAATGGGACACCATAGCTTTTGTCACCAGAAACTCTGCTGAGTTCAAGGATCTGACCTTGACCCAACTTCACGGTCGACTCCTGACCTACGAAAGGGAGTTGAACTAGAAAAAGAGGTTGCAAGAGTCAGGAAAAGTTGCTGATGATTACTCATTCGGTAGCACTGCTCTTTTCGGTCAAGAAGAATCTGGGAGCAGTGGTAAGGATCAGGGTTATGATCACTTCATTGATATAACCGTTGGTGCAAATTTTAACAACCCTGATCCTCACTCTGCAAGTTATGCATTCACTGCAAACGAAAACCAGATGTCAGACAATTTATGTTTTGAACTCAATGATCTGCAACATTTTGATCCCACTGACTTAGAAGAGATGGACATTCTGCACCAGTTGGCTTTGCTCAGTGTTAGAACTAGCAAATTCTATAAAAGAATAGGGAGAAAATTCCCAGGACTTCATGGGAATTTAAGGGTTGGGTTGGATAAATCGAAAATTAAGTGTTACAAGTGCAATAGGCTAGGGCACTTTGCTAGGGAATGCAGAAGTCAAAACACTGGACCAATAGTTACTCATCCCAGCTCAAACCCTAGACCACAAAATCAAAACACTGTGCACTATACCCAATATACCCCTGCAGCTCATGTTAACACTGCTCACTATGCTGCTGCCCCTGTGCCTGTGCATTATGTCCAAACCACTGTTCTACAAATTCAGTATGTTCAAACCCCTGTCCCTCAGGCACAAGTGCAACCTGTTGCACCTCAAACAGCTGCTCCAGCAGTGGCACAACCAGATCAGCAAAGCTTCTTCACTCAAGGCTTTGTTGACTGGAGCAGCTTGCCTGATGAGCTTGGCGATGAGAATTTTGCACTCTATGCTTCTAATGAATCTTCTCATGATAAATTTTGTTTGATGGCATTAGAGTCAATACCAGAGGGGGTTGAAATTGAAGGTGAACAGCTAAGTGCTGAAACAGTGGATGAGGTGACTGAAGCAGTGGTTACTGCTGTGGCTGGTGAATTACTGCTGGGAGAAAGTTCAGGTACCCTGATTGAACCAATGACAGACCCATGGTCCGAAGAGGACAAAGAAGAAGAAAAGGAAGAGAAAGCAGGTGAAAAGGAAGAAAGAGCTGATGGTGATGAAAATCATCAATGTGATTGTGCAATGATGGCTGCTGCCAAGGTATCACCTCAAGTTCTAGAAAAACTGTGTTCTGACAATTGCATAATTGCTTTTGCTAACATCAAAGAGGTAAATGAAAACCTTCGGAATAAAATTTTAACAGATGAAGTCAAATTTGAAAGGTCTGTAAAAGAACTTAAAAACAAATTGACTGAAAAAGATAAAGAGATCAGCAGTCTTAAAGAAGAGCAGAGCATAAACAAAACTCAACTCCAAACTATGGTAGAAAAATACCAAGTTTGCAAAAAGGAGTTAGAGGCTACCCAGATCACCTGTGAAAAATGGGTTGAATCATGCAAAGGGTATGAGGTTATGCTTGAGAAACAGATTAAAAGCAATGTTAAATTTGGGGTTGGTTATAGAAAGCATGATGATGAAAACACTGCTTGTGAAAAATCTGTTCAAACCACTGAAGAAACATCTGAGTACATTCCCAGAAACAAGAATGGCCAGGAAGTGAAAATCACTGACAAACTTGGTAACAAAATCACACTTGACAGACCAATGGGATCCTCTACTTTTGAGGAAATTGAGAAATATCAGTTTAAACCCACATGGTCTGACGAGTGTGACATTCTTGAGAACTTCAAGCCTATGGACTTTACAACCACTGATGGTGTTAAAGCTCCAAAAGCTAAAGTCATTCCACTCAAGGACATCCCAGCAGAGGTTAAAAACTCTGTTGCAAAGGAGTCCGAAAAGAGAAAGAAGAAAGAAAAAATCAATAACCTGTTTTGTGAATTTTGTGAGAAAAGGAATCATCTAACAAAAGATTGTTTCCATTTAAAAGCATATGATCTAAACAAAACAAGTGTCATTGTTCCAGCTGAAAGCTGCATTGTCTGTGGTAAAACAAACCACAAAACTCAAGCATGTGTGTATCTCAAAAACTTTGATGTGAAAAAGAATGAGTACACTGCTAAAACATCCTTGAGTCCATCATCATCATCTGTAAAATTCACCAAAACCCAACCACTGTTTGTGCCAGTTCAAACAGCTGTCACAAAACAGCTGAACCAAACATCTGTCAAAATAGATGTTCAGGATACTGATGCACCACCTGCCAATCACTACAGAAGAGGTAAGGAACAACCAAATTACCAAAGGATTCCACACGTTTATGAGACCTACAAAAGGCCCTCTAAACCCAAAGTGAACAGGCATCCTTTTAGTTATCAGCAGGTGATTGGTCAAGACCCCCAACAGTGGTTAGCAAGAAACAGTACTAAAACTGTCCAAACCCCTGACCTAACCACTGTCCATCAATCTGCATCCATCCCAGACACTGTTGAGTCCCCATCCAAAGCCTTATTGGCTTTGGAAACCCTAATGAACTAATCCTTTTACTTCATGTGCAGGGAGCTTCTGCCTGTTTAGATAGCCTTTGGTATGTTGATAGTGGAGGCTCCAGGCACATGACTAGATGTAAAGCCCTACTCAAAGATTTCAAAATTCATGGAGGGGGTGATATATCCTTTGGGAATAACAGTAAAGGGAAAGTTCTGGGCTCTAGTACAGTACAGTCTGGAAATGTAAAATTTGAAAATGTCAATCTGATAGACAGTCTGAAATTCAACCTCCTGAGTGTTTCACAAATGAGTGACAAGGGGTACGGGTCATTCTTCACAAAGGAGTGTTGTAGGATTGTTGGACCAGAAATGGTCAAAAAGATTGAAGCAATAATAAAAACTGGTCAAACAAAACTTGTTGCTCAAAGAAGTGGCAATGTTTATGTTGTTGACATGTCAAAAGAGTGTCCCAGAGCTGATGCCTGTCTGTTCTCAGCTGCCTCTAACAAAGAGACAGAACTTTGGCACAGAAGGCTGGGGCACACAAATCTTAAGACAATCACTGAAATTTCAAAAAATGGTTTGGTAAGAGGCCTGCCACAAAAATTGTTTTCATGTTCTGAGCATTGTGTTTCCTGTTTAAAAGGAAAGCAACATAAAAGCTCTTTCAAGTCCATTGAAGAGTCCAAAACAACCCAGTGCTTGCAAATGCTGCACATGGACTTGTTTGGCCCAGTTCAAGTCATGAGTCTCAAAAAGAAGAGATATTGTTTAGTTATTGTTGATGACTTTTCTAGGTTTACATGGACTTTCTTTTTACACTCAAAAGATGAGACTGCAGGCATTTTGCAAGACTTTGTGATACAAGTTGAAAAGCAATTTGACCTTCCAGTAAAAGTCTTCAGGAGTGACAATGGCACTGTCACACCCCGATTTCCACGTGTCACCGGTGGGCCCAGTGGGGGAGTATCGTGACGTGGTTGGCAACATAATAGTCAAACAACACAATATTTAATATGCACAACGGAAGCAATTTAAAAGATATAATACAACCGAATTTAATATTGTAATATCAAATGTCACAATATTCGGAAGTTTATCCACAGACGGATCGGAAACAAAATGGAAACAATAGTTCAACAGACTTTAGGCATCTTAAGCTTGCGAGACTTCTAGTGATGCTAAGGAGAAATCCCAGCCAATTACGCTTAGTACCTGCATTTAATCTTTTTGGGAAAATACGTCAGTTTACACTGGTAAATACAATCAACTGGCTCATTTTGGAAAATGATTGAAAATTGATTTGGATGCACGTGGCATAAACATTTTTATTTAACTTGGGAGAATTATTTAATATTATAATCTTGTGAACGAATTACATGTTCCTTGTGCGTTCAGTAGCCCGGATCTTGTCCGGGTTAAAGATCAATAGACACACCACATTATTCTTTTGTGCACTGACGGGTGTACGCCTACACCCCGCGCTTAAGTCGTGGCCATTTCGTAAAATGATGCCAAGGATATCCGGGACATGGTCATTAACCCCCCAAAGGCTTTAAGTAACAAGACTGTTTAAACGAGCCGATCAAATTATTCAATTAACCACCCAACGATGGAAGATTTGATGCCCGATCAAGCGGTATGCTATATACCGTAACCCAATCCCGTATAGGGAAATAAGTTAAAAGTATTTACCTGAGCAATGTATAAATCACAATAAGCAAATTTCAAGTAGCTTTTACTGGTTCTCCTAATCTGGAACGAAGGTTTATAATAACCTATTAGAATCTAACGGGTCTTTAATTAAGCTTAAACTTAGACCGGTTAGTTTCAATGATACGGTTCGTACGCACTATTAAGCGAAGACCGGATAGAATGTGATTTAGACCCGACAAGTTCAGAGACTTGTTTAATATGGGTATTTCATGCACACTCTGGATTTTGAGATAAAACCGATAAGGTTTGACCTGTGTCGGCTAATTTATGTAAACTTGTTACATAAACCGAACCGAACACGTAATAAGCGTAACGGGTAATAATGAGAGCCATTTACAGGTTTCCTAAGTTTATATACTCCATATATGTTGTGACATCAGTAAGATATCATTTATTATGCCCGAAATGAATTTAAACACAAACTATTCCCCGTAGGGGTAGTTTGGTCATTTTAAAGGTTGTAAAAGAGTTTAAGTGTTAACCTGAGTTACAGGCCTGATGTAATCAGCAAATATACTCAATTTTCTAAGTTATATCAGTAGGTTAAAGTATATATGTGAAATTTATCAATTATAACCAAACTATGCACCGTAGGGGCATTTTGGTAATTTCACATAAGCCGAAGAGCTCAAAACTGAAGTCTGAGTTTATCAACCTTTGCTTACTGTTAAAATATTATAATTTACCTTAAATATCAGTAGGTATCACCCTTGTATGTTTAAAACTAGTCTTAGTACATACTATGTGCTAAAAACGCTTAAAAAGGCGATTAGAAGCCATTTACGGGTTCGATACATAAAGCTGATATTTTTATTATTCCAGAAGGCTTAAAATAATTTATTTATTATTTCTAATCAGTAGCAAAAGGTTTGGAGTCGTTTAGATATGTAAAACTCATTTTATGGCCCGTTAGGGCAAAACCGACAATTACCGGATTAAGCCTACGACTATGAGTTATGCTCAGCCTAAAATTAATTAAAAATCTTCAAAAATCCCAAAATAATATATTACATCAGTGGGAAATAAGTTTGATATCGAAAAGTAGGTTTAACTAGGCTATACGCTAATTACGCCATTTAATTAACATAAAGTTTTCATTTTGCGCTAATGAGCATAACTCTCAATCTACACCACCAATTGATCTCAAATTTTGTATGCAAGTTTAAATATCAGTAATTAAAGTTTCTACTCTTTTACATTTTCAAAAATCACGTTTTAAGATGATAAGGGCATAATGGTCAACATATGAGCAATTAACGGAATCATGCGAATTAATTGGTTAACTAATGAACCAAGGTGTATAATCACAGAGGGTTATACTAGCATGTTACCTGGTCCAAATTAAGCTCTAAGGCATTTCTAAATCATGCCTAAACGGGTCAGAACTGAAAGTCAATGCAAAAGTCAAACTATGCGACTTTCGGTTCCGAACCGGGTCTTTACAGGAAATTGTCGGGTTGAACAGGTTTAGACATGTTCTTACACTTATTACTAAGTTATATTAATGATCAAACAGGTTGTATATGTTCTACATTGCTAATTATGCATAAATTAGAATTTAAGGATCCTGTTGACTTTTTCTTAACAAGTTTGACCCGACATTTGACCTCGTTAGAGTGGGAATCAGGGGGAACCCTTTTGAGGGTTTATTACCCACATAATTACCAACTTATAACTACTTTTAATTCGAGATTTGACTGAGCCATTATTAATTAATCTCGAAGTCAAACCATAATTACGACGGTTTGACTTTTAGCTAAATAACTAAGCTAAACTTAATTTAGAAAGGATTAGCAAACTTACTGAAGTCCTAAGCTTGATTAGTGATCACTTGGAAGAAGACTTGAGCTCCAGAAATGATCAGAAAGCTTGAAGGAAGATGTGAAGAATGTTTGCAACTTCATGGCCCTTTTATAGTGAATTCTTCACCATAGATTGTTGACACTTGGGTCTACAACTGACCACAACTGATTAACAAGTGTTCCTAGTGCTTAGGGGGTGCCTAGGGGCCAAGAAAGATGAGGAAATTCGGTTAAAGGTCGGGCATAAAGGCTATGGCAGGCAAAAACCCAAGAAAATCGCATCAGACCTACCCTCGCGTGACGCGAAGGACCCCCCCTTGGGCTTCGCGTGGCGCGAGGCCCTCCTGCAGCAAATCAGAACTTTTAGATTTTTGCGTTTTGATCCTTGGCTCTTCAAACTTTGTTTAGACATTTGTTTCTTGCATCTTGAACCCTCCAAATTGATTTATAAGGGCTTTAAAACATATACCCACTTTGTTAAGTCCTCGGTTAACTTTATTGTTACCCGAAAAGTCCTAACTTTCAACGTTTACGCTTTAACCCTTCGCACACGAATTTGATCATAACTTTCTCATACGATAACGAAACTTTACGAAATTTATAGTGTGCATTCTAGTGAGCATAATTAACCGTTACAAAGCTTCGGGTTTGTCAAAAGGTCACTCAGAGGTATAACTTAAACATGTTGACACATTTAACCCCTGTAGTTTGTAGTCTCTCACTTTTAGCTTCGCATGATCCATGATTTATTCGTTTGATGCTATAATCATCATGTAGGGTTAATGTACAATATATTTATTCACTGTTGACATTTAGAACTCGTACATTCACATACTTTCCATGTTTGTCAACTTTAGTCCTTCTATAATATTCTTTCACACGTTTAAACACATGACACGTGTCAACACATTATAGGACGTGAATTTTCGAGATGTTACATCCTCACCCCCTTAAAAGAAATATTGACCCCGAGATTTACTGAAATAAATAAGGGTACTTTTCTTTCATCGTGGACTCAACCTCCCACGTGAATTCGGGACCTCTACGGGCATCCCATTTGACCTTTACAATAGGCACATGCTTCCTTCGAAGCTTCTTAACCTGTCGATCTTCAATCGACAATGGTTTTTCCACAAATTTCAAGCTCTCATCTATGTGCACATCTGTATGCGGTATTACCAGTGATTCGTCAGCGAAACACTTTTTCAGATTGCAGATGTGGAACACGTTGTGAATTCCACTGAGCTCTTCTGGTAAGTTTAACTTATAGGCAACTGACCCGACACGTTCGATAACCTCGAAAGGTCCTATGTATCTCGGGCTTAGCTTGCCTTTCTTACCAAATCGCATCACCCCCTTCCAGGGTGACACTTTAAGTAACACTTTGTCACCTACTTCGAAGTGAAAAGCTTTACGCTTTGGATCTGCGTAACTCTTCTGCCTATCTCGGGCAGCTTTGAGACGGTCGCGAATCTGGACAATCTTGTCCGTCGTTTCGAACACTATCTCTGGTCCTGATAATTGGACATCTCCAACTTCCGCCCAACAAACTGGCGTTCTACACTTTCTATCGTATAATGCCTCAAAAGGCGCAGCCTTTATGCTGGTGTGGTAGCTATTGTTGTAGGAGAATTCAATTAGTGGTAGGTGCTTATCCCAACTACCACCCAAATCGATCACACATGCACGTAGCATGTCTTCCAACGTTTGAATAGTACGCTCACTCTGACCGTCTGTCTGAGGATGGTAAGCTGTACTGAAATTCAAACGCGTGCTTAAAGATTGTTGGAAACTCTTCCAAAAATGTGACGTGTATCTAGTATCTCTGTCAGAGATAATAGACACAGGTATGCCATGTAAGGCTACAATCTTATCCACGTATAACTGGGCTAACATGTCGGAGCTATAAGTCTCCTTGATGGGTAAGAAATGTGCTGACTTAGTCAGTCTATCAACTATAACCCATATTGTATCATTGCCATTCCTTGTTTTAGGTAACTTGGTGATAAAATCCATAGTTACCATTTCCCACTTCCACGTAGGAAGTTCAGGCTATTGTAGCAAGCCTGACGGCTTTTGATGTTCCGCTTTGACTTGCGCACAAGTCAAGCACTTAGCTACATAGGCAGCTACAGACTTTTTCAAGCCTATCCACCAATAATTTGCCCTTAGATCCTGGTACATCTTATCAGCTCCAGGATGAACGGAATATTTGGAACTATGGGCTTCCTGGAGGATGACATCTCGAAGTCCTCCATAAATTGGAACCCATATTCGTCCATTTAATCTTAGAATTCCGTCCTTGCTAAGAGTTAACTGCTCCTCAGTTACCCCTAGCTTTTCGTTAGGATAGTTAGCTTCCAACACAGATTCCTTCTGTGCAGCTAACAACCTTTCAGTCAAACTGTTCTTTATCTCCATGCGCTTGGCATTGATTCGGATGGGTTTCACCCTCTCCTTTCGACTCAAGGCATTGGCGACTACATTCGCCTTGCCGGGATGGTATCTGACTTCACAATCATAATCATTTAAAGTTTCCATCCAACGGCGTTGCCTCATGTTTAATTCCTTCTGATTAAACAGATGTTGAAGGCTCTTGTGATAAGAATAGATCACACACTTGATCCCATATAGATAATGCCTCCACAGTTTTAGTGCGAATACAACGGCACCCAACTCCAAGTCGTGGGTGGTGTAATTCTTTTCGTGCACCTTTAACTGTCGTGATGCATTGGCAATAACCTTGCCTTTCTGCATAAGCACACACCCCATGCCAGTGTGCGACGCATCGCAGTAAACCACAAAGTCTTCTATTCCCTCTGGCAATGTCAGTACTGGGGCGTTGCTCAACTTTTGTTTTAGGACATCAAAGGACTCTTGCTGCTTAGGGCCCCAAACGAACTTTACTTTCTTCTTAGTTAAGGAAGTTAGGGGTGCAGCAATCCTTGAAAAATTTTCAATGAAACGCCTGTAATATCCTGCCAATCCCAGGAAGCTACGAATCTCTGTAGGCGTCTTTGGTTCTTGCCAATTCCTAACTGCTTCAACCTTAGCGGGATCCACTTGGATACCACGCTCACTAACCACGTGTCCAAGGAATTGGACTTCTCGAAGCCAAAATTCACACTTAGAGAATTTGGCATAAAGTTTCTCATGATGTAGAAGCTTGAGAATACAGCGAAGGTGTTTCTCATGGTCAGCTTGGTTCTTAGAATAAATGAGAATGTCGTCGATGAAAACGATGACGAATTTATCTAAGTACGGCTTGCAAACGCGATTCATGAGATCCATGAACGCGGCCGGTGCATTAGTGAGCCCAAAAGGCATCACTAGGAACTCGTAATGACCATAACGAGTCCTAAACGCTGTTTTGTGCACGTCTTCATCTCTAACGTTCAGTTGATGGTAGCCTGACCTCAAGTCAATCTTCGAGAAATAACTTGCCCCTTGCAATTGATCGAACAAATCGTCAATCCTAGGCAAAGGATACCTATTCTTTATCGTGACATTATTAAGTTCACGATAATCGATGCACAGACGCATCGATCCATCCTTCTTCTTGACAAACAAGACTGGTGCTCCCCATGGAGACGAACTAGGTTTGATGAAACCTTTGGCCAGCAATTCATCCAGTTGCGTTCTTAATTCCTTCATTTCTGTGGGTGCTAACCTGTAAGGTGCTCTAGCAACTGGTGCTGCTCCGGGGATGATATCAATCCTGAATTCCACTTGCCTACCTGGTGGCAAACCAGGTAGTTCTTCCGGAAAAACTTCTGGGTATTCAGAAATGACAGGGATGTCTTCTATCACCGGTTTAGGCTCATCAAAAATCACTTGTGCCATGTAGATGACACAACCCTTCTTTAAACACTTGGAAGCCTTGAGCATAGTCACTTACTCAGGCAATCCATACTGGGTATCTCCCCGAATGGTAAGTGATTCACCAGACGGAGTCTTAATCACCACTTGCTTTCTGTTGCAAACAATTTGGGCCTGGTTATGCGATAACCAGTCCATACCCAAAACTATGTCAAAACCGGCCAATTTAAAGGGAAGTAGGGATAGAGGAAAAGAGTGGTTCTTAATGGACATAACACATCCCTCTAACACAGTTGAGACGGTTTCTATGGTGCCATCTGCTAACTCCACCTCATAGTTTACACTTAAGGTTTTGACAGGTAAATTCAGCAATTTGCAAAATTTATGATCTACAAACGACTTATCAGCGCCTGAATCAAATAGTACTCTTGCATAGACATCATTTACAAGGAAAGTACCTGTAATAACGTTGTCGTCTAGAACCGCTTCCTTTGCGTCCATTCTGAAGACTCTAGCATTAGTCTTCTTGGCCTCTTCAGGCTTCTTGGTGTATTTAGGGCAGTTGGTTTTAATGTGCCCCTTTTCATTGCAACGGTAGCACGTTGTTTCTTTCATCTTCTTGCAATCCAAGGTTTTGTGATCCGTGGACTTGCATATTCCACATGCAAAGGTTTTTGACTGAGTCTGCGAGTTCGACTCGAGTCTGCACTTTCCATAGTGCTGTTTCTTACAAATTTTGCATTTGGGCTTCTCACCAGAATGATCCCCATCTTTTCTTGACTCCGATCCTTTCTTGTTGTCACCGTTCCCACGGTGCTTCTTGTTCGATCTCCGTGAACTATCATCTTCACGTTTCCTCTTCTCAACCTCCTTATTCCTCAGCGATCTCTGCCTGACCGCATCCAAAGTGAGGGACAAGGATATGTCAGCTACAGATCTAAAAGTAGCTGGCCGAGAAGCCTTCACGCTTGCCTTGATTTCCGGGGCTAAACCACCGATAAAACGAGCTATTCTTTTTGGCTCCGGGGTCACCAGATAAGGAACCAACCGGGACATTGTGTTGAAGCTCGTTAGGTAAGCTTGACAGTCAAGGTTTGTCATCACCAATGATAGAAAATCAGACTCTATCTTCTCCACCTCATGCTGAGGGCAGTAATTTTCCCTGATAAGGGCAACAAATTGATCCCATGACATGTTGTACAATGGGATTTTCCCGGTGGCTTGAATCAGTGATCTCCACCATGCTAAAGCTTCACCCTTAAAAGACTGCGACACAAACTTGACTATATCCTTCTCAGCGCATCCGCTGATATCCACAACTGTGTCCATCTCATCCAGCCATGTCATACAGTCAATGGCTCCTTTCTCCCCAGTGAAATCCCGGGGTTTGCAGGAAACAAAATATTTATAAGAGCAACCCTTGTCACGGGGTCCTTGGTTTAGTACAACCTGCTGAGATGGAGCACTGTGGTGGTTCTAGGAGTGTCGATCATCATCTTTCTTCGGTTCATCCTTCTTGGACGGTGGCTTTGAAGGCTGTGTAGATAGGGTCCTACTACGAGTCCCACTATACTCTTCGTACTGCCGTTCCAATGCCTTTGTAACTGCGTCGTCGACCAACGCTTTTAATTCAGCACCCGTTAGATTAATCCGGGCGTTATCAATGTTCTCCACTGGATGGCTATTAATTTCGTCTGAGTTAGCCATTTTAATTGAACTATTACAGAAAACAAGGACAATAGTTTATTTGGGAGTTTATTATGGAATTACCCCTTAGGGTAATTCATTAACCATGGTAAACAGAGACCATATTTGGTTAATTTATTAATCGCCTTTATTTAGGATTTCTATTATAATTTATCCTAATTATAAAACAATAACAGTTTTATTTGTGGCACAAAAGGCCTAGTCACATGGACACTTTAATTTATAAGCTATGATTTCAGAGAATCAAAACATGAAGGTATACTGGCACAATAAGCCTAGTCACAAGGACATTTATAAATTATAAGCTATGATTTCAGAGAATCAAAGCATGAAGGTTTAAACCTAGTTCATTACCTTTATCTGACAGGGAGTCATCGCTACCACTGCCTTTTGGCTCATATGGAAATGAGCAGGGCCCGTAGGCATTATATTACCATGTATGGTCAAAATATGATCATCTTAATTGATGATCTAAACCCATGATTCAGAGATCATTAAGTTGGGTTAGGAATCTTCTAAAGAATCCTTTTTACAAAAATGACGTGTGTGATTTTAACGAATCACGTCTGCCAGGAGTGTCAACATGTTTACAGATGTTAACAGGGATTTGAATCTTTTAAACAGGTCTTACCATCATGGCCAGGTCTTTATAATGACACTCAGGCTAGGTTTCTTAAGATTCTTATTCAATATTTAAATAGGCGGATTATTATTAAAAGGAATGATTTTGATTTATTTATTTCATATATAATATTCATGCATGTAATAGCAAGATGAAATTTATAAACATAACATTCCATTAATTATCAAAAGATTACATGTTGCCCTAAACGGGACTTTTCAACAAACAACTTACCCACGCAAGGGTTTAAACAAGTACTTACCCACGCAGGGGCTTAATAACACACATACCCACGCAGGGGCTTAATAGCATAATAGTCCACGCAGGGACTTACACAAATAACATACCCTCGTAGGGGTTTACAGAAAGATAGACCCACGCAGGGGTCAAAACAAACAAGCATACCCACGCAGGGGTTTATACAGCAAGACTGGCCCACGCAGGGGCTCAACAACAAATGGAAGGATTCAGTGGTCCTTCTTGCTCTTCCCTTTAATTAGGCTCGTTAATCCTTGGAAGAAAGTTTGTCGCTCCCTTCGTTCCCTGTGAAATTCTCGCTCTACATGGTCCAACCTTTGTAGAATTTCTTCACGCTCTGGTGGGGAGAACCTTGGTGGTTGCGATTGTTGCCTGATAATAGGTCTTGGAGGTATTTGGTACCCGTGTGTTGGGTACCCTACTCCCCATGGATCTCCATAGGGTCCTTGGGTGTTGTAGTTCGCCGCTACCATGTAGGGGTCGGCCTCTGCGTAACCATAATTGTGGTGAGTCGGCGGTTCAAACGGGTTGTACGCCATCGACCGTGTATGCTAGAATCGGGTTGTCAAAACCCATCGGTGGTGGCTGTGGTACAGCTGGGTTAGAAGGTCCACCCATTTGTGGGTCCTCCTGATGTGGCGGATAGTGACTGCCACTGGATTAACGTGGGGAGCTAAAATGGAAATCCCCCGCTCGCGCAGACATACGTGCACCTGTCCTCCTACGCCTTTGCGGTTGTGGAGGTGCCGGTTGAACTGGTGGTGGTGGAGGCGGTGGCGTGACTGCCACAAATCTTGAATCCACAGAGGGATCCTGTTGCTGCTATTGCTGCTGCTGAGGCGGTGAATGGCGAGGAGGTGTATAGTACCATTCGTGCCTGGTAAACATAGCTTGAAAGCTATCGGGACCAACATAGGGTGATCCGTGGAAAGAAGATCCGTCAGAGATCTCTATCGGGTGGTTTGGTGTACCACTGGCAGGTTCGACGGGGTCCGTATCCTCGTCCATATCGTCCGCGTGATCTCCCGAGAAATGATCCTCCGGCCCCAATGGGTTAAAACCCACGGGTTCTGCTATGTAGTTTGCCGGGTTAAACCGGCCCCTAAAAACTGGTGTAGGGTCACCAAAAGAATTATGCGATAAAGATCGTTGTAACGGTATGTAGGAGGGTTGAGGGTTGTTGGGCTCGTACTCCGGCTGTGGCCCATAAGGGTTATGGACAGGAGGTGTTGAACTGTGTGAGACCGACCGTCTAGCCGGTTCAAAGAGGTTCCTCCGGTTTTGCCAGGGATCGTCACTCTCAGTGGTCGAAGGAGCTCGCACATTCGAAGGTCCTGCCTCGTTGTCATTGGGGGCGGTGATTGGCCCCTTTCCGCGTCCTCTTCTCCTGAAGAATCTTGGCGGCATTTTGTTAATCCTGTCAATACAACATGAGATAATGACAAGAATATATATAAATTAAAGGACAAAACAAAAACCAAACAAGGTAGAATTTGTCCTATGTTATTTGTCTAGACTCGAAAGTTTAGATATGTGCAATTGTGTAACTGAGATTAAACACAAAAGGTTAGTGTTTAATTCACTCAGTGTTGGCTCTGATACCAACCTGTCACACCCCGATTTCCACGTGTCACCGGTGGGCCCGGTGGAGGAGTATCGTGACGTGGTTGGCAACATAATAGTCAAACAACACAATATTTAATATGCACAGCGGAAGCAATTTAAAAGATATAATACAACCGAATTTAATATTGTAATATCAAATGTCACAATATTCGGAAGTTTATCCACAGACGGATCGGAAACAAAATGGAAACAATAGTTCAACAGACTTTAGGCATCTTAAGCTTGTGAGACTTCTAGTGATGCTAAGGAGAAATCCCAGCCAATTACGCTTAGTACCTGCATTTAATCTTTTTGGGAAAATACGTCAGTTTACACTGGTAAATACAATCAACTGACTCATTTTGGAAAATGATTGAAAATTGATTTGGATGCACGTGGCATAAACATTTTTATTTAACTTGGGAGAATTATTTAATATTATAATCTTGTGAACGAATTACATGTTCCTTGTGCGTTCAGTAGCCCGGATCTTGTCCGGGTTAAAGATCAATAGACACACCACATTATTCTTTTGTGCACTGACGGGTGTACGCCTACACCCCGCGCTTAAGTCGTGGCCATTTCGTAAAATGATGCCAAGGATATCCGGGACATGGTCATTAACCCCCCAAAGGCTTTAAGTAACAAGACTGTTTAAACGAGCCGATCAAATTATTCAATTAACCACCCAACGATGGAAGATTTGATGCCCGATCAAGCGGTATGCTATATACCGTAACCCAATCCCGTATAGGGAAATAAGTTAAAAGTATTTACCTGAGCAATGTATAAATCACAATAAGCAAATTTCAAGTAGCTTTTACTGGTTCTCCTAATCTGGAACGAAGGTTTATAATAACCTATTAGAATCTAACGGGTCTTTAATTAAGCTTAAACTTAGACCGGTTAGTTTCAATGATACGGTTCGTACGCACTATTAAGCGAAGACCGGATAGAATGTGATTTAGACCCGACAAGTTCAGAGACTTGTTTAATATGGGTATTTCATGCACACTCTGGATTTTGAGATAAAACCGATAAGGTTTGACCTGTGTCGGCTAATTTATGTAAACTTGTTACATAAACCGAACCGAACACGTAATAAGCGTAACGGGTAATAATGAGAGCCATTTACAGGTTTCCTAAGTTAATATACTCCATATATGTTGTGACATCAGTAAGATATCATTTATTATGCCCGAAATGAATTTAAACACAAACTATGCCCCGTAGGGGTAGTTTGGTTATTTTAAAGGTTGTAAAAGAGTTTAAGTGTTAACCTGAGTTACAGGCCTGATGTAATCAGCAAATATACTCAATTTGCTAAGTTATATCAGTAGGTTAAAGTATATATGTGAAATTTATCAATTATAACCAAACTATGCACCGTAGGGGCATTTTGGTAATTTCACATAAGCCGAAGAGCTCAAAACTGAAGTCTGAGTTTATCAACCTTTGCTTACTGTTAAAATATTATAATTTACCTTAAATATCAGTAGGTATCACCCTTGTATGTTTAAAAATAGTCTTAGTACATACTATGCGCTAAAAACGCTTAATAAGGCGATTAGAAGCCATTTACGGGTTCGATACATAAAGCTGATATTTTTATTATTCCAGAAGGCTTAAAATAATTTATTTATCATTTCTAATCAGTAGCAAAAGGTTTGGAGTCGTTTAGATATGTAAAAACTCATTTTATGGCCCGTTAGGGCAAAACCGACAATTACCGGATTAAGCCTACGACTATGAGTTATGCTCAGCCTAAAATTAATTAAAAATCTTCAAAAATCCCAAAATAATATATTACATCAGTGGGAAATAAGTTTGATATCGAAAAGTAGGTTTAACTAGGCTATACGCTAATTACGCCATTTAATTAACATAAAGTTTTCATTTTGCGCTAATGAGCATAACTCTCAATCTACACCACCAATTGATCTCAAATTTTGTATTCAAGTTTAAATATCAGTAATTAAAGTTTCTACTCTTTTACATTTT
>CM060403.1:123189724-123411087 GCA_030545235.1 Helianthus tuberosus
ATCTGTGGAGGGCCCCATTAGACCAAATATTGGCCAAACGATTCGGGGTGTCCCATAGATTTCGATGTTAACCCTCTTGTGCAGCCATAGTCATATCAGTCTTGGAATTTGCAACCAAAACAAACAACAGAGGACTTCCGTGACTGGATTAAGGCTGCTAAGGAAGAAACAGATAGGGGAATTCAAGCCGCACTTGATATTTTAAATTCACAGAGCTTGAAAAGCCAAAGCCGTTACACGTATGATGTGAATGGAAATTATTTAGGATATCAAACGGCTGATGGTGAGATGGACTACACAAATCTAGATCCTGGGGGAGAAATGTGCATTGAGAGTCCACTGCAAGGTAAATATTACGATTCTAGTTTTAATTATTATAATTCTCATGAATCAGATTTACACTTGTCTTGTGAGGATGATGACGAGCAGGTTTCACATTTTGAGCCCGTGTATAAAGAAGATGAGGATCACACTCATGAACCGGAGACGATAATGGACATTGAAGTCCCACCTCCGGTTCAACAAGTCGTTAATTCCAGCTATTGGTGTCCCACGCCATGGGATATTGATGATGGATTTTGGAGTGATGATGATGAGGGGGTAGAAGAAGAGGCAAAGTTGGAGGCGCCCGACTACACCGCAACCCAAAAAGAAGAAGTTTGTGAGCCACTTGACAAGATGGACAATGGGATGATTGAAGAGCATATACCATCTTGGGAGGAAGAGTTTGGTGATGAGTTGGTAGGTTTGCCAACTCTTGAAGATGAAGAATTTGACCCGGTTGGTGATCTCGCCTATCTAGAGACATTACTTGTAGAGACGCCGACCATGGAGATCAAATATACACCGAACGTAAAAGAGGAAGTGGCTGAAGAGTTAGACAGCTGGCCCGTGGAAGTATTTATAAGTACAAATAAAGAATCAACACCACGGGAGAAGGCGAAGAAACGAGCACTTGGGAACCGGGATTGGTTGCGGGTCGAAAGCTGGTACAATGAGGAGAGGAAGAAGCCTTTGAGGCAATACCATTCTTCTCATTACATGCCATGCATCCGGTTCATGCCAGGTAAATTTAAATTCTGGTGGTCTGACCCGTTTCTAATTTTTAAATTCTTTTATAATTCCGCCATTAAATTTTTAATTGTTTACGAGGAACGGGTGGAATTAAACGGGTTAGATAGGGTCCAGATCAAAGAGAAACCTCCTGATTAAATTCAAGTGTGGGGAGGTTTGTAGAGTTTGTAGTTTGAGTCATTTATTTTGTACCATGAGTCTTAGTTAGTGTCTTTGAGTCAGTTTTTGTGTCGAGTCGGTACTGCTTTGGTTTTGCTTGTTTTTGTTTATGCAGGATTGAATCGTACCACCCGTACTCAATCGCCATTCGGGTGATTTTGGAGCTGCTTTTCGAATATCAGGCATTTACCAAGTATGCCAGTCAGTGTCAGAGCCGATCGCGAATGGAATGTTATACGATCGAGCTGGATTGGACGAGACCGTGGGAGCTTACGCGCTATATAACTAGCTAAGTCCTTTCTGATTTGCCATTAGTCTTTTATTTCTTATTTATTTTAGTATTTTGAGTCGTTTTCCATCCTACATTGAGGGCAATGTAGAGTTTAAGTGTGGGGATGGGTAACTAAAGTTTAGTGTCTAGTTAGTAGAGTCTTGAGTCAAAAAAAATCCAAAAAAATTGAAAAAAAATTGAAAATGTCTCTTGTTTTAGATGTTTGCAAAATAAAAACGGAAAATGATAGAAAAATCGTTTTTGTTCGGGTTCAAATGAGAATAATATAATTGAGCTTGTGTCTAGTTTGGGGTGTGCGGGTAGGCTCGATTCAGTTCAAGGTTCCTTTGATCTTAATACACCTTAAATTGTCGGTCTACTAGTGGGTTCTCATCTAGGGAAAGTGGGGAAATTGAAACCGCCAATAATAGTATAAGGGATCCGTTATAAGTTAAGAACGTTAGAGTTTCTTATCATATCTCGTTGAAAGAAAAGAAAAAAATAATAAAGAAATAAATGAGCTAGAAACTAAAGAAAAGTAGCGCAGACCTATGTAATCTTGGTTGGGGATAGCGACTCTACAACCGGAATACCTCTACGATGTGTGAAATCGAAACTGCAAAAAAATTACCGACGCCTATTGTAATCTTGGTTGGGGATAGCGACTCTATAGCCGGAATGCCTCTGGGTTAGGTAAAGAAACGTCTAAGCTCAAAAGAAAGAAAAAAAAGGAAAAAAGGAAAAACAAAATATAAAAAATGATGAGAAAAGATTTGATTTTAAATTCTCTTGATCTTGGTATAAAACGGTTAGGAAATAACCCAGTGGTTGTTTCTTTTGTCCTATAAGCTTGAGGGGGGACTAGGTGAACCTGCGATTTTTAGCGTGAGACCCTAGGTAGATTGACCACACTTGAACCTAAATTTCATGATAAGGGCTTGGAACCGGATTTGGGTTTAAGAGGACAAGTATACTTGCAATCGCGGTTAACACAAGTTTCGATTCTAATAAGTAAGCTAGACCTTTGAACCTGAATATTTCTGATTCTGATTCCGTTTGCATAAGTGTTTTTCAGGGACGAAAAAGGTTTAAGTGTGGGGATATTTGATGTGTGGTAAAATACACATATTTGTCCCGTGTAAAGTGTATAATTATTGTATAGTTTTATTTATTTTTATTTAGTTTTTAGTGCTTTATTATATTATTTTGTGTTGGATCAGGTTCTTTTGTGTTGGATCAGGTTCTGGTGCAAATGGGGCGAGAAAGAGTAATAATTAAATGACCAGTCATTTGGGCAGAGTAGAACGCCAGTGACAGAAATTAAAAATTGCAGCTATTTTCTGTGAGTGGGCCAACCTCAGTAAATTTCAAGCATGTGAAAGTTGATATTGGGCCTGTTGAACAATTTTAAATGTTATATTATGATCATTGTTCAATTTTAGTGGATCATATATATACAATCATACATGGACGTGCATAGAAGACATGAACCTTGGGCTACATAAGAATTGAAAAAGGCTAGGCCGCCATTGTTCAGCCATGCACGTTGACAACATTCAGTGGGGGATTTGTTTTGTTTGTGGGCTTTTGAAACAAATAGAATGAAATACCCTAATGGAAAGAGAGGCATTATAAAAGTGGAAGAATTGTTTCGAAGAGGAGGAGGCAGCTGTACATTGAGAAAAGTGGGGGCTGCATACGGCAGACACAATTTCGAATAAGACAACACATCAGACGAAGACATATACAAAAGTGTTGTTGAGTTCGATCAAGAGAAAAGGAAGAAAAATAAGTTGATTGGTTTGAGGGTTTAAGCCACGATCAAGATTCAATCCCGGGTTTACAAAAAAATTAATTTATTAGTTTCGATATACTTTATGTTATTCGAACTCATAACTATGATTTATTGTTTATTTGAGACTTGTTTCTTGTTCGTGACTATGATTTTTGGCTAAACTTTTCATGCTACCTGGGTTTAGATGAACTTGATGATTGTAATGTGATTTTGACATGATTATGGTTATTTGATGTGATTTACATAACTTTGCCTTGTGATTGATCTTGATATTGCATGTTGGTGTGTTTTGATTGATTATTGGTTGATGAATTCAGCGGTTTAGGCACATAGAAATATCCCCTAGACTTAGAGTTTAATTTGAATCGTTGATCTTAGGGTTTTCGGTTTGAATATTGAGTTGAGAAATTGCCCAATTCGATTAATAATTAAAATCAATATACTAAAACTTGCATCCACATCTTGTGACTCGAAAGGCGATTAAGGTGAGCTAGGTTATTAGCTAATCATTGGTGGGTAGATTGGGTGACCGATAGCTCGGGCTCATTTATTACATCGTGGCTAAGGTTTCCTAGGATTTCAATCTTCAAGGTTTGGTTTGCTTTGCGTTTTGAGAGTTTTGGGGTAAGAGTTACTTTCATTGCTTGATTCTCGTAGGATTTGGTATCGATAGGTCGAGCCGGTTTGTTCTAGCACTTCACATTTCGTCTTTATCTTTCGTTTGATACATCTCTAGCGGGGGGTTAATCGAGGGAGTAGGATATTTAACCATTGTCACTGTCATAGTAGCATTGCATGATTCTAGGGATTCGACACCTAGGTAGTCGTTGTCTCATATATATTTGATCAAACTTTGCTCTCGTGTTCGTGTTTGTTTCACGTTGTTTGTCGTGTCTACCATCTTCTTAGTCATTTAGTTTAATTAGTTAAAACCTCAAATCCAAAACACAAATTAAAACCAGTTAAGTAATTAGTTGAGTCAGAGTCTAGTTTAGCGTCGCTAGTGTCTCGTGGGTTCGATACTCGGACTTCATTAGGCTTTACTACGTACGATAGGTACACTTGCCTGTCAGTGGTCTAGCATTTAGAGAGTCTTAGTTTATAAATTTAAAACTAGGGTGTCTAGATTAGGTTTAGTTTTTATAGACCGCATTTAGCACATCAGCGACCTGTGAGAGGACTCAATCCACAGCCCAGCTTCTATGTTCAAGGATTGGCTCACTTCCAACTACCTTTCTCCCACCTAATCACCTTTAAAGCTCATTTAACACCCAACCTAACTCACCCACTATATATACAACCTCCCTAACCCTCATTTTCACTTTCCAAACATTAAATCCACTCTCAAATCCTCTAAAAACTCTCAAGAAATTCTGATTTTGGGCAGAAAGTTGCAAGTCTTATAAGTGAGTTCTAGCTCACTTCTCTACTTATTTCTTCCTATTTTCTTTTATCATTTTATTTGGACAACTTTTAGGAAGGTTTTCACAAGTTTGTCATGGCAAACTAAGGTGAAACCTCGCCACATTTGAGGTCCCAAGGAAGATTAAAAAAAATATTCAAGTTCATGTACCTTATATTTCTTTGGCTAAGCTTGGTGAAATCTTGTACCCACCAAGCTCACAACTAAGTCCATAGTAGTGGGTTTGTGTTGAGGTTGATTTCCACCAAGAAGTGAGTTCAAAAACTCTGTTACTTTAAGTTCATACATGTTCCAAGTGTTGAAACCATCCAAGATTCACCATCTTCCATATAGATGAACTTGTGTTTTGGTAGAAGTGTGAACCGTGGGAGCTTTGGCTTTCCAAACTAGTTCCACTACCTCACATGTGTACCTTGTGTATGAACACTCAAGTAGCTTGCTACTCTTAAAGTAACATAACCCCGTCTAGCCTCCAACGCTTAGTTAATTCTTTCCATTTTTTGTCGGCTCACACGGGTTAGATCTTATTTGGTTACTTGATGACGTATTAGATAGTTGTATATTTCCATTTCATTCAGACCATCCGAATCATCCTTGTGATGATTTGTGCATTGGTAAATCGTACAATGAGGTTAATCCTCGATGCTTGACTTACATGACAATCTATGGTACTTTTGATTGACTTAGTTTTAGGATACTATATAACTGTATAACTATACATGTATATACTTACTAACCGAACTCATGATGCTAATCCGATTATGATTATGTGTCATGAACTTAGGTTACCTTATCTATGATTCCAAGCATTCGTTGTTGATTCTAATGAGCAAACTAGGGCCCATGAAATCACATAAAACTTAGTGTCAAAATGAGTACTTAGACTAGATATACTTTTATGCATACATACTTTTGTACTTGAATTCTAAATCCCGAATCTAACCACTCCATAAACGGCGTATGACCTTACCTTAGATTCCCCATTCTCAAACAACTCGTCACTCACGAATAATCAGAAAGCTTTTGCAAAATTGTGAGTATACATGACCCTTTTTCTTTTACACTTTTGGGTGCAATACGTTTATGCTATTAAATACACGCAATCACTTATACTTTATGTAAACACAAACAATCCAATCATACATGCTTAAATACGTGATACTTGATTTGTATTCTTGGAACATTCTTATGTGATTTACTTGTCATTAACTTTGTTTTAAGCCTCCCCTTAAGATGTATAGCGCTATAGGAGTAACGCACCGCCCGTAATCTTGAGGTCATGTTAAGTTAAGTCATACAAAAACGGTCTTATCGTTGCTACGATAAGATTACGCTAGCAGTAATTAGAGGATTGACCTGTATAATTGCATGTTGTGATACATTAATCTAGTTAACTATTTTTGTCATGTGGATTGTTCAAACTTTTATATTCTAGTACTCAAACTTGTATACTCGCCAATACTTTTGTATTGAACTATACTTTAAAACGTGTTGCATGATTTTGATGATGATGCACGGAATCTAGTACGATGCTTAGAAACGCACTTTAAACTTTAATACTTGTTGTATTGTAATTCATCTTGGTTCAAACTTGTTGTATTTCTATTTCAAACAATGTACTTGATGTTAGCAATGAAATGAAATTGTTTATTTAAATACTTGTCACATTTAGTGTTATGAAGTCTCGAGCAATCTTGTTTTCGTCTCACTCCGATGTTTCCGCCATCGGTTGGGGTGTGACAGATTCACCCCCGATCATATTCTAACTCCATTAAAACACAAACCCTAATCCATCACTATAAAACCAAGCCTCCCACACCTTCTTTTCACTTTCCACACTCTAAATCCACTCTCAAAACACTCCAAATCTGCAAGAAATCTCCTAGTTTGGGCAACTTACTTTCAAATGCAAAAGTGAGCTTCCAACTCACTTTTTCTTTCTCTTCTTCATGATTTCTTGCTTCTCCTTCCTTGGGACAACCTCCAGGAGTGTTCCACAAATTTACCATGGTAAACTAAGTTGGAACATCACCATTTTGAGGCCCAAAGTTGGATTTAAAATTTTGTTTTTCTTAAACTTTTCAAAACATTGTTCATCCTACTTCATTTCTTGAACATCTTCAAGTTGCCACAAATCCCATTGTTGGGATAGGTTGGATTGATGATTATCACAGAAATGATAGGTGTTTTAGCTCACTTTCTAAGTCACCAAACAACTTCGACGTAACAAAGTGAACAAGACTACACCAAGTCTCCAAACACTATCCATGTTTGGGATGCACTCGTCTAATCAAGCCATTTGGCTGTTTAGGTGAATTAGATGATTTAGTTTATCTAAGTAGCTTCCATGAAATCAAAGTGAACCAACCATACCTCGTCTCCAACATCTACCATGTTGGGTATGCACACGTCTTGGTTGTTCTCATTTGGCTACTTAGTGATTTAGATACTCTTCATTTTACATACTTATGTCTACTGGCCATCTGAATCATGCTTGTGATGATTTATGCATTGGTGAACTTCATGAGGTTCGTGGATTACCCTACCTCTAAATGTGTGACCATACTTGAAAATTTATGACTTAGACACAAAATATGACTATCTACATATAAGTATGCTATCTAATCTAAAACCAAACCCTAATACCAACCAAAATAATGGTTGAATATCATGTGTTAAGGGGGAATCTTATCTAAGTATATAATTCCTTGCTTTGGACTTCCAATGAGTGTAAAACTCATGAAGAACATCAACCACTATGGTGTCCCAAGTGTAACACGTGCCAATACCACCATTGCACCACATGCTACTGGTACGGACACTTTAACGCCGTTTACCGAAGTGGTCTTAGGCCACAAGGTAACCAAGCCCAACCCTAACCCCAACACCAAAACCAAAACCAAAACCAAAACTAAAACCAAAACCAAAACCAGAACCAACAACCGTCGGCAAACAACGGCCAAACTTGCTACAAGTGTTGTATTCCCAACCAACTTAGCCCACAATGCCCTTAACGCAATGTCCAAGGGTAAGTGCAAGCACCTCATGGACGTGCTTTCACCATAAACGCCAACCAAGCGTGAAACGACAACAATGTCGTGAACGGGACGTTTCTTGTAAATGGAATTTATGCCTCAATGTTATTTGATACTAGTGCGGATAAAAGTTTTCTTTCAGTGGAATTTGAACCAATGCTTAAATGTACACGCTCTAAGTTGCCAAAACCTTTTTCCGTCTAAGTCGCCAACGAGAAATCCATCACCATTAATTCCATTCTCCGTGATTGTGTCCTTAATCTTAAGGAACACGAATTTCCAATCGAACTCATATCCATGCAATTGGGTAGTTTTGATATCATGGTAGGCATGGATTGCCTTACCAAAGTCCATGCCAAAGTCAATTGTTGTGAAAAGTTCATCCGCATCCCACTACCGTCCGGTGACACCTTGAAAGTCTATGGCGAGAAACCCTCTAAAGGGCTCAAACTCATGTCGTGCATCCAAGCAAACAAGTACTTGCGTAAGGAGTATGTTTCCTTTATTTGCCCACATTACTTTTCCTTTATTTGCCCATAATGTGGAAAAGAAAGGCGAATGAAAAAGCGTAAAGGATGTTCCAATCGTTTGTGAATTTCCCGAAGACTTACCCGGTCTTCCTCACGCTCGTTTTGTTGATTTTTAAATTGACCTCATACCCGGCGCTACAGCCATTGTAAAATATCCTTACTGTCTTGCACCTTCAGAGATGCTAGAACTATCTAGCCAACTTCAATAATTACTTGATAAAGGCTTCATACATCCTAACACATATCCTTGGGGCACTCCGGTCCTTTTCGTCAAAAAGAAGGACGGTGTGTTCCACATGTGCTTCAATTACCATAAATTCAACAAGCTCACCGTCAAAAATCGTTATCACTCACCTCGCATCGACGACCTTTTTGATAAAATCCAAGGAGCGACTTGTTTCTCAAAAATTGACCTTCGTTCTGATTATCATCAACTTCAAGTCCTCGAAGAGGACATTCTAAAAACTGCTTTTCGTACTAGATACGGTCACTACAATTCATGCTAATGCCCTTCGGTTTGACCAATGCACCCGCAGTTTTCATGGATTTGATAAACCGTGTATGTAACCCTACTTGGACCGTTTCGTGATTATGTTCATCGACAATATCCTAATCTATTCCAAATCCAAGACCGGACATGAGCGTCACTTGCGTTTAATCTTGGAACTCCTTTGGACCGAACAACTATACGCCAATTTTTCCAAGTGTGAATTTTGGCTAAAAGAAGTTCAATTTCTCGGCCACTTTGTGAACGAAAAGGGTATCCATGTCAACCCAGCCAAAATCGAAGCCATCAATAATTGGATCGCACCGAAATCCCCATCCAAAGTTCGTTCTTTCCTTGGATTGGTGGGTTATTACCGTCAGTTCATCTCCAACTTCTCAAAGATCAATGTACCTCTCACCTCCTTAACCCAAAAAGATAAACATTTTGTTTGGGGTCCGAAGCAAGAGGAATCTTTCCAAACCCTCAAACGTATGCTTTGCGATGCTCCAATTCCAGCTCTTCCCGGCGGAAACGATGATTTCGTCGTCTATGTGATGCTTCCAATCAAGGTCTCGGTTGTGTTCTTATGCAATGAGACAAAGTCATCGCATATACATCAAGGCAACTCAAAATCCATGAAAGAAATACACCACTCATGATCTCGAACTTGGTGCAGTTATTTTTGCTTTAAAGATTTGGTGACACTACCTTTGGGAAGGAAAACGTGGTGCGGAATTCACTTAGGAACGTGAAGACGACATGAAGAACAAGTATTCGCATCTCTTCTTCAAGCCTTCCTCTTAAATAAATTTCGGGATGAAATTTCCTAAAGTAGGGGAGACTGTAACGTTCCGTATTTTTGCACATTCTATTTTTAGAAATTTGGAATTCGTATCTTTTTTCCATATTTGTAATCCAAGACATTGATCATAATGGAAATTCATATTTTATACCAATCATGTTAAATTCATACTTACTTATTATGCAATCACTCATCAAATGCATGTTTACATACGAAAAAATGAGACAAGCAATACTTTTGGAATATCATCTTTACTTACATCATACTCACACTATACTTACATACATTTCCCATACTTATAAATATGTCAAAATACAAGTTGTTGGCTTAAAACATCACAAAAACCAAGTGCAGGGGCCAAAATTGAACAGAGATTACAAAGTTTGGGAAATCATACCTTCGCGCAACGCGGCAAGTGTGTTTCCTTTGCCTCACGTGACGCGACCCCCCCCCCTCCCTTAATCCGCAAAAAGTTGTTTCATACATCCGGGTTGGTCACCTTTCTCACCTCCATTCACCCCTAATAATATTCTAACTCTATTAAAACACAAACCCTAATCCACCACTATAAAACCAAGCCTCCCACACCTTCTTTTCACTTTCCACACTCTATATCCACTCTCAAAACCCTCCAAATCTATAAGAAATCTAAGTTTGGGCAGATTACTTTCAAGTGCAAAAGTGAGCTTCCAACTCACTTTTTATTTCTCTTCTTCATGAATTCTTACTTCTCCTTCCTTGGGACAACCTCTAGGAGTGTTTCCACAAGTTTACCATGGTAAACTAAGTTGGAACACCATTTTTAGGCCCAAAGTTGTATTTAAAATTTTGTTTTTGTTAAACTTTTCAAAACATTGTTCATACTACTTCATTTCTTGAACATCTTCAAGTTGCTACAAATCCCACTGTTGGGATAGGTTGGATTGATGATTATCACAGAAATGATAGGTGTTTTAGCTCACTTTCTAAGTCACCAAACAACTTCCAAGTAACAAAGTGAACAAGACTACACCAAGTCTCCAAACATTATCCATATTTGGAATGCACTCGTCTAGTCAAGCCGCTTGGTTGTTTATGTGAATTAGATGATTTAGCTTATCTAAGTAGCTTCCAAGAAATTAAAGTGAACCAACCACACCTCGTCTCCAACATTTGCCATGTTGGGTATGCACACGTCTTCGTTGTTCTCATTTGGCTACTTAGTGATTTAGATACTCTTCATTTTACACACTTATGTTTCACGAACATCCAAATCATCCTTGTGATGATTTGTGCATTGGTGAACTTCATGAGGTTACTAGATTACCCTACCTCTAAATGCATGACCATACTTGAAAATCTATGACTTAGACACAATATGTGACTAACTATCTACATATAAGTATGTCTGATCCGAAAGCAAACCATGATACCAGCCAAAATAATGGTTGAATATAATGTGTTAAGGCAAAATCCTATCTAAGTATAGAATTCCTTTCTTTGGACTTTCAATGAGTGTAAAACTCATGAGGAACATCAACTACTATGGTGTCCAAATGAGTGTTGTGTAATTTCATATTATTGAAATTCCCGAATCCATTCCATCATCAAATCCATAAACTCACACACATCTGTTTCCCATTTTTGGGTAACCTTGGTGTTAAGCTCTCTTTGTTGAAAGCACTTCACAAAGTGTGAGTATACTTGACCTATTTTCGCTTTAAAATCACTTTGGGTGTAACATGTATAATTTAATAAACTCACAAAGCACACAATCAAACTCATGCAAACACTCAATCCACCAAACATGTTATTTGTCATACTTTAGGTTTATACATGCTAGATTATACTGAAATGCAAACTATTTGTCATTAACTTTGCAAGCCTACCTTAATATGTATAGCGCTACAGGAGTAGCACACCGTCGGTTTTGTGGTCATTGTTAGGTATTCTATCATAACGTTCTCGTTCACTTCAGTGACGAGATTATGCTAATGGACACTTTGGTTTGACTCTTAGTTTATGCATGCTAGTATGTTGTTAAACTTAGTATACAAATGCCATGCTGGATTTGAGACCTTTATTATATGTACCATGTAGTCCAAACTTGTATGCTCACCAACCTACTTTGTGTTGACGGATACTTTAATACATGTTGTAGGAAATTGACGACGATATGGCAAGAAATCTATTTAGGATGGATCAGAAACTCACTGGAAACTTTATTTACAGATTTTGTACTTGTTATGTCTTTAATTTGCAATATGTTGTACTTTCCTTTCAAACATTGTACCTTGAAATTTAGTAATGGAATGAAGATGGTTTTATTAAATTATTATCAGTTTAGTCTTGTTATGATGTTTTAAACAATCCCGTTCGTCTCACTCTGATGTTACCACCATTGGTTAGGGATGTGACATGGTTCACCATATCCTTCACAAGCCATAACAACTACAATTGATTTAACTGCTTCAAGCATTTTTTAGAGGTTAAGGCTGCAATTTGAGCTTGAAGAGAGATGATTTCATCAACTTTGTAAGCAATGGGGGCCTTAGCTTTGGCACTTTGAGGAGTGTGTAATTGCAAGCTAGTTTAGGCTATTTCTTCAATTTGGGTGAACACCTCGACTAGGTGCATGTTTCCCAAGATTCCTCCATAATTAGAATTTAAGATTTGGCGAGTTTGTGGTAGCAGACCCTTGTAAAAGATGGATATTTGTTTCCATACTTCTAGCCCATGTTGTGGACACTCTCCAAGGAGTTCTTTGAAATATTCCTAAGTTTCATACCAAGATTCCCCAACAGAGTGAGAGTTAATTTTAGACATTAGTTTAGCGGTTTTCACGAGTATGAAATATTTGTAAAGGAAATTTTGAGCGAGGGTGTCCCAAGTGGTAATGGAACCATGGGCTAAGGTGTTTAGCCATGCTTTTGCTCAGTCTTTTAACGAAAAGGGGAACATTCGAAGTCTAATAACGTCATCAGAAACGCCATTAATTTGAAAGTGTCACATATTTCCAAGAAGTTGGAAACACGGAGGTGATGGTCTTCACCGGATTTTTGAAGCATTTGGAATAAGGGAGGTCGAATTTCAAAGTTGTTGGCATTTACCCATGGGACTGCTATTGCGGCCCCAAAGTTATCCAAGGTGGGCCTCAAAAAGTCCATAAGGGTTGTTTCTCCTGCCATGGGTATGTCATGTAAGATAGCCTCAGGTACAAGTCTATTTCGTTGTTGAAGTCTTTGATGAAAATATTGTTTTGGCTTGTTGACAAACGGAAATATTTCTAAGTAACCAGCGGGGGTGGAGATCATGCACTATCTGCAAAAAGAAACGAAAATAGACGCGTAAGATGTTCCAAAAATATTTAAAAGAAATTTTAATTTCGTTACTATGGTCAAGGCACGACCCGTGTCTTGTCTCAGAACTTGGAAAACAGAAAAACGACTAGACCGTCAACTTCAACTTTTCCTAAAATTTGTGTATCCCTGGTAACGGACCTAAAAACCTGACGTGCATAAAAGTGTATATAAATAATGATATATTTTAGCCGGTTTTTACACTATTTCAAGTTTTCAATTTAGAAAACACGATAAGATACAATCACTTAAAACATCACGTTGGGCAAGCGCACTCATCGTTGGCGTAATATAGTAATGGTAAGTGTAACATCCAGCAAATTCCCAGGTTAATCCGTACATCCTAATCATATGTTTACGTGCTATATGTGTGCATTTAGACTTAATTATTGCTATCTGAGTTCATAAAGTCTAGCAAAGTCCAAGTAAATGCGTGGGTTTGCCTTTGGTAACTGTAAGATATCGTTTTATCACGTAACGGTAGAATTGTACGAAATAAACGTTGGTGATTATCCGGTAAACTTTTATTAACTGGAATAATTCCAATATGCCTGGAACATTAAACCAGTGGCATTAGTATATGCTTAGGTGTGAACAATATATAAAAAACACGTTTCCAAGTTGATCATTAGACTTGAGAGGCCTGGCCATAAATGATCCTATGAGTTGTGGTATTTTCTGTGACGAAGTGAAACAATTTCAATGTGCTTTGTCCCATCATGGAATATCGGCTCAGAGACAAATTGTAAGACAACTTTTTGGTCACATGAAGCTTCATTGGGAAATCTTGCAAATGTTTAATGCATCGAGAAGTTTCTTGACCCATACAAGTTCACATGTTGCCTTTGTTTTCGCTTTATACTCACCTATAAGTCTAATTTGAATCTCAAGTTATTCAAGCCTCTATCTAGCCTATGTGTTCATTTGAGTGTTGAATCTGTATCTCAAACTAACTGTTTTCTATCCGTTTTCCGTTTGAATTCTAAAGTTTCTAGCCGTTTGATAACCGGATTTACATCAGGTCTGCCTCACCATGTATGTTGATGCACTTTTGTGGATGTAGCTAATGCTCGTCCGGTTGCGACCAAAGTCAACAACGTTGCTCCGTCGTTGACTCGAAGATCAAGTGACATGCAGACTATGAATATATTAAACAATGGGGTGGCCATCGTTTGGAAGATTATATAATAAAGAAGACGGGACCATCATTTGCATTTATATGAAGTCAATGCATGCTTTCGTTGTATGTGTAAACGAGATATAAATGTGAATCCAAACGATACATGCAATGTTGAGGCAAACGACATACACATGTCGTTTACATGTTGGTATCGGTTAGAGATGTTAAACAACACATCTTGTCTTTTGGTGATTGGTTCAAACGACATGGGCATTGTCGTTTGGACTTGCATCATGTCGTTTGGTTAATGTGCTGAGTTAGTATATATACGCAGTGTCACTTAGTTTTGTTCATGCTTGCAAGAGCAATATACAGAGTGTGCGAGTGTTGGAGAGCATTATTATAAACCTTGTAACCAAACTCTGTCGAAATCAATATACGTTCGTTAATCGGTGAATATCTATTATTGATTCACACTTGTGCTCGGTTTGTGGTGTAACAAGGATTCCGCACTTGTTACACCACTCGAAAAAAGAAATCCTTGTGTTCAAGATCCGATTTCAGGATCTGCAATGTGTCATCTCAATTCTTTTATCATAGTACCGAATCAGCCAAATCATGTCCTGAGAGACTACTTAAAAACATACAAAGACTTCTAAAGTTTGCAAGCTAATACTCACACCCTTGAGCAACAACCTTTTTGTATAAAGCTTCCTTCATGGTGATCAATACCCCCTTCATACAATCCTATAATCGGCCTTAAATTTTGAAGAAACCGATCTTTCAGTCACCAAGCATGAAGGGTCAAAACCCAGGCATGAATTTTGGAACCAAACGAGCATTCTCTTGTGTAACAAAAGCCATGTTAAAAACCCTTCTGTGACAAACCCTTGTTGCCACAATAAGCTAAAATACATCAGATTTACAAAACCAAATAAGATACGGATATTTACAACATGAATTAAATAAATTTAGCAAGAATTTGAATATAGCAGAGTGAGAGCGTCAAGACCAGCCACTTGTTTCAAAAAACTCATGTGTTTTTCTGGTATTGTATAGCAGCATCAAGTGTGTAGACGCGAAGAGCAAGGGCGGCGGTGGTGGATGTTTTTGCAGCACCCGAAATAGAAGACCAATACCACCACCAAGTGTTGTCGATATACTCGGTCTTGATCATGGTTTCCAGCGCTAAAGTTGCTTCAACAATCTGCAATGCATTAATGAATTAATGTTCAAGATGGGTCAAAACAGATTGGGATGATTTGAACAATAAAGGAAAAGCAATGAAGCATACATCGTATATTGTTGTAGCAGATTTAACAAACGCACACCATGCAGACCTCCATTTGGGGCTTTCCATCGAACGTCTTCTTGCTCCATCAGGTAACGCAGCTTCGATATCCAACAAATTCATCATCAGCCGCCTTAGTATATCAGTATTCCCCAACAGCGGCTTTGACGATGACTCGGGGACAGAAAAGCTGCTACCAACCTCACATTTGATTTCACAAGTAGCATTCTTGTGGTGTTCAAATTCAACACTCGTGAAGAACGTTTCATGGCATTTGACACAATGGTATCGAGATGGAAAAACGGGTTCCAGACAATTACACCTGTGCCATTTCACCATGTTCTTTCCTCTCGACTTCTTTGCAGAGTTGGTTGCATCTGACTCCTTACAAGAACCATATTGGGCCTCAATCAACATGGTCGCATTTGTAGCAAGACAATTACGAGAAGGAAGATTGTTCAAGCTTGTAGAACAAACCGTCTCTCCCCCCATTGACTTACTCCCTCCAGTGTGTTGACCATTTTGTAACATTGTGTTTTGCCAGAGCAATATAGAATCTCGTAATTCAGTATTGCACGGATCAGTTACTGACAGATAGCCAACAAGTTTGCTGATTTCTTTGTCAGACTGAAACAAATACCATTGACCAAAATTGTTGTATTCGGAATGACTTGTTCGATGGTCAAATGGATCTATTTCAGTGTTCATCGCCCCGTTTATCACTATCCCGCTATTTGTGCTTACATAGGAAAAGCCCCAGTATATTCGCCCAACAGAGTCAACGCCCAAAAACTTCTTGGCTAGCTTTGTTTGCAATTCAGCAAGATTCATACGAATAAGGCTGGTTTCTAACGACCTGTCGACTAGAAACTTGAGCAAGAATATTTTCTGCAAAAAAAAAACGAAATTTCCATCAGTCGATTTATTCAAAAAAAAAATACATCAATCTTTATGCTTTCTGTTAGGGCTGCAAATGAACCGAACGTACAGCGAACAGTTCATGAAACTTTTGGCGGAAAGTTCACTTGTGTTCGTTCATTTAATAAATGAACAAACATGAATAGAGATCGCGTTCGTTCATTTATGTTCGTGAACGTTCAGTAACATGTCTGTTTGTTTTCAATAGTTCATTAGTGTTCTTAATTTTTAGATTTTATTAAAATACTTCAAAATTTAAACAAATAAATTATTTAATAAGTATCAATATATTATATATTTTGTTCATGAACGCTAGTTTTTATTCATTTGTTTTCATTTGTGTTCATGAAGTGAGCGTTCGTTACCTAATGAATGAACACAAACAGAAAATCTTGTTTGGTAAGTGTTCATGAACAATTCATGAACACGTATATTTCCTTAACAAACGAACATGAAGGTCTTGTTCATGTTCGTTCGGTTCGTTTGCAGCCCTACTCTCTGTTATAAACCGACCTTCTGTGCCTCTAATTGCCAATACTCTGTTTCCTCCAAAGCAGTCACTATATCCAAAAACAGACTTGCTTCCTCGAAAAAGCTTTTATCTACAGATTGTGAGATCCGAATGCCTTTTGGTTGATCGTCCGCCAGCTGCTTACAAGCAGGACAATACCATGTGCCTTGTGGAATTTCGGAAAGAGCGGGATTCAGACAGTACATGTGATACTCTGCATTACACCATTCAGTGTCACACAGCAACACCTTATCGTCGTCTTGGTTAACGCCACATACTTTGCAGACTCCTGCTTCCAAGGACATTGCCGGGATTTCGATAGAAGCTAAGAGCTCTTCTAGCTCCTTCTCTACCTCAGTGTTTAACTCTCCGTTCATGCTATATCCGGACAACTTGCTCAACAGAGGGGATACCTGCAGAAAGAAGAAATACAATTAAAACTTGTACAAGATGATAATAAGGTTGGAATAGGATGACGTTACAAACCTCATTTTCATATTTTAAAGTAAAGTCCGTGGACATATCGTCTACCAGCTTAACCAGACGAGGTGTATTCATGTGGCTCTTCTTTAAGTTGATCCACAACTACAAGTTAAGAATCATCAAAAAAGGGTGAGTATGTCCGCAAATAATAAACAATAAACGATAACCAAAGGGTTGAAACAGTAAGCGAAAAACTATATTACGTGAATAATATCTAACCTCACTAACATCCTCAAGAAAAGCTTGTGGTGAACCACCATATGTGTCGTGGAGCAATCTTAAATCGATCATCGGAAGATCCAGAGGACGCCTTGATGCAGATTCAAAGACAACCTTGATCTCGTCGGATTTTAAGCTGCTCCTAACGAGGATAGAAAAGTCCATTTCGTTATCATATGTAGCAGCTACATTGCGTAGTATACTTCTGCACTTTGTCATAATAACTTTTGACATCAGAAGCTCACATGAACTTCTTGTTGCGTTCACGTCAAGTGATAACGGCCTCTGTGGAACATCAGATGCTGCTCGTTTTAAAACCTCAAGTATAGCCCTCTGTTTAGAACAAGAGATTAGTCAATGCAAACTCCATCAAAGATAAAAGAAAAGGAACATGTATTACCTTAGTGGGCCCACACGCATTGCCCTTGTAAACGCCTTTCGCGATGGAGGCTTCCAGTTGCATCCTTGCCCACTCAGGTGGATTTTGCTTTAACGCCTCGTACACGCAGTTTCTAATGCGCGATCCAACGTTTGTGGCCAGCTTGTGAACAGGATCAAGCACTTTCGCCCACTGTGGAATACTACCATCCAAATCTTCCCCCTTTACGCCCATCGATAAAGTGCTCCTTACACTTCTCAGTTTACCAAATACATTATTTACAGCTCTTCCAAGCAACTGAGGAAATAACAAACATTGGAATGAGTTCAATCGTATTGCCGTCACATTAAATTAACTCCAAACTTTAATCTACCTGAGCATCCAAATCAACGCCTGCAACGTTTGTGGGTGAGCTACAAAAGACACTACAGTCACTTTGCAGACAGCGAATGAGTTCAATCATATTGCCATCCGTAATCTTTACAGAACCGAGTCTGTCTCCAATTAGCAAGTAAGCCATTATATATCTCCGAACGACTTCCGGCCAAGTCAACTCGTTAATCGGAAGCATATTGAATTCGATTTTTACTCCTAATTTTGAGTTTAAAACTGAAGCTAATCTATCTAGAAGCTTACTTACTAGCTCAGGAAGTAGTTTACTGTGAATAAATGTTTCAAATGTACACAGGATCGATGATTTTCCAACCCCGTATGGATAAGGACGTAGAAGCTCTTGTTCAAGCTTTTCGAATGTAATTTGCTCATCCAATCCGATAACTTCTTTGAAACAGCAGAGGAAATCATGCACCTGGGGACGAGAAAACAAAATGCGTTAATATCCACAGTATTCAGTCGGTAAAACTCAGATGAGCGAGTGTACCTCAAGAAGGGTGCCTACTGCATGAGAAGACAACGTTGAGCTAAGCAAAGCTCCTTGAGGGAATGATTGCGTATTGAACACACTCTCTTTGATGATCTCCATGTTCTGATTTTTGCTCGATTTGGTCAAGGCTGTTAATTTGCAGTCTCCTTGTGATGCAATTTATCTTTAAAAAATAAACAAATAAAAACAGGGTCAATGCAATTGAACTATAGTCAATCTTAGAATTGGGAATATGAATGTAAACGAACCGAACAAGGTCTGTTCGTATTCGTTCATTAAGGAATGAACATGTTCATGAATGGTTCATGAACGCTTACCCAACGAGATTTCTTGTTCATGTTCGTTCATCAAGGAAATGAACGTGTTCATGAGTTGTTCATGAACACTTACCGATGTAGACGAATGCAAACAGACACAAACATTTGTTCATGAATATAAATGAACACACACGAACGTTATGTGTTTATCAAATAATACAATCTGCATTTTTCAACAGAAAGATTACGAAGAATCCACCAAAAATAAATAAGCAGTCAACATAACTATCCGAACATAGTTGACATAATTATTATAAGCATAATTAACACAAAAATTCTACAAGTTTGTCAAAGCTTTAACACAAACTGAAATTGAAATGGTCAAATGAGAGATGTTAGCGGATGTGTTATAACTATGGTTTAAAATTTTTAAAACCTAAACTAATAAAATAAAAATATAACATAAAAAAACCTTTAAATGAACGGAAATAAATAAACGAACATAAACAAACAAACTTAGCCTCTGCTCATGTTCGTTTGTTTAACTTATCGAGCGGAATTTCTTGTTCGTGTTTGCTCACTTATTAAACGAACAAGCATAAGCGAACTTCCCGCCAAACGGTTCACGAACTGTTCACTGAACGTTCGGTTCGTTTCCAGCCCTAAATATGATACATGCTTTCCAAATATGTAACCATTAAATCCAAATTTCAAATTACAAAAAAAAATGAAAAAAATGAAAAAAAAAACAGATTACTTGAGATTTCATCGTTACCAATTAACAATCTCAAAAGCAGAAAACATGAAGTAAAACGATATCATATGAAAGTAAACCTAGCTTTAATAACGCTAACAGATAGCAAGCGGTTACTACTACAAGCCGATATCATTCATAGATACCACATACCATACAACATGCTTCAAGAGAGGAAACTATTATAGAATGCCAAAAAAGATTATCACTCCTTTAACACCCCATTGATTCAAAAATTTGCTATCATAAAGACCAAGAAAGCAGAACCCGCATCTACTGATTTTCATTGAGTTAACTACATTTATGATTACAAAACAATTCAAACATTCTACATCGAGAATACATGATCAATAGATACAAAGAGAGAGCATTCACCACTCACCTGTGCCCTTCTCTATTTGGATCCGCCGCTTGTCTCACAAAATTAGGGTTCCGACTCCCTCACTTTGATGCATTTTATAGACGTGGAAATTTCAAATTAAATTAAAATAAAATTCCAAAGGGGGTATTACGGTAAATTCATAATGTTTGGACCGATTTGCGAATTAAATCAATTAATAAAGCAAACTAGAGATAACATAACTCATTCCACTCCACCATGCTTTAACGACGTGCTGCTTAGAAATATTCTCAAAAGTACCCTTAACTTTCATACATTTTTCATATAAGAATAAAGATGCTACACTTCCACGTGCTTAATGTACTTCTACTAGTACAAACACATGGATAACTGTAACATCTGGCCTCTCATACCACCAATATTGTCCGCTTTGCCCCCGATGGGTTGCCCATCCAGGAGCTCACATATTTGTTTTTGGTTGCCTCAATGGAGACTTCCCAAGAGGTTATTACTCCCACGTGAGCACGCTTAACTGTGGAGTTTTCATGTGCTCCACAGCCAAATAAGCGCAAAGCGCGTTGGTGATATAAGAGGCAGGGCATTCCTCATGAACAAAGAATTTCTCATGTACAGTGTCCATGGCCGATGTGGGATTTGCCTAGAGTATTACAATAGTTCATGTTAATCTTCTCTGTAGTCGGTATCGTTACATTAACGCTGAAATGTATTTTGATGATAACGATCATGCCTTTATGTCCTCATACTAGTAAGCTTCTAATCTTTCTTAGCATACGGAATTTTTCTTTTGATGTAGATATGGTAATGAAAGTTCCACTATTATTTGACAAAAACTTGGTGAATCAAGATTAAAGGGAGCAAAGATGACGCAAGCATTGTAGTCTAAAAACGAATACCTAATAGAAGTACATGTAGGCCTATTGTAGAGGCATGTGAAGAAAAAAAATAGATCGTTGTGTTCTAAATGGCGATGATCACTTTGTAGATACTCATTACACAGGTAAAGAGCACTTGAATAATGATTATCCACCAAACAACTATTGGAAGAACTAGTAAGAAAGAAACCTTTTTGTGTATTAACTGTGTTTCCATATACAAGTACACATCCTAGAATAATTGCAAATGAAAATGGTCCACTGGAAAAGGAAAAAAATCAACTACCATGTCATCATCTTGGTTTTAAAAGGCGTGAGGTGCTCTAACGCGACTGGGTCCCCGAAGCCAAGACACAAGACGACTAGCCTCACGTATGTGAGGCACCCAATTTTTTTTATATACTTACAGTTTAATTCTAGATAATATTCTCTAACTTGTAAAACATTAACCACCCAAAAATAAGATAAAAATATAAATATACCCAAAAACCCACTTGAGCAGACTGTTACTTATATCTATATGCACTGGCACGCTGCTGACACACTCAATCTCTTCCTCATACTCAACCTCTCCCTCTCTCTATGAATAACCTTGGTCTTAAAAGCGTGAGGTGCTCCGAGGCGTTTAGGTCCCGAAAGTGAGCTATAAGGCAAAAACTTCAAGTACACGAGGCATTGCTATACATGTGCCACTTTGCCATTTTCTTTCTCGTGAGCTTCTTTGGGATTAGTTGTATCGGACAAAATACAAAAGGCGGTCTCTTAAACTTTGCGGAGTTGACCATGTAGCTCTTCATTAAACCCTTCATAGCGCACTCAAAGAGCCAGCCCGGAACAAGAGAGACGCACGTATATGAAAAATAATATATATAATATGCTTTCAAAATAAAAAAAGACATAAGTAATAATAAAAAAACAAAATTGGAGTTCAAATTTAAACTAACTTGTATGGTTTTTAGACAAATATTAAAGAGAGATATGTAGTCTTGAAGACTTCCAAGACTGCACCGGTAGCCTAAGCACTATACACTAGAGTCAGCAAAAAGTTATCCCATCAAGTTCTACACTTAAAATGAAAAGTCAACAGCAGCGGCAGGATCCCGTTAACCTTTTAAAAACAAAAATAAAAAAAAAAGTAAGATCACAAATCTACTGCACGGCTCTACGTCACCCCCCCCCCCCCCCCACCATTTGCCAGTCCCATACAACTGTTCACTCTTTCCTACCCCTCTCTCCTCCATCGCGGGTTAGTATAAATAGATGCATATCCAAAGTTAAAAACGAAAAAAGAACTCGCCTAAGCGCCTTGTGGCTGCCTTTGACTACACAAGGATGTTAAGTTTTATGAACTTTATGTTTGGCCTTTTTATATGTGTAGGACTTTAGGCAAACATAGATTTATGTGGAAATAGAAAACGACCATCTTTATGAGCATACATGTTGATGAAGTACATGATTCTTATGCACAACAACTATTATGCATTATTTATCCTTGTGAGAACGAGTGTTGTACTCTCTTTTATAACACTATATGAAATGCACTTGTGATTATACAATGAATTGGTCCTATCATTGAATACATAATATTTCTAATTTAGCAAAGTGTACTTTGTGTGGAAATGGAGTTAGGTACCATGGTAGTGTTGAAGGTATATAGCATGAATGCATGATCCTATTAGGCCTCTGTGAACAAGCTTAACCCTTTAGACATATTTTATGGCTTAAAGGATAACTAATCATTTTAATATAGAATTGATCATATACACCATATATAAGTTACTATTGATGAAGTTATGATTGGTCACATTTTGCAATGCCGAATGTCACTTACAGGATTCAACTTGGTTTGGACCTATTTGAATAGCCTAAATTCTAAGGTTATTTGGTTTCAGTATGAATATGAGCTGAAAATTCCGTTTTACAAATCTGCTTGTGAATTAAGTTTTGTTTACAAGTCGAGTTGTGAAAATTCCTAAACCGAAGAAACAAGCAAGAACTTGGAGAATGTGAATATAAAGTTTTTACCAACCTCACTGAACCGGTCAGACTTCCTTGACAGGCTATTTGTGCCAACTTGCTTCCGGTTCTGTTTGTAGGGATGTGCACCACCATGAAGAAATCGTACAAAAATGATAATATGATCGCAATACGGCGACTTTATAAACCTCATTTTCATGTTGCAATTTGAAGTCTTTGGACGTTCATCTGCCAAGATAACCAGATTAGGAGTCTTGACATGAGTCTTCCCCAAGTTGATCCACAACTGCATTTTAAGAATCATCAAAAAGGGTGAGTATGTCCACAAAATAATAAACAAAAGGCTGAAGCAGAGAACCAAACAAACTTATCTTAAGTTAACAATATCTAACCTTCCTATCATCCTCGAGAAAAGCTTCAAGTGAACCACCATATGTGCCACTTATATCAACAGTCGGAATATCCAGAGGATCTCTTGATGCAAATTCAAAAACCTTAATCTCATCAAATTTTAAGTTATTCCCCAGGTGTTTAGAATAGTCCCCTTTCCTTCTGCACTTTTTCATGATTATTTTTATATCAGAAGCTCGCATGATCTTCTTATGTTCACATCAAGTCATAACGGCCTTTGTGGTACATCAGATGATGCTCTTTTAAAAACACCAATCACAGCCGTCTGTTCAGAACAAAAAAAAACATTGTATACTATATACTACATCAAAAATTACCCTATTTTAGAAAGTGAGAATTAAACAAAAAATAAAAAGAAACAAATTTTACCCTAATGCGCCAAGAATAACCAGATCCATTGCCCTTCTAACCCTAAACCCTAAACCCTAAAATGTCTTTTGAGATGGAAGCTTCTAATTGCTTCTTTGCCCATTCAGGTGTAATTTTCATTAAAGCCTCACAAACTCAGTTTCTTAGTTGGGATCCAACATTTGTAAAAAGTTTTTTTCACATGATCTAGCACTTTCGCCCGCTCTGGAATACTACCATCTGAGCAGTCCCCCTATCCATAGATAAAATGTTGCATGCACTTTTCAGTTAGCCAAATACTTTATTTATGTCTCTTCCGATCAACTGGGAGAAAAATAAATAAAAAACGCAGCCATTAGCAATCAATTTACAACCAATAATACGATTCAGATCACATGTTAATCAACACCAAACATTAATCCACATGTGCATCCAAATCATCACCTGCACCATCAATGAGTGAGGCACAAAAGATACCACAACCACTTTGCAGACAGTGAATAAGCTTACTCTTATTGCTGTCAGCAATCTTTAAAGATAAAAGTTTTCCAACCATTATGTAAGCTGTTATACATATAACAGGACGTTCATTTCAAAACCAATAATATGTTGAGAACCGCATAATGCATTTGTATCTATTGCTTTAAATGTGATACACTAAACAGTTATGTAACCATCTCTGTTTTCCTCTCCCCATTACTTTCAAATATAGTTATGCACTTTGTACCAGTGCGTTATGCGATTCTCAACATATAATATATAAACATATATAAGAACCACTTCCGACCAAGTCAACTCGCTATGGAAGCTTTGTATAATTGTATTTTAACACCTAGTTTTGCGTTAACCACTGAAGTTATACTTTATAGTAGTAGCATACTTACTATGAACACTAGTATGAACACATGTTTCAAGTATTGATGATTTGCCATGATCATATAAGCTCTTCCACTCCAATAACTTCATTGAAACCACAGAGAAAATCATAATGAGGTGCCTGAGGACAAGAGAAAACACGATGCATTATAACACATGCATTATTCAGTCAGTAGTTTATGCAATTGAACCAAAAAATTGGGGAAACTATATGTAGTTTCCAAATATGCAAATACCAATTCAGCTTTTTAAGTTTACAAGTAAAAGATCATTCGTTATCAATCAAACAATCTCGAAATCAAAATAACTTGAGGTGAAACGAAAACCTAGCTTTAATTAAAGCAAAGAGATAGCAATTGATTAGCCTACAACACGATAGCATTCATAGTATCGCATATCATTCGAGAGGGGAAACAATTGTAGGACGAAAGAGATTATTGTACCGTAGTTACGCCATTGATTATAAAATCCCGAAACCAAGAAAGCAGGAACCGCATATCCTTATGTTTCATGGGGTAATTTTTTTTTTTTTTTTAATGAGCAACACACTCGTACGAAGGCACGACAGTGCAGTGAGGTAATTCAAGAAATGAACTAGAGATCTTCACATTTTCGCCTAGTCTCCAAACATCCATGGGCGGACCTAGGTGAAGCCTAGGGTGGGCGGGCGCACCCTTCAAAAAAAATTTAGTGTATTTTTTAGGCAAAAAACCCGACTGCACCCCCTGAAAATATGTTTGAACCACTCATCCGCACCCCCAGCAAATAATTTCTGGGTCCGCCACTGTAAACATCACCTGGTGCCGCAGAAAATAATGGGGAGGTCAGGAATCGAACTTGGGTCCCTTAGATTTGTGAAGAGAACAATATAGCCGAATTGCCTTTCTGTTTCATACTCAGTAAATCCCACCAATAGCAAAGCTAAGGTAGGGTCTGAGGAGGGTAAGATGTAGACAGTCTTACCTCTACCCCGTAGGAATAGAAAGGCTGCTCCTAGTGAGACCCCCGGATCGATGGTAGTTTTGCATCAAACCTTGGACATAAGACACATAACACTTAACAATTAAGACAAAGGTCAATTAGTGCATGTACTCCCTTGTCTTTCGGCTATCAACGCCACCACTTAATTCATGATTAACCATCCCCTCTTTTAACATTATTTTCACGAAATTAGTAAAATAACGTTAAAATTAGTGCACTTTCACTTTTACCCCCAAATGCCTACACATATATAATTATATGCTCATACCGCAAGCGGTGTGTAAGGCAAATGGCTTCCATATATCTAATCTCAACCTTTTGTTATTTTATTTTATTTTTTCATTCTGAACGGCAAATCTATACTGCTCTTAAATACACCACCTAAATGTCTCCTTACCAGGTTAGATCATAGGTCTATTCTAAAGAGACTTTGCCTCTTAGACTAGTGGGTATGGAGAGCCTCATCCCTAAGGGGATGGGCCGCCACGTCGGCGCCACGTAGGAGTGGCTTGGAGGGGATGGACCTAGGGGGTGGGGGACGAACCCCTTTATGTATATATATGTATGTATGTATAGGTATATGTGAGAGAAGGGAGGAGAAGGAGGCCCGTCGACTTCGTCTGTGGGGAGCCGGATACGCCGGGACGGGAAGAGGGGGGCGGTGTGGGGGACCGGCGCCGCGCCTCGCCGGGCCTAAGCCGACCCCCATACCGCTTAGTCTTACGAGTGGGCTACAACCCAAGTGGACTCAACCTCTTGTTATTATTTTGGATTTTTAGTATTTACTGAAAGCTTCAAAAGACCATGTAAAACTATAAAATATAATGCTATACCATGTTTGATTGTTTACAAACAAATTAAACCAGAAAAAGAAATTAAGACATAGCAACATCACCATGCAACTAATTTTCATTAAAATACAGATGCTTCCTACATTGGCATTAATATTAGAAGAAATAACATCGCATATTATAGATAATATACTTGTTACAAGAAATTGGGATCCACAATCTTCCAGGACCTAAACCACAAGACTCTCAAGGTAATGGAAAAAACATTATGATGTGAAAAATCAAAACTTAGCACTTTTTTTAAATAAAAAGAAGAACAACACGACACCGGCTAAACCCATAATCGCCGACTGTATTATAGAAAGTGTTTTTGATGTGTGTGCGGGGACAGGAGGCGGCTGTGTCCACTCATTAGCATTTGCTTGCATTGTTGCACCGGCAAAGAAGATGGAAATAGCAATCACTACCATTTGAAAAGAAGCCATCCGCATGTCTTAGATATCAGGTATTGTGGCTCAATGGACCAGGTCTGCGAATATTTTACGACCCTTGTAAACTCATAAATATATATCGACAACATGTGTAGTCAGAAACAACGATTTTTATGATAAATACAAGGAAGAAGGAATGATATCTAGATAGATAGAAACAACGATTTTTACGATAAATACAAGGAATAACGAATGATATCTAGAGAGATCAGTAGGTAATGAGGATATTAAGTGTCAACAATGCTGGCCAAGGTCGGTGACAAAAACAAGGAGCATAAACCTTGTCTCAAGACAATTTTAGATTGTGTTTTAGAGCTTAAAATAATTATAAAAAAAAATGGATGTGTGTATAGTATAGGGTCAAGTTATTCTACAAAGGCTTCTAATTGTAAGAAGTGTAAGAAGGATTTATAGAGTGACAAGTGTCCAATAACCTAAAACTAAACCCATTACCTCATCACCAAAAACCTAAACACCCACCCCCACCCCACCCCACCCCACCACCCAAAAACCTAAACACCCCCCCCCCCCCACCCCCTCGGCAAAAAAAAAAAAATAGGTGGGTGATGTGTGTGTGTGTGTGTGGGGGGGGGGGGGGGGGTTGGGGGTTTTTGGTGGTGGTGGATGTTTAAGGTTTTTTTTTTTAGTGGGTTTTTTTGTGTAGTGGGTTTTTTTAGGTTACTGGACACTTGTCACTCTATAAATCTTTCTTACACTTCTTACAATTAGGATCCTTTGTATTTGATCCTAATCCGTATATTATAAACTATAAATTAGCAACATGCTTATGCATGTTGCTATTGTACCCTTAGCTTTGTTCATGTTTTGTGCTTTTATTAATTGTAAGGTTGTTTAAGAGGTTGTACATTGATTTTCATGAGGGGAATTTAACAGCGGAGAGAAAATAAAAGAGATTAAAATATGAAAAAAAATCATGTTTCCAAAAATTTTTAAGGATAGAAGGGGAGAGAAAAGGGAAAGAAATTTTTACGTATATTTATCCTCCCAAATCGGAGAGATTAGGAGATAAAATTTTATCAATTACTAAATTACCCTCATATCTAATCCTTGTTATAAACATCACTAAATTTTCTTGTGGATGGTGCAACTCCTGTCTTGGCAGGGGGCTGGAAATTTTCTCGGGGGACGCCAAGCCAAACTCTAATGCACCAAGCGTGGACCCGGTTAAGACAACATAGTCTTGGTTGCGGGAGTGGGGCGATGGTAGCTACCGATTTATAGGTAGTAGCGGCCTTGACGTTTGTTGTGAAAGTCGCCGTCCAAAAAAAATAAACACCACTAAATTTATACATATATTTCTTGTTTGTTTGACCTTATCTAGTTGTAATTAAATTTGGTGATATTTTGTACTAAAAAAAAAGAAATTAACCTGTGCTTGTAGGGAGATCGAAATGAAATTTTGGGTAAACAAATAGTATAATTAGGGGAAGAATTTATCAAAAAACAGTGTTTTTAGGGACGAAATATTGTTTGTTGAAATGGGCCATTGGCCCACTAGTCCAATCATACGATTATTAACTGATCATGGAACTCTATCCACAATTGGTTATTTATAAGAAGACATATTAAAATTAAAAATATTATAAAAAGAAAACTAGAACCATTAATAACATATAAATCTCTAGAAATCAGTCTCGATCAACATTTCAACAACAAAAAAAAAAACAAATTATAACATGATTAAAATCATGGTTAACATAATACAAACTAGTGTGCGGTTCATTGGAGAACACTAAAAAAGTGGGGAACCGACTCAAACGAACTCCGATTGGACTCATTCCAGCGGCGTTGGAACCGACTCATCGAACCCTAACGAGGATCTCTTAACCCTAAATCATAACCCCTAAACCCTAAATATATTAGGGTTTGGCTTTTAAGGTTTAGCTTTAGGGTTTAGGGTTTACCTTTAGGGTTTAAGGTTTAGCTTTAGCCTTTATGGTTTAGCTTTTAGGGTTTATAGTTTAGATTTTACGGTTTAGCTTAGGTTTTAGCTTTATTTTTTTAGCTTTAGGGTTTAGAGTTTAGGAGTTAGGATTTAGGGTTTAGGGTTAAGAGATCTTAGTTAGGGTTCGATGAGCCGGTTCCAACGCCGCTGAAATGAGTCCAATCGGTGTTCGTTTGAGTCGGTTCCCCGCTGTTCCCCACTTTTTTAGTGTTCACCAATAAACCTTCCCCATACAAACTATATGCAATGCTAAAGTTCAACAGCTTACCGCAGAAGTATATTAAAATGAGCACTGAAGCTCTTAAAACAAGCAATAGATTAAATTTGGCGGTTTAAAATGTGCAACTTGAACCATACCCATATTATTATTCATGTCAAAGATTTCAACCCTAACTCAAACACACATAAATTCGGGTCAACCCGAACACGGCCCGTTTAACTCATTTTTTTTTCAAATGAGTCATACATGTGGATGAGTTATAAGCAGGTTGTTTGGCGGTAAGCGGGTTATCAGACACGTGTGGTGTTTAATGGTGAGTAGGAGTGTCACAAGTAAATAATAAGGTGTGCATAACTAATATAATTATGACTAACCACGTGAAATGGAAAATGGAAAATGGAGAAAACAAAAACACAATTATAAAAAAATATTATAAATACTTAAACGGGCTTACTAATCAACCCGTTTTTATATGGGTCAACCCAAACCCAGCTTGCCTTAAAACGGGTCAAACCGAACACGAACCGTTTTATACGAGTCGTGCTAATCGACCCAAAGCCTATTGTTTCGTGTCTTGTTCGGGTCATGTCAGAATTTACCACTAGTTCTATAATCCTATGATCGATCAGTTGAATACTAGGTCACAAAATCAATGAAATGATGAGAAAGAAAACTATGTTACTTCTCACCAAATCACTATCAAGTATGGGTGTATTACATTAGGCATTTGGGGTGTAAAATGTTGGTGAAAAAGAAGAAGAATAGACTACAATGTAAAAATATAATATTTAGCTAACTTAGACGAGCTGAACCGAATAAGCCAAAATCACTTAGGGTCTGTTTGGTATTAGGTAATGGATGGACGAGGGAATGGAATGAACGAGGGATTTCAATGGATCATTACCAATTCATGTCTCGTTTGGTTACTATGTGAGAATGAAATTAAATATTATCGTGTATTGTTTGATAGACAAGAAAAAAAAAAGAATAAAATCGACGATGAGTGGAGGTGCTCGGTGACAATGATTGTGGGTGGTGACAAGTTACCCATGCTATTTTTAAGGACGACATATTGTTTGTTGAAATGGGCCCTTAGTCCAATCACATGATTCTACCCACGCACTGCCACCCATGTGTAGTGTATTACTGATTTTTTTTATTTTTTAAGTGTGAACATAACTCATATGGTCAATGCATGGGATGCTTCTCAATCAACCGAACTAAGAACGTGGGGTATGGGGCGGGGGTTTTGGGCATGGGTTGACACGTGGTTTGGGGGGCTTCGCTGGGCTGACTCACATTGAAGACGGTATGGTGGGGCGGGGGTTTGGTGGGCTTCGCTGGGTTGACCCAAACTGCTGGGCTATTTGAATATTTTTTAGAGTAAACTGTCATTTTGGTTCCTGTGGTTTGGCCAGTTTTGCCACTTTAGTCCAAATCTCAAACTTATTACATCTGGGTCCCTGTGGTTTGCATTTTGTTGCCATTTTAGTCCAAAATCCAAAAACCCTATTTTTTTTACTGTTACAACCTCCTATTTTGTCTTTTAGTTCAGGGGCATTTTGGTTATTTTGCTTTTCATTTAACATTTTCTTAATTCAAAAATTAATATATATATATATATATATATATATATATATTAATATACACACATACATATTCTGCAGTTCATCTTCATCGATATTCCATATATACACACATACTTCAGCTTTCTCTCTCTTCTCTGAACTACCACCACACCACCACCACCACCCCCACCACCACCACCACCCCCACCCCCACCCCCACCCCCACCACCACCGCACCACCCCCACCACCGCATCATCGACAACTTCAGCTCTCTCTCTCTTCTCTAAAACCTGCACACACATGTAATTAAGCAACACAATCTGCAAAATCAATCAGCTGTTAACAATCAATCAACTGTTATTTGGGGATGATGATGATTTATTTGGGGAAACTTCGAACCTCCTTCATCAGCATCAACAAAACCTGCAATAATCAACAAAACCTCCTTCATCAGCACCACCGCTACCCCCACCTACTACCACCACATCCCCTTCCCTGGATTCCTCTCCACCACCACCACCACCATCCCCACCCTTCCCTAAATCAAAAGCCACCGCCTCCACCATCACCTAAACCTGCAACACCATCTGATTTTTGAACATACATACCCAATACCTAAATTGCAAAATCAGACACAGATCTCACATCCACAAACCCTAAACCCCAAATCCCTCAAAAACCCATTAAAATTGGTTCAAGAAAGCTTACATGAGATCTTAAAACAGATTCCCTAATCTCACCACCCATGGTTGGGATTAAGAAAGAGACAGATAGATGGTATGGTCAGATTGAGGGGAAACCGATGATGGTGGTTCAACCACCACGCCACCCCCACAGCACCGCCGACTGTGGGGTCCTGCTACCGCCTCCACCATCACCTAAACTTGCCGTCGCCGGACTTGAAGGAGAGTGATTGAGAGGTTGGAAGGGTATAAGGTGGAAGTGGGTTTAGGGGTGTTTTGCAGGAGGAAATGGGTTGCCGGTCGGAGATCGAGAGGTTGGGGGTGGATGTTTGTCTGTATGTGTGTGAATGTCTGTATATGTATATATATATAATATATAATTAATTTTGTTTTAATTTATTAAAAGAATAAAATAAAAAATGACCAAAATGCCCCTGCACTAAAGGACAAAATAGACAGCTTTTAACATTCAAAAAGGGGGGTTTTTGGATTTTCGACTAAAATGGCAACAAAAACCAAACCACAGGGACCCAGATGTAATAAGTTTGAGATTTGGACTAAAGTTTACTCTATTTTTTAAAACAACAAATGTAATTTTTTAATATTTTTAAATAAAGAAAATTACATAAAAAATTCCTAACGCTTATATTTGTTATTTATCTCTTCTCTCATCTCCAAGACTAGTTGCAACTCGTCACCCTCTAGGTGATCAATGGGCTGGGATAGAAATTTCAAATCATCCCGTTTTTGTTTCAGGGCATCTCTAGCATCTTAGTTCTTTCGAAGTTCGGCCCTTTGTTGTTGGAATACGTTGAATGTATCTAACTTGCATGTCATCCAACTGATCGTTGTATATTCCCCTACACGAGCCCGAACTCCCAGCTGAAGGCGATGCCGTACCCGATCTTGATTTTTGAGCGCGCCTTTTTGCGGCATCTCTTCCATATTCAGGCCGGTTTGGTGAATCATCCAAAAGGTCCTCAAACTCTTGATCTCGTGCATTTTTTCGTTTTGTAGAAGGAGAATGGAAGATGATTATAGAAGATGTGGAGTGTATTGTGGTTGAATGTGGTAAAAATAGGAATTGAAGTGTGATATTTATAGTGAATTTTTTTTTTTTTAACATAGCCGTTGGCCAACGGCTAGTTTGGTTTGGCCATTGAGAGCCCACCATGTCACCTTGCTAGACCCGCCCCACGCCGGCTTCAAACCCAAGCCCCAAGGGTCACGCCCCAACCCAATCCCCATACCCCATAGTCTAAGTTGTATTCTCGAGTTTCATTTAACTAAGTAAAAGAAAAGATTTAGAAGGATAAAAAATAAGTAGTGTTCTAGAGTTCTTTAAGAAAAGAAATAAAGAGAAATGGATGAAAAAATTAGCTTTATTTCCTTCATTTTAAATCCTTCTAATTTGGAGAGATTTGGAAGAAAAGCATTTTTAATACATAAAATCTTAATTTTTCTTTTCATTTCTTTTAAACTTGGAAACATGACAGTTAATTAAATATTTTCTTTCGACTCCCTTTCTTTTCTCTCCTTAATTCATTATCTTCTTTTCTTTCGTTTATTAAACTCGGGAACACAATGAGAGTTGAATGACATTAACAAACCATAAATTAGCAACATAACTATGCATATAGGAGAGGTGTTGTATTCAAATGCTTTGAAGTTTTTAAAAAAAATTTAATTTTACACTTTTAACCCAAATCTATTTTACTTTTTTTACTTTTAACCCAAAATTCATCTTTTGCAATTTAACCTTACAACCTTTTTACTTTCAATTTTGGTCCCCCATACTTTTCATATTTCGTAGATTTTTTCGTTTTACATTTCGTTTTAAATTTTGCGAGTTAACACGGCGTAACGTGCGTGTGTGGTTCAACGTTTTTACGTTTCGTATTAGTTTTTGTGAGTTAACATGGCTCAATGTGTGTGTGTGATTCAACGCTTTACGTGGTCTATTTTTTGCGTTTGACGGGTTCATTACAACGTGCGGGTCCTAAATCGACTTATTTATTATTTTCTAAGTTTTACGTTGCAGTCTAATTTCTTCACATTAACACGTCATAACTTCAGTATTGTTTGTCTCTGGCGGAGGTGTGACATTAGAGCTCGACCATGGATTAGCCCAAGCTTAAGCTTATTAAGGCGAATAAAACAAGTTAAATTCCAACCTCTAAAGTAACAATGTACTTATAGTCTAGTAGCATCTTGAGAGTGAGATAAGGCTTAGGGACCATTAGGTCCTAAGTTTGATTCCCACAAGGGGGGTTTTCAAGATTTATTGGTTTAACTCCTAAATTGGTGTATGGACGTTATTGCCTAGTGGAGATATATATGATCAGGTAGTTCCGCTGATGGCACGATGATACTCCAATGATTCGTTAATGATCCAAATTTATCCTTCAAAAAAACTTATACATCATTAGGTAATAGATATACTAGATGTGTGGAGAAATCATAATTCATGTAAGATCACTTAATAATGACTATAGTAAAAAAAATCACTTAATAATAACTACATCCTTATAAACATTAAAAATCTTTAAAATCTATATTATAATTTTAAAATTAGCTTGGTTTATAAAAGATTGGTTTAGAGAAAAAAAACTAGTTATGATTAAATAAAAAATGTAAAGTTCAAATTGACTACCAAGCAAATTCATAAAATTAAAATAGGGTTAGATACAACCGTTAGGACACATGGCGCCACATCAACGCTACGCAAGCGATAAGCTTTATCGTTAACTTACACAGTGTGGAATTAAGCCCTCTTTAACTATATACATATATAGGAAAACTGTAAAATACAATACGGTTTAACGTACATCACGTACGACAACGTGCGTGAGTATGTGTATAAAGTGCGTGATTAATGTTTTCATCATGCGTGATTAATGTTTTCCAACATGCGTAATTTGGGTTTTTTAGTTTATAACATGCGTGATTTTCAAATGAACGTGCGTAATTATTTGTCGTACGTGATGTACGTTAAGCCGTATTGTGCGTTAACTGGCCTATATATATATATAGAGGCCGGTTATCATACAATATGCCTAATCGTACAATACGTACGCTATAACCACGGCCGTCGGATCATCTCAAATAACCCCCGTGTTTAACTATTAAATTAATAATCAAATAAACATATATATATATGAAACCGGCAAGGTTAAAATCGTCCATTACGAAATAAAAAACCATGATAATCAGCAAACAAAACCTCAAAATCATAACGTAAGATTCTTAATCAAAAACTTAATCGAAAATATAACAATTACTCAAAAAACGATCGATTCCTATTCACCATATCCTTCTGCGAATTGAACTTCTGATGAATTTGGAAATTCAGAACTGAAACAAATCGATGGACCGACTATAGAAGAAGATGATGCAGGGTGAAAATCAAATAAGAATATGCGAAAAATACATAACAAACGTGGAAAAAACACTTCAGAGAAAAAAGAAAGTGTGTGTTTTTTGTAAAGTTTGCGAATTCATATAACATTATATGCGAAGACATTAAAGGTGTAATATAAGGTGCGAATTCATGACAGTACACATGCGATTACAATTAAAAGTTAATAATCTTTGAAATTTCATATAATTTGCGAATGCATGCTTTAACACGTGCGGTTTCAGTAAAAAAGAATTATCTTCTGATTTCTTAAAGTTTGCGAATTTGTTTACGTTTCAAATGCGATTTTGAATAAAACACTACAAAATAATTTCAAATTACTATCCTAAAATTACAAAAAAAAAATTAATGAATCTTAAAAACTAAATTAAAAGTATTTTATATAAAAAAAAAACTTAATTTATTACCGATGTGACTGTAATTTGACATGTAATGATCAATTTTACAATAAATACTACTGAACTTGCCACCCTACCTACATAATAAATTTACTATATTAATATAAAAAACCCAGATATAACTAACTTCCATATTAAGGCATACATAGAACAAACACAAACAGACCAACAAAAAATGGCATCTGAAGATGATGAAAAAATCAAAAACATTGCAATCAAAGAGCTATTGTCAACTCGCACATTGACAGAACTAAGCACTGATGTCAACTCTTCTCATCTTGTTCTTGATGTGCAGGGCAAAATTCTTGAACAAATCAAGAAAAATCAAGATATATGGGAACGCCTACTTCAAGAACCACCATCAAGCTTCAAGGAAAGAGCTTTGGAACACATAAAGGAGCAATCTCGAGCTGATGACTTAGCCTTCTCTTTCCTGACATATGCTCTAAACACTGTGAAGGAGAAGATGGAGTTCAGCTCTTCCGAACGTGACAAAATCTTTGCTTCAAGTAACTAAATTCTCTTTTTAATCGTTTTGTGGTTGTGGCTGTGTTAGACAATAACAACTATATTTATATTTGCGGTACATGTTTTGAACACATATTATGCTTGCTTATAAATATTAAATCGCATGAATGATATTGCCATCTGTCACAGAAAAAAAACAAGTGAAATCGCATGTACTAAAAGTGAAATCGCATGTACTAAAAGTGTTAGATAACTCAAAATCGCATGTAAGAATTATTATAAACTGAAGCATATAAAATCGCATGTTTGCATACTAAAATCGCATGAGAAAATGATATAAACAGATGAATACAAAATCGCATATGTTTCGTATAAATTCGCATGCACCATCAAAATGATTCATAAACTCTGCAAGAGTGAGTTGTGAATTAGACACCTGGCAGAAAAAATGGTTCTCATTCTCTGATCTTGAAGTTGTTCTCATAAGTCCCGACATTGGCTCGCGCCGGTAAAAAGCCGGAATCCACATGGATCTCATCATAAACATATCATCAATCCATTTGTTTTCTGTGAGACCGAACTCAATCATCACCAACTTCCACTGTCTCTCGAATTCTTCGGGCTCAATGGAATCAGTCCATACAATGTCGCACATCCTCCTTTTAAACTCATCGTTATTGCACAACTCGTGTCCAACCTATAACAATAAATGCTTTTTATATCAGCCTATAACATGATATAAAATCATAACGCTAACGAAAGACAATATAGCATGCACAATCTGTGTCTGCTGATAGGGAAAACCTCCTCAATAGCCTGTTTCATAACAGGGTCTTGATCCGTCACTACAATGTTTGGCTGCCGACCAAATGACTTTAAGAATGAATTCAGAAGCCATTTATATGATTCAATGCTCTCCGATGCCTACAACCCAGCTCCAAGCGTTACATTTCGACAGTGGTTGTCAATGCCTGTGAACAGAACAAACACCATCTTGTACTTGAATAAACACATGCGAAAACACATTGAAAACATGCGAAAAAGACAGATATCACATGCGAAAACAAACAGTATAACATGCGATATACTCAACATCACTTCTGCAACATGTCTACACATGCGATATTACAAGCTCATGAAGACATATAACATGCGAAAATTAGTAAAAAAACATGTTTATCTTGAAAAACTTACCTGTTTGTCTTGAAAGTTGCATCGAACGATATCACATCCCCAAATTTCATATAGTTAAGCTTGCATAAACCATCAACCCAGAACAAGCCAGTTAACCGTTTGTCATCATCAACAGTATATTCAAACGAATAATCAGCTAAATACTGTTTTTTGTCAGTCATCCTATTAATCACCATGTCAGCGTCATATTCTCCTATATAGCTGTTAATTCGCTTCCTAAAATTTTTGCAATCATCAACCGTGGCACCAACGTTCTCGAAACCACCATAACGTTTCCTCATTATATGGAAAGCTTTGACAGGACCAAGGTTTAAAGTGCCTAGTTCCCAAACCAACTCCTCCTGGACATCTGACAATTGTCTGTAAGCTGGCAACATGTGAATATCATCTTGGCATACAAACTTATGATTATGGCCATCAACAAATCTCTTTACTGTATATAATCTACCATCCACAGTGCAAATCATAAGTTGAGCTTTGCATCCAGTTCTAATAGTCCCCCTGTTCCTTGTTTTGAATTGCTTTTTTGACTTCGAACGATCGTCAATACACAGTGGCTTATGTCCCTCTTTAGAACAAACAAAATACTTAGTTTTGATTATACCACCACTGTGTACTTCACCACCTTTCCGAATAGAAAAACCAGCTAACTTAGCATATGATTGGTAAAACACATATGCTTGTTCAATAGAGAGAAATTGCATTCCAAAAACAGGTGTAGCTGATGCTTGAACCTCCGGAGTGTAAACCCTTTCATCTGCATGAACCAAAATCAGAAAACAAAAACACGTGCGAATTATCGGACTAGTACATGCGACATATTAATTTCATCATAAAAGAACAAACACACATGCGAATTGTATGAACAATAACATGCGAAAATGATGATTTTGATTAATCTGTTTTATATATGCGATTTATTATACCATAACATGCGAAAATGCATAAAGAAAAAAAATCAAATGCGAATTGTAAGAGTAATAACATGCGAATTTGTGCTACAACAATATAAAATCATTGCTACGATTAAACAAAAAAACAAGTATATGAACAATTTAGAGATCTGAATTAACATAATTACCATTAAAAAACTCGTTTACAGCACTTGTACTTGCAATTGGATTTGGATTTGCAGGTGGCGGATTTAAAACATCCTCAATCGAAACTCTCTTATATGCAGATAATTGAGCATGATCACCGATCGGTCGAGTTTCTTCAAAATCAACATCTGTTCGTCCAGTGTTGCTCTGTGGATCCATCGAAAAAAACAATTGAATGAAACCCTAACACAGAAGAACGAAAACTGCAATTTGAGAATTATGAAAAATTTGAAACTGATTCGAAAGATAATTACCGGGATATTAGTGTAACAAACATCTCGCTGATTGAATGAAGAGACGAATTTGCCCTCAGATGATTGAATTAATTGTCTGATTTAACCTTATTAAAGAAAAACTGAATCAGGACACGTGTACAACTCAAATTCTCGCGTATGTAATGTACGATAACCTTATTTGTACCATACTCTTTACCTATTATATATATATATATATATGACTAGTGATATGCAAGTGAGGCCCCCAAATCATCCCAATAACTAGGGCAGTCCAAACCGCTTGTCGATCGTCGCTTGCTTGACGCTCGCTCAGAAATTGCATGAAAGTTGCTTGTTCGATTTGAGGCTCGATTATAAACGAGATGCTTTGCCTGGTTCGATTTGTAAACGAGCCAAGCATGAGCAAAGTTCCACTCAGTCTAACTCGAATTATTATATTTAATTAGTATATACACACACATATACATATATAAACACATATATACACAAATATAAATTATACATATATACATAAATATAAATTAAATTAAAGAGTTAAATGCCATTTTAGTCCCTGTGGTTTGGGCCATTTTGCCAGTTTAGTCCAAAGGTTTCATTTTTAACCTGTGGGTCCAAAAAGGTTTCACAGTTGCCATTTTAGTCCACTGGGTTGACCTCATCCATTTTTTCTGTTAACGAGAAGGCCAATTCGGTCATTTTATATGACTGAATTGCCCTTTTAGTTAACAGAATTACATACAAAATGACTGAATTGGCCTTCTCGTTAACATAAAAAATGGATTAAGTCAACCCAGTGGACTAAAATGGCAACTGTGAAACATTTTTGGACCCACAGGTTAAAAATGAAACCTTTGGACTAAACTGGCAAAATGGCCCAAACCACAGGGACTAAAATGGCATTTAACTCTAAATTAAATTTATAGTTTTATATATACACTCAATTAGATTTTGGTCCACTATATACAAATTTACAACTATATCTATAGGTACTAGCCCAATCACGCCAAAAAAATTAACACCAGATAAAAAAGGTAAGCCCTGAACCTGTCACAACCCGATATTTCCACGTTTGACCGGTGGGCCCGGAAGAGGGGGTATCGTGACGTGGTTGGTAACATCATAGTCAAACAACACATTATATAAATGCACAGCGGAAGCAAAAGATAATATATTACAATCCGAATATAAAGTAATAACAAGTATTACAACAGAAAGTAAAGGATCCACAGGCGGATCAAATAAAAAGAAAACTGTTCAACAGATTTTGACATCTAGAGCTTGCGAGACATGATTAATGATGCCTGGAGTAGCCAGCCTATTTCGTCAAGTACCTGCACTTAGCCTTTTTGGAAAATACGTCAGTTTACACTGGTAAATACAACTCAACTGACTCATTTTGAAAAGAGTTTGAAAATTGATTTGAATGCACTTCGGCAAAATATCATTTATAACTTGGGACAATTATTAAAATAGTCTGGTATACAGTTTTACTCATTTGTCGTCCATTAGTACCGGTTAGAAGAGCCGGCTTAAGTTAAGCGACACGCCACAGGTATATTGCCCACAAGGTTTATTCCTTTAAGTGGATTACCAGTTTTTACATATGCAACTGTCAGGTGTACGCCTACACCCCGTGCTTAGGTCGTGGCCATTTCGTAAAATGATGCAAAGGATATCCGGGACATGGTCATTTAACCCCCAAGGGCCATACATCAAAAAATACAGAATAAAGCGAGTTATGTAAATACATTAATCACAATCCGATTTAAATGACTACATACCCGACCAAGCGGTACTTTTATAGTACCGTATCCCAAGCCCGTATAGGGAAAATAAGTTAAGAGTATTTACCTGAGCAAAGTATCAATCAAATATAGCAAATGCAAGTACTTTTACTGGGCTCCTAATCTGGAACGAAGGTTTATAATAACCTATTAGATTTCTAACGGGTCTTTAATTAAGCTTAAGCTTAGACCGGTTAGTTTGAAAAGGAAGACTCGGTTCAAACGCATATTAAGGCGAAGACCGGTTTAGAATGTGGTTTTGACCCGACAAGCTTGTATGCTTGTTTAATATGGGTAACTTAATCACACTCTGGATTTTGAGATAGAAACGATATGGTTTGACCCGTTTCAGCTAATATATGTAAACTAGTTACATAAGCCGATCCGAACGCGACAAGTGCATAACGAGTAACCAAATGAATCATATACAGGTTTCCTAAGTTAATATGCCTTAAATATGTTGTGATATCAGTAGGATACCTTCCATTATGCCCAAAACGAGTTTAATATCAATTTAAGCCCCGTTTGGGTATTTTGGTCATTTTAAAGATTATAAAAGAGATTATTTAAGTTTCTGAGATTCGGGTCTGAATACATCAGTAAAATAACTTATTTTAATAGGTCATATCAGTTGGTAATAGGTCTTATATGACAAAATGGTTTTAAACCCAAACTATGCGTTTAATACGCTTTAAAAGCCATTTTAAGCGATTTCCGGGTTATACGGGAAATCTGAGTTTTCTGATCAGGTTAATAAGTTCAAAATACTTTATTTATTAGATAAAATCAGTAGCAATTGGATTGGCGTCAAAATACTATGTAGAACTTATTTTATGACCGAAAAGGGTATAATTGGTATTTACCGAATTAATGCCATAACCTTAGGTTATGAGCAGGTTAAAAATAATAAAAAATATTTAAAAATCACAAAATATTATATTAAATCAGTGGGTAAAAGGTTTGGTGTCAAAAATTGGGTTTAGATAGGCTTTATGCTAATAGCGCCGTTTAATTACAAAAAGGCGTTATAATTACGCTAACGAGCATAACTCATAATCTAGACCTCCAACTGATGTGAAATTTTAGGGACATGTTTATAAATCATAATCTAGACCTCCAACCTGGTCCTAAGGAAGCTCTAAGGCATAAACAAAACCACCTAGATCGGTTCAGAACTGAATTCAAAGCAAAAGTCAAAGTTTTGCGACTTTCGGTTCCGAACCGGGTCTAAACAGAAAATTGTCGGATCAAACAAGCTTAGACCAGTTATTATACTTATCACCAAGTTATATGAGTGATAAAATAGGTTACATGCCTTCTACATTGTTAATTACATGTTAATTTGCAATTTAGGCTTCTGTTGACTTTTTCTAGGCAACTTTGACCCGACAAATGTCCTAGTTAGGATGGGAATCAGTGGGTGCCCTTTTAAGGGTTTAATGCCCACATAATTACCAACTTATAACTACCTTCAATTCGATTAATCACTGGACCAATAATGATTAATCGCTAAGTCAACCGTTAATTGCGACGGTTTGACTTTTAAGCTAAAACTAAGTAAAAACTCAACTAAGAAAGGTTAAGCATACTTACCAAAGTTTAATGCACTATTAGGGATGACTTGGGTCTGCTCCTATGCTCCAGGAAGCTCCACAAGTGCAGATGGAATGGTGTGCTCAAAATGTTGCAACATGAAGGCTTTATATAGTGATTTTAATCCATTAGATTGTTGACAACTCATGCTACCATGGATCCCAGATCATTTACAAGTGCCCCTAAGGCCTAGGAACATGTAGGGGTCGCCCTTGAAGTGAAAATATCTGATCTAAGTCGGTTCCAAGGCTGAACAGCCAACTTTCACGATTTGCTGCATCTGGGCGACCCTTACGGACCGTAAGGGTGGACCTTTACGGTCCGTAAGCCAGTTATCAGGGCAACCAATTTTCTTTCAGTTTGCATCCTTGGCTCTTGGTTCTTCGAAAGGTCAATCCACCATTATTTTTGCATTTTGAGCCCCTCTAATTGACTTATAAGGGCTTCAAGTTGTATACCCACTTTGTTAAGTCCTTGGTTAACTTGGTTATCACCCGAAAGTCATAATTTTCAACGTTGACGCTTTAACCTCTCGCATACGAATTTGATCATAACTTTCTCATACGATAACGAAACTTTATGAAATTTTTATCGTGCATTCTAGTGAGCATAATTAATTGTTACAAAGCTTCGGGTCTGCTAAAAGGTCACTCAGAGGTATACTTTAAACATGTTGAGACATTTAACCCCTGTAGTTTGTAATCTCTCACTTTCTTTCATATTTAGCTTCGTATGATCCATGATTTATTCGTTTGAAGGTATGAGCATCATGTAGGGTTACTGTAACTTATATTTATTCACTGTTGACATTTTGAACCCGTATATTCACATACTTTCCATGTTTGTCAACTTTAGTCCCTCTAGAGTATACTTTCACACGTTCAAACTTATGACACGTGTCAATACATTATAGGACGTGAATTTTCGAGGTGTTACATCCTCACCCCCTTAAAAGAAATCTCGACCTCGAGATTTACTGAAACAAATGAGGGTATTTTTCTTTCATTGTGGACACTACCTCCCACGTGTACTCGGGACCTCTACGGGCATCCCATTTTACCTTTACAATAGGCACATGCTTCCTTCGAAGCTTCTTTACCTGTCGATCCTCAATCGACAATGGTTTTTCCACAAATTTCAAGCTCTCATCTATATGCACATCCGTATGTGGTATGACTAGCGATTCGTCAGCTAGGCATTTCTTCAGATTGCAGACGTGGAATACGTTATGAATACCACTAAGCTCTTCAGGTAAGTTTAACTTGTAAGCCACTGACCCAACACATTCAATAATCTCGAATGGTCCTATATACCTCGGGCTTAACTTACCTTTCTTACCAAACCGCATCACTCCCTTCCAGGGTGATACTTTAAGTAAAACTTTATCACCAACCTCAAACTTTAGAGGTTTACGTTTTGGATCTGCGTAGCTTTTCTGCCTATCTCTGGCAGCTTTCAGGCGATCCCGAATCTGGATAATCTTGTCTGTTGTTTCAAAGACTATCTCCGGTCCTGATAATTGGACATCTCCAACTTCCGGCCAACAAACGGGCGTTCTGCACTTTCTACCGTATAAGGCCTCGAAAGGCGCAGCCTTAATGCTGGTATGGTAGCTATTGTTGTAGGAGAATTCTATCAATGGCAGGTGGTTATCCCAACTACCACCTAAATCGATCACACATGCACGTAGCATGTCTTCCAACGTTTGGATGGTACGCTCACTCTGTCCGTCCGTCTGAGGATGGTAAGCCGTACTAAAATTCAAACGCGTGCCCAGAGATTGTTGGAAACTTTTCCAAAAATGTGACGTGTATCTAGTATCTCTGTCAGAGATAATAGACACAGGTACGCCATGTAGAGCTACAATCTTATCTACGTACAATTGGGCTAACATGTCGGAGCTATAAGTCTCCTTAATGGGTAGGAAATGGGCTGACTTAGTCAGTCTATCCACTATTACCCATATAGTGTCATTTCCTTTCCTTGTCTTAGGTAACTTGGTGATAAAATCCATAGTTACCATTTCCCACTTCCAAGTGGGAAGTTCAGGCTGTTGTAGCAAACCTGACGGCTTCTGATGTTCAGCCTTGACTTGAGCACACGTCAGACATTTAGCTACATAGGCAACTACAGACTTCTTCAAGCCTATCCACCAATAGTTTGCTCTTAGATCCTGGTACATCTTATCAGCTCCAGGATGAACGGAATATTTAGAACTATGGGCTTCCTGAAGGATAACATCTCGAAGTCCTCCATAAACTAGAACCCATATACGTCCGTTTAACCTTAAAATTCCGTCCTTGCCATAGGATAACTGCTCCTTAGTTACCCCCAGCTTTTCATTAGGATAGTTAGCTTCCAGCACAGCTTCCTTCTGTGCAGCTAACAACCTTTCATTCAAACCGTTCTTTATCTCAATGCTCTTGGCATTGATTCGGATGGGTTTGACCCTTTCTTTTCTGCTCAAGGCATCGGCGACTACATTCGCCTTTCCAGGATGGTATCTGATTTCACAATCATAATCATTCAACGTCTCCATCCATCGTCGTTGCCTCATGTTTAAATCCTTCTGATTAAACAGATGTTGAAGGCTCCTGTGATCAGAATAGATCACACACTTGATTCCGTATAAATAATACCTCCATAGTTTTAGTGCAAATACAACGGCACCCTACTCCAAGTCATGGGTGGTGTAATTCTTCTCGTGCACCTTTAACTAACGTGAAGCATAGGCAATGACCTTGCCTCTTTGCATAAGCACACACCCCATACCGGTGTGTGATGCGTCACAATATACTACAAACTCTTCTATTCCATCAGGCAATGTCAACACAGGTGCATTGCTCAACTTCTGCTTCAGAATATCAAAAGCTTCTTGCTGCTTAGGCCCCCAGTCAAACTTAATCTTCTTCCTAGTCAAAGAAGTTAGGGGTGCAGCAATCCTTGAAAAATTTTCGATGAATCGCCTATAGTATCCTGCCAAACCTAGAAAGCTACGAATCTCTGTAGGCGTCTTTGGCTCTTGCCAACTCATGACAGCTTCAACTTTAGCGGGATCCACTTGAATACCACGCTCACTAACAACGTGTCCAAGAAATTGGACTTCTCGAAGCCAGAATTCACACTTCGAGAACTTGGCATAGAGCTTCTCTTGATAAAGTAGCTTCAGAATGCAACGGAGATGCTTCTCGTGATCAGCTTGGCTCTTCGAGTAAATGAGGATGTCGTCAATGAAGACGATGATGAATTTATCCAAGTAGGGCTTGCAGACGCGATTCATGAGATCCATGAATGCGGCAGGTGCATTAGTGAGCCCAAAAGGCATCACTAGGAACTCGTAATGACCATAACGAGTCCTAAATGCAGTCTTGTGTACATCTTCATCTTTAACTTTTAATTGATGATAGTCTGACCTCAAATCGAGCTTGGAGAAGTAACTTGCCCCTTGCAGTTGATCGAATAGATCGTCGATCCTGTGCAATGGATACCTATTCTTGATAGTGACTTTGTTAAGCTCACGGTAATTGATGCACAGGCGCATCGATCCATCCTTCTTCTTAACAAATAGGATAGGCGCTCCCCATGGAGACGAACTAGGTCTAATGAAACCTTTAGCTAGAAAATCATCTAACTGTGTCCTCAACTCTTTCATCTCTGTTGGTGCCAACCTATAAGGCGCTTTAGCAACAAGTGCTGCTCCGGGGATGATGTCAATTCTGAATTCTACTTGTCTATCTGGTGGTAAACCAGGTAGATCTTCAGGAAACACTTCAGGGTATTCAGAAATGACAGGGATATCCTCAATCTTGGACTTCGGCTCATCAATAGTCACTTGTGCCATGTAGATGACACAGCCCTTCTTCAGACACCTAGAGGCCTTGAGCATAGACACTTGCTCAGGCAGTCCATACCGGGTATCTCCCTGAATGGTAAGTTATTCACCAGACGAAGTCTTGATCACCACTTGCTTCTTATTGCAGACAATCTGGGCCTGGTTATGAGATAACCAGTCTATGCCTAGCACGATGTCGAAACCGGCTAACTTCAAAGGAAGTAGGGACAATGGAAATGAGTGGTTCCTAATGGTTATAACACATCCATCTAACATGGTTGATGCAGTTTCTATGGTCCCATCAGCTAATTCCACTTCGTATTTCACACTTAAGGTTTTAACAGGCAATTTCAACAATTCACAAAACTTATTATCTACGAACGACTTATCAGCGCCTGAATCAAAAAAGTACTCTTGCATATACATCATTTATGAGGAAGGTACCTGTGATAACGTTGTCATCCTGGACGGCTTCCCTTGCATCCATCCTGAAGACCCTTGCATTGGTCTTCTTGACCTCTTCAGGCTTCTTGGCGTACTTAGGGCAGTTGGTCTTGATATGCCCTTTCTCATTGCAGTTGTAGCATGTAGCATCTTTAATCTTCTTGCAATCAACAGTCTTGTGCTCCTTAGACTTGCATATCCCACATGCAGGTGATCCTGACTTAGAATTGGACTCAAGTCTGCACTTTCCAAAGTGGCGTTTTTGGCAAGTCGTGCACTTTGGCTTTTCCTCTGTTCGCTGACTATTCCTTCCAGACCTAGACTTTTTAGAATCAGTGTTTCCCTTGTGCTTCTTCTCTGACCCTCGTGAGTTATCATCCTCACGTTTCCTCTTACTTTCTTCAGATTTCTTTAGCGATCTTAACCTGACCGCATCTAAAGTAAGGGACAGAGAGAGATCTGCTGCTGACCTAAACGTAGCAGGTCTTGAAGCCTTAACACTGGCCTTGATTTCTGGGGCTAAACCCCCAATGAAGCGAGCAATCCTCTTGGGTTCTGGTGTTACTAGGTAAGGAACCAGTCTGGACAGGGTCTTGAAACTGGTGAGGTAAGCTTGACAATCTAAGTTTGTCATCACCAATGATAAGAAATCTGATTCAATTCTTTCGACCTCGTGTTGAGGGCAGTAGTTCTCCATAATGAGAGCAACAAACTGTTCCCATGATATGTTGTAGAGTGGAATCTTCCCAGCAGCTTGGATGAGAGATTTCCACCATGCTAGTGCCTTTCCCTTGAACGATTGGGATACATACTTCACTACATCCCTTTCAGCACAACCGCTGATATCGACAACTGTGTCCATTTCATCCAACCAGATCATACAATCGATTGCCCCTTTCTCCCCAGTGAAATCCCGGGGTTTGCAGGAAACAAAGTATTTATAGGTACAGGACTTGGTACGTGGTTCATTACCGAATACTATCCTCTTGGATGGAACACTGTGTTGAATAGATGAATGTCGATCATCATCCTTCTTTGACTCATCTTTCTTTGAGGGTGGCTTGCTATGAGCCTCAGAATGAGTCTTGGGGACAGAATTAGAGTGGGGTACAGATGAGGCTCTATTATGCATCCCATTATACTCCTTAAATTGCTCCTCTACAGCTTTAGATACAGCTGTATCAATCAGTGTACGAAGCTCTCCTTTGGTTATATTAATCCTATCATCATCGCGGTTTTCCAAAGGATGACTGTTCTCTTCCTCCGACCTAGCCATGTAGCTTTAATTGCTACATAAAATTGAACAAGGACAAGGTTTATACAGAAGCTTATACAGTTTTATCGTTTTAAACGATTTATTAACCATGTTTTTAATACACATTTTAGTTAATTTGCTAAATATATAATTGTTCAGGATCTTTATCATAATCCTAAATTATAAGTTAATAATAGCACAAAAGGTCTAGTTATGTAGACAAGTTTAATTTATAAGCCATGATTCCAGAGAATCGAGGCATCAAGGTTTGAATCAAAGTTCATTACCTTTTCTTGACAGGGAGTTGTAGGCTACCATTGTCTTTAGTCCAGAGGACGTTAATTATAGCCCATGGGCACTTCATCCATAAGTGATGATTATATAAATAAGGGAATCTAGAATAACCCAATTAAAATGACTAATGTGATTTTATCGTATCACACTTTGTCAAGCATGTTAATATGCTTTCAGATGTTTAATAAAGATTTGAATCTCTTGAATAAGTTTTACCATCTTGGCCATGTCTATAATGACATTTAGGCTAGGTTTTACCCTTTAGATTCTTTTTAATAATTAACGCAGAACAATTTCTAAATTGAAATTCTAACAAGGATCTGAATCTAATTGTGGAACTACCATCTTGGCCCTGTCTTAAGGTGACGTATGGCTAGGTCTTGTCCTTTTTAGATTTTGCCATTTTATTATAATGGTAGATCTTATAATATAGGAATGATATTTTTAAATATAATCGTTCCATTAAAATTTAAACAAGTATATGGTTGCCCTAAACGGGACTTCTACAGAAAATGACTTGCCCATGCAAGGGCTAATCAGAAAAATAACAAAGGAACTAAATAAGGACAAAATAAAACGAATTAGGATTTGTCCTATGTTCTTGTCTAGACTCAAGAATGTGCAACTGTGTAACTGAGATTAAACACAAAAGGCTAGCGTTTAATTCACTCAGTGTTGACTCTGATACCAACCTGTCACACCCCGATATTTCCATGTTTGACCGGTGGGCCCGGAAGGGGGTATCGTGACGTGGTTGGTAACATCATAGTCAAACAACACATTATATAAATGCACAGCGGAAGCAAAAGATAATATATTACAATCTGAATATAAAGTAATAACAAGTATTACAATGGAAAGTAAAGGATCCACATGCGGATCAAATAAAAAGAAAACTGTTCAACAGATTTTGACATCTAGAGCTTGCGAGACTTGACTAATGATGCCTGGAGTAGCCAGCCTATTTCGTCTAGTACCTGCACTTAGCCTTTTTGGAAAATACGTCAGTTTACACTGGTAAATACAACTCAACTGACTCATTTTGAAAAGAGTTTGAAAATTGATTTGAATGCACTTCGGCAAAATATCATTTATAACTTGGGACAATTATTAAAATAATCTTGTATACAGTTTTACTCATTTGCCGTCCATTAGTACCGGTTAGAAGAGCCGGCTTAAGTTAAGCGACACGCCACAGGTATAATGCCCACAAGGTTGATCCCTTTAAGTGGATTACCAGTTTTTACATATGCAACTGTCAGGTGTACGCCTACACCCCGTGCTTAGGTCGTGGCCATTTCGTAAAATGATGCCAAGGATATCCGGGACATGGTCATTTAACTCCCAAGGGCCATACACCAAATAATACAGAATAAAGCGAGTTATGTAAATACATTAATCACAATCCGATTTAAATGACTACATACCCGACCAAGCGGTACTTTTATAGTACCGTATCCCAAGCCCGTATAGGGAAAATAAGTTAAGAGTATTTACCTGATCAAAGTATCAATCAAATACAGCAAATGCAAGTACTTTTACTGGGCTCCTAATCTGGAATGAAGGTTTATAATAACCTATTAGATTTCTAACGGGTCTTTAATTAAGCTTAAGCTTAGACCGGTTAGTTTTAAAAGGAAGACTCGGTTCAAACACATATTAAGGCGAAGACCGGTTTAGAATGTGGTTTTGACCCGACAAGCCTGTATCCTTGTTTAATATGGGTAACTTAATCACACTCTGGATTTTGAGATAGGAACGATATGGTTTGACCCGTTTTAGCTAATATATGTAAACTAGTTACATAAGCAGATCCGAACGCGACAAGTGCGTAACGAGTAACCAAATGAATCATATACAGGTTTCCTAAGTTAATATGCCTTAAATATGTTGTGATATCAGTAGGATACCTTCCATTATGCCCAAAAAGAGTTTAATCTCAATTTAAGCCCCGTAGGGGGTATTTTGGTCATTTTAAAGATTATAAAAGAGATTATTTAACTTTCTGAGATTTGGGCATGAATAAATCAGTAAAATAACTTATTTTAATAGGTCATATCAGTTGGTAATAGGTCTTATATGACAAAATGATTTTAAACCCAAACTATGCGTTTAATACGCTTTAAAAGCCATTTTAAGCGATTTCCGGGTTATACGGGAAATCTGAGTTTTCTGATCAGGTTAATAAGTTCAAAATACTTTATTTATTAGATAAAATCAGTAGCAATTGGATTGGCGTCAAAATACTATGTAGAACTCATTTTATGACCGAAAAGGGTATAATTGGTATTTACCGAATTAATGCCATAACCTTAGGTTATGAGCAGGTTAAAAATAATTAAAAATCTTTAAAAATCCCAAAATATTATATTAAATCAGTGGATAAAATGTTTGGTGTCAAAAATTGGGTTTAGATAGGCTTTATGCTAATAGCGCCGTTTAATTACTAAAAGGCGTTATAATTACGCTAATGAGCATAACTCATAATCTAGACCTCCAACTGATGTGAAATTTTAGGGACATGTTTATAAATATGTATCAAAGATTATTGTCCTTTCACATTTCTTAAATTCTCGTTTTATGGTCAAAAGGGCATTATGGTCAACTTTAAGCATTTAACGGAAACGTGCATATGAATCGGACAATCAACGAACTAACCACAGAGGGTTATACTAACATGTAACCTGGTCCTAAGGAAGCTCTAAGGCATAAACAAAACCACCTAGATCGGTTCAGAACTGAATTCAAAGCAAAAGTCAAAGTTTTGCGACTTTCGGTTCCGAACCGGGTCTAAACAGAAAATTGTCGGATCAAACAAGCTTAGACCAGTTATTATACTTATCATCAAGTTATATGAGTGATAAAATAGGTTACATGCCTTCTACATTGTTAATTACATGTTAATTTGCAATTTAGGCTTCTGTTGACTTTTTCTAGGCAACTTTGACCCGACAAATGTCCTAGTTAGGATGGGAATCAGTGAGTGCCCTTTTAAGGGTTTAATGCCCACATAATTACCAACTTATAACTACCTTCAATTCGATTAATCACTGGACCAATAATGATTAATCGCTAAGTCAACCGTTAATTGCGACGGTTTGACTTTTAAGCTAAAACTAAGTAAAAACTCAACTAAGAAAGGTTAAGCATACTTACCAAAGTCTAATGCACTATTAGTGTAACACCCCAAAACCCGAATGTTTATAATTGTCGTATGTTCCTATATGACTTAGCATGGAATAAATAACTAGGCTATTTAACCTAGTTAAGTGTGTGGTTAAAAGTATTAAAAGACAAGAGTTTTGCCAATTATAATTAGTGGCAAACTCAAGGGACTAAAGTGGGGTAAATGAAAGTTGATTTTATAAAAAAAAAATATAAATACACACATATACACACACACGTATGTGTGTTCGTGAAGGGGCCAGGAGCTCCATGAGCTCAAGAAACCCTAAGCATGAAGAATCAATTAATTGAAGGGCAAATCAAGGTCTAAATTCATGAATAAACACGGATTAATGATCACCTACACGAGGGGATCATAAGGTATGTCTCAAAACCTAGATTGGTGATCTTTCACGAAATGGGTTATGTTCTAATCCATGAATTGGTATGAAATTGAGTATGAGCATGTGTTAGAATCATCATATAGAATATGGATTATTCATGGTTTAGGTCAATTTGATGTTTAAGGGTGAAACCCGTTTGTTATGGTAAAGATGATGACACGGGTAAATCATCCATGTCCAAATTCCTGCCTATTATTGATGTATTTGACATATATGATTGATTCTTGTTAGAGGAATTGAAAGAAATGTGATACTAGTAGGTTTGATGTTTATGCATGGATGATTCATGTTGATTAGAAGTATGAATTTGATGAATTTTGAATGAGATTAGAAGGATATGCATGAACTAGTTGTACACTATGTTTAGAAGGTAGTACACATATCAAAAGTATGATGAAATTATGAAGAACTTAAGATTAGATCACTTGTAAGTGATTAACAAAGTAGTTATGAAGTGGGTTTTAGATGATGTAATGTAAATTGATGATTTACTTATGTTAATAATGTTTGGAATCATACATGTGTGTGAATGTTTAAAGAAATCAGATAAGAAATGATAGATTAGCATGTTATAAGGTTGAATGATAAATTCCGTGTAAGATCCGTGTAATGAAAAGGTTGTGATGAAGAATGAATAAGCTAACTATCTTGAGAATGATATATGATAGTTGATGCTTGATAAGCGATATGGAAGCTTGGAAAAGAAGCGGGTCAAATGGGACTAATGCGCACGGGAAGCATGTCCGGATGCTAGGTAAGTAAAACTTACACCCCTTCTTGTAGAATATCTATTTATTGTATAGATTACTAACATGGTAAATAAATATGTGAATTATGATGTTCCGACAAGTTTTGGTATGGGTCGGAACATGTGGTTATGTTAAGAAACTGAGTTTGATGGTTAAAAAGGGGAAAAAGGGTATTATGGTAATTATGGTTACGAGTTAACGAATGGAATAAGTTATATGTTGGGATATGGAATAATAAAAAAATCCCACGAGGTTAAAATGGACTTTTAGATATAACGGGTCCAATGGTGAAGATATCACCATTTGGCGATATTGACTAACGAAGTGTTTGTCTAGTATTATGAATTCACAGAATGATTAGTGAAAGGACATGCATTGCTATTAATTAGCGATTTAGTGGATGAAGTATTACAACGGGTCATAGCTTTGATCCGAGCCAAGTATGTGCGATTAGAGTTGTAGTTAAGTCGTGGGATTGGGTAAATGTGTAAGGAAGTCATTTGTTGTAAGGGATGGAACAAAGTTGACGAAAACGCCCTTGATGGGTAAAACGGGCAAATGATCTTAAAAGTTGATCACAAACAAGCTATTTGATTAAATGAATGTTTTGAAAAAGTAAGAAAGCAAGAAGTATGATTTTCGTAAGCTAAGGACCTTTTTATGCGCATTTGCCCTTAACGGGTCAAAATAAGCTTTGAGCGAAAATTGTGTGGAATAAGGTGTAAAGTATCCATAAATGAATCTTTTATGATAGATGACCTTGAAATTATTAGGTTCATATGAAGTTAATGTCAAACAAACAAGTTATGTTGATAAATGCATGAACGAGTCAAGGTTTGGTAAAAGGGTAACGAGCCGAGGGCTTAATAGTCATAAATTTAGGTAATCCAAATATTGGATTTTTACTCCATGTGATGGATAATTAAATTACGATCACGTAGGAAAAAGAATCGGGTAAAACGGATCAAAAACGAGAAAGTTATGCTCGTTTCCGTGAAATCCGGTTGTGCTGGAAATCTGCAGATCAGCAGCATCAACATTCTGTCCAAAGTAGGCAGTAGCGTAGCGCGACTGCCAAGGCCCTAGGCAGTAGCGCTACGCGACTGTGGTCAGTTTCGCGAAAACCGTTTATTTCAACTGTTTATGCATTGCGAACCCGTCTGGACCGTTTTTAAACGCGTATAAGCTAAGAATGATTAGTTATCTCCTTATTTTAGGAAAAGTAGATATGTAATAAGGTATGTATGTATGTATGTATGAATATATGTGGCGTGAATGAATGAATGTATGTGTGTATGCATGCAATTAGGTATATAAGAGCATATACACGTATGAAAGCATGCGTGAAGATATGAATGCAGGTATGTATGTAGGTGAGTATGTAGGTAGTATGTGTATGTATATATATATATTTACATATTCAAGTGAGTATGTACGAATGTGCGCACGTATGTAGGGTTGTGTGAAGGCATGTAATAGGTATGTATGTAGACATGTATGCATGTATGTATGTAGGTATGCACGTATGTAGGCACGTACGTATGAAAGCAGCTACATAGGTTTGAAAGTAGTTATGTGTGAACGGATGCACTTATGTAAGTATGCATGAAAGTATATATGCATGTATTCAATGAAATTGAGTATTGACGATAATAATAGCGTGCCTTGTGAACGAAGTGTAACGCAGGTACAACGAGAAAGTCTCACCACGGATTGTATGATCAGATGGAAAGCTGGGATGTAATGAGTTAACGGAACGAAAAGTAAACGTGAATAAATCTTGTATGTTTATAATGCGTACTAATGTTATGAATTTTATGTGGTGAGCGCAGGTAATACGAGCCTTGAGGATCATCAAGGAACAGAGATCGAGGATCGAGTCACTAGAGAGATTGTACGGGAACGTTGATGTATATAATGTAATAAGCATAAGCTGTGTTTTTACTTAGTAATTAAGCCGATTGATGGAATTATGTGAAAGAGTAATGTTAAAGCTAAATTTTAAATAAGTTAAAGTATTTATAATGAAAGAAATTTTATGGTTAGTATTTCCGCTGCGACTTTTGCCACGTACGAATTTAGGGTGTAACAAGTTGGTATCAGAGCCCTGGTTTGAGAGAATCAAGTGTAAGAAGGTAAGTGCTTGAACTCAAACCTGTGTGCTCTTGTGATAAGAAACCCGTACAATCCAAGACTCGGTCAAGATCCAAAGGTAAAAGAGAATGTAAGTATGTACTTATGTATACGCATAAAGAAACTGACGGTTTTGTATATGCAAGGTAAGTATAAGCGTTTGAAGAGGATGATCCGCGAGTGCGGTCAAGTACCGACACCAAGGCATGAAATAAGATAAAGTTGAACCCAGGTACGTAAATTCAATATGTCGGTATATGAAATGGTAAAATGCATTAAGGGAAGAAAAATGCTAAATGAAGGACCATGATGGTATAGTAAACATGTTTTGAAAAATGATACACGTGCCGAAACCTAATTCTTCGGACATAAGGTGACAATTACACGAAGACACGAAACTAGTATGTGGATTGTGTACCTGGCCAGTACACGTGAAGCATATGACGTTCGTGGGACCGTGATAATTGATACAGGTATGTCCGTTAGAATTAAGTAGTAGGTGGACGTGAGGGTGAAGAGAAATTTAAGACTCTCAAGAATGAGAGTATGAAATGCTATGCTAGAATCCGCGAGACGGATTCGAAATATGAAATGCTATGCTAGAATCCGCGCGACGGATTCGAAACATGAAATGCTATGCTAGAATCCGCGAGACGGATTCGAAACATGAAATGCTATGCTAGAATCCGCGAGACGGATTCGAAACATGAAATGCTATGCTAGAATCCGCGAGACGGATTCGAAATATGAAATGCTATGCTAGAATCCGCGAGACGGATTCGAAACATGAAATGCTATGCTAGAATCCGCGAGACGGATTCGAAACATGAAAGAAGTTAAAGTATAAATGAAATGTCTGAAACCGTTAGATGGATTCAAAACATAGGAGGTACGAAAGGTATGAATGATGTGTTCGAATCCGCGAAACAGATTTAAGATATAAAAGACGGGACTAGTCTATATAAGAAGAAGTCGACAGCTTGACCATGTGTGCGTCAAACAAGTCATATAAGTAAATGTAAAGCAAATGAGCAAAAGAATGATGGGAATGAAAATATCCGAGTGCGTAAGTAACAAAGGGATATGTATGGTACAAATAACTAAAGAAATGTAGAACGAGGTTAACTATGAAGGTAAGCACGTAGGTGTGACTTTGAAAAGGTAGTTTTGTTGTGATAACAAAACAAGGGTTAAATGTTATACAATGTGTCCATAGAATGGAATCATAGAGGATGAGATGAAAGTACTAAATCCGTTATAGACGGATCAAATGAGTGTAAGCACTATTATAAGTTTGAATGAATAAGTATATTGACCTGTTACTAACGGGTCGAGGAAGTAAGAATGTTAGGTGATAATATGCCATGAAAAGTATACACTTGTTAAGAAGTTAATTGCATGAATAAATACGAAATGAGATGAGATGATTACTTATAATTATGATGTGATCATAAGGTCAAGCATAGGTGTGTGTATGTGAAAAAGAAGCGGGAAAGGTTTCGGGGACGAAACCTTATTTAAGGGGGGTAGACTTGTAACACCCCAAAACCCGAATGTTTATAATTGTCGTATGTTCCTATATGACTTAGCATGGAATAAATAACTAGGCTATTTAACCTAGTTAAGTGTGTGGTTAAAAGTATTAAAAGACAAGAGTTTTGCCAATTATAATTAGTGGCAAACTCAAGGGACTAAAGTGGGGTAAATGAAAGTTGATTTTATAAAAAAAAATATAAATACACACATATACACACACACGTATGTGTGTTCGTGAAGGGGCCAGGAGCTCCATGAGCTCAAGAAACCCTAAGCATGAAGAATCAATTAATTGAAGGGCAAATCAAGGTCTAAATTCATGAATAAACACGGATTAATGATCACCTACACGAGGGGATCATAAGGTATGTCTCAAAACCTAGATTGGTGATCTTTCACGAAATGGGTTATGTTCTAATCCATGAATTGGTATGAAATTGAGTATGAGCATGTGTTAGAATCATCATATAGAATATGGATTATTCATGGTTTAGGTCAATTTGATGTTTAAGGGTGAAACCCGTTTGTTATGGTAAAGATGATGACACGGGTAAATCATCCATGTCCAAATTCTTGCCTATTATTGATGTATTTTGACATATATGATTGATTCTTGTTAGAGGAATTGAAAGAAATGTGATACTAGTAGGTTTGATGTTTATGCATGGATGATTCATGTTGATTAGAAGTAGGAATTTGATGAATTTTGAATGAGATTAGAAGGATATGCATGAACTAGTTGTACACTATGTTTAGAAGGTAGTACACATATCAAAAGTATGATGAAATTATGAAGAACTTAAGATTAGATCACTTGTAAGTGATTAACAAAGTAGTTATGAAGTGGGTTTTAGATGATGTAATGTAAATTGATGATTTACTTATGTTAATAATGTTTGGAATCATACATGTGTGTGAATGTTTAAAGAAATCAGATAAGAAATGATAGATTAGCATGTTATAAGGTTGAATGATAAATTCCATGTAAGATCCGTGTAATGAAAAGGTTGTGATGAAGAATGAATAAGCTAACTATCTTGAGAATGATATATGATAGTTGATGCTTGATAAGCGATATGGAAGCTTGGAAAAGAAGCGGGTCAAATGGGACTAATGCGCACGGGAAGCATGTCCGGATGCTAGGTAAGTAAAACTTACACCCCTTCTTGTAGAATATCTATTTATTGTATAGATTACTAACATGGTAAATAAATATGTGAATTATGATGTTCCGACAAGTTTTGGTATGGGTCGGAACATGTGGTTATGTTAAGAAACTGAGTTTGATGGTTAAAAAGGGGAAAAAGGGTATTATGGTAATTATGGTTACGAGTTAACGAATGGAATAAGTTATATGTTGGGATATGGAATAATAAAAAAATCCCACGAGGTTAAAATGGACTTTTAGATATAACGGGTCCAATGGTGAAGATATCACCATTTGGCGATATTGACTAACGAAGTGTTTGTCTAGTATTATGAATTCACAGAATGATTAGTGAAAGGACATGCATTGCTATTAATTAGCGATTTAGTGGATGAAGTATTACAACGGGTCATAGCTTTGATCCGAGCCAAGTATGTGCGATTAGAGTTGTAGTTAAGTCGTGGGATTGGGTAAATGTGTAAGGAAGTCATTTGTTGTAAGGGATGGAACAAAGTTGACGAAAACGCCCTTGATGGGTAAAACGGGCAAATGATCTTAAAAGTTGATCACAAACAAGCTATTTGATTAAATGAATTTTTTGAAAAAGTAAGAAAGCAAGAAGTATGATTTTCGTAAGCTAAGGACCTTTTTATGCGCATTTGCCCTTAACGGGTCAAAATAAGCTTTGAGCGAAAATTGTGTGGAATAAGGTGTAAAGTATCCATAAATGAATCTTTTATGATAGATGACCTTGAAATTATTAGGTTCATATGAAGTTAATGTCAAACAAACAAGTTATGTTGATAAATGCATGAACGAGTCAAGGTTTGGTAAAAGGGTAACGAGCCGAGGGCTTAATAGTCATAAATTTAGGTAATCCAAATATTGGATTTTTACTCCATGTGATGGAGAATTAAATTACGATCACGTAGGAAAAAGAATCGGGTAAAACGGATCAAAAACGAGAAAGTTATGCTCGTTTCCGTGAAATCCGGTTGTGCTGGAAATCTGCAGATCAGCAGCATCAACATTCTGTCCAAAGTAGGCAGTAGCGTAGCGCGACTGCCAAGGCCCTAGGCAGTAGCGCTACGCGACTGTGGTCAGTTTCGCGAAAACCGTTTATTTCAACTGTTTATGCATTGCGAACCCGTCTGGACCGTTTTTAAACGCGTATAAGCTAAGAATGATTAGTTATCTCCTTATTTTAGGAAAAGTAGATATGTAATAAGGTATGTATGTATGTATGTATGAATATATGTGGCGTGAATGAATGAATGTATGTGTGTATGCATGCAATTAGGTATATAAGAGCATATACACGTATGAAAGCATGCGTGAAGATATGAATGCAGGTATGTATGTAGGTGAGTATGTAGGTAGTATGTGTATGTATATATATATATATTTACATATTCAAGTGAGTATGTACGAATGTGCGCACGTATGTAGGGTTGTGTGAAGGCATGTAATAGGTATGTATGTAGACATGTATGCATGTATGTATGTAGGTATGCACGTATGTAGGCACGTACGTATGAAAGCAGCTACATAGGTTTGAAAGTAGTTATGTGTGAACGGATGCACTTATGTAAGTATGCATGAAAGTATATATGCATGTATTCAATGAAATTGAGTATTGACGATAATAATAGCGTGCCTTGTGAACGAAGTGTAACGCAGGTACAACGAGAAAGTCTCACCACGGATTGTATGATCAGATGGAAAGCTGGGATGTAATGAGTTAACGGAACGAAAAGTAAACGTGAATAAATCTTGTATGTTTATAATGCGTACTAATGTTATGAATTTTATGTGGTGAGCGCAGGTAATACGAGCCTTGAGGATCATCAAGGAACAGAGATCGAGGATCGAGTCACTAGAGAGATTGTACGGGAACGTTGATGTATATAATGTAATAAGCATAAGCTGTGTTTTTACTTAGTAATTAAGCCGATTGATGGAATTATGTAAAAGAGTAATGTTAAAGCTAAATTTTAAATAAGTTAAAGTATTTATAATGAAAGAAATTTTATGGTTAGTATTTCCGCTGCGACTTTTGCCACGTACGAATTTAGGGTGTAACAATTAGGGATGACTTGGGTCTGCTCCTATGCTCCAGGAAGCTCCACAAGTGCAGATGGAATGGTGTGCTCAAAATGTTGCAACATGAAGGCTTTATATAGTGATTTTAATCCATTAGATTGTTGACAACTCATGCTACCATGGATCCCAGATCATTTACAAGTGCCCCTAAGGCCTAGGAACATGTAGGGGTTGCCCTTGAAGTGAAAATATCTGATCTAAGTCGGTTCCAAGGCTGAACAACCAACTTTCATGATTTGCTGCATCTGGGCGACCCTTACGAACCGTAAGGGTGGACCTTTACGGTCCGTAAGCCAGTTATCAGGGCAACCAATTTTCTTTCAGTTTGCATCCTTGGCTCTTGGTTCTTCGAAAGGTCAATCCACCATTATTTTTGCATTTTGAGCCCCTCTAATTGACTTATAAGGGCTTCAAGTCTTATACCCACTTTGTTAAGTCCTTGGTTAACTTGGTTATCACCCGAAAAATCATAATTTTCAACGTTGACGCTTTAACCTCTCGCATACGAATTTGATCATAACTTTCTCATACGATAACGAAACTTTATGAAATTTTTATCGTGCATTCTAGTGAGCATAATTAATTGTTACAAAGCTTCGGGTCTGCTAAAAGGTCACTCAGAGGTATACTTTAAACATGTTGACACATTTAACCCCTGTAGTTTGTAATCTCTCACTTTCTTTCATATTTAGCTTCGTATGATCCATGATTTATTCGTTTGAAGGTATGAGCATCATGTAGGGTTACTGTAACGTATATTTATTCACTGTTGACATTTTGAACCCGTATATTCACATACTTTCCATGTTTGTCAACTTTAGTCCCTCTATAGTATACTTTCACACGTTCAAACTTATGACACGTGTCAATACATTATAGGACGTGAATTTTCGAGGTGTTACAAAACCGTTAAACGACAGTCTGCTAATCGCCTCAATGTCTCATGCTGTTACCCTAAGTCGATTATCTTCTGCTCTCAACGTCATTGTTCGTGTAATATGATCAACGCCTCATTAGCCACAACATTGTTATTCATAGGAAACATATTATGTCATGAAATGTGTCTGTTTTTAAAGACATAAAAAACTTAAGACCCAGCATAGTCACTATATCTCTCAGTAAATTTAAATCAGGCGACACCATTGTCAAACCCCCTCGAAGTTCGCTCAACGCTCACTCGGAATATTCACTGTTCGTAAAATGCTCGTTTGATTTTAGGCTCAATTTTAAATGAGCCGCTACGCTCGGTTCGGCTTATAAGCGAGCCGCTCCACTCGGTTCGGCTTATAAACGAGCCAAGCTTGAGCAACGTTCCGATCAGTTTCGCTCGGCTCATGAACAACCCTACCTATAACGCTCGTTATGTGGCTGGCGGAAAAATGAGCACCGAATATACCGGTACCAGTACCGAAAAACAAGGAAATAGGTACTGGTACCGAGAATACTCGGTATGGTACTGATACCAAATGCTCATCACTACCACCCTATGTCAAACGACGTTGCTCCACACCATGATTTCTTAGGCAATTATTATGATGTAAACCGTTTATTAATTAATATATGAATTTACTTGTCAAGCATTGTATCTATTTTGGTGTTCTTTTAGTGGACATGAAAGTTCAATTAGGGTTTGGCGGTTTAACCATGTTTGACTAATGAAACTTATAAATCCATAAAATATAGTTTTACTGAAAAAATAATCAAAACTACATCATTCTTTAATAAAAGAAAATCCAGATGTTAATCCATAATAAAAAAGTTCACTATCAACGTCATCTTCATCAAGTTAATCTATTGGAGTGTTGAATGTATCAAGTTCATAATCGTTTAAAAAATAAATAATCACCTTTTTAGCTCATAAAAATAAAAATTAAAATTAAAATTAAAATTAAAAGATTAAGTTTTTAACCTTTGGCCAAGTATAACCGGTACCAGTACACTGGTTTAAACCGATATCACCCAATTTACCGACGGTACAACTTCTTTGTCGTTTTCTTAGTTTCAGGGCCGGCCTTGGGGGTGGGCGGGGAGGACCACAGGCCAGGCCCGATATTTCGTAGGGCCCATTATTTTTAGAAAAACCCGATATGTGTAAGTAAAAAAAATATTTTTTTAATAGGGTATAACTATACAAACACCAACATATGCCCACTTACAAAATTATTATTTTGCTTTAGATTAGTTATTAGTCATTGACATTAGGTTTAGACCTTTATGGAGTCCAATACTCAATATCGTTGAGGCCTAAGGACACATTTTTGGAGCTCGAACAAAGCACACAAATTCTCAGGGCCGCCCCTGCTTAGTTTACCGGTATTATTCTTACCGACCAAGCATCCGGTTCAACCGGCCGGTTTAAACCGGTTTTTAAAACATTGCTTAAAAACTTTTTATAACTAGAACTTTATTAACCTGTTTTCTCAACTACAACTTCATTTTATATGTTTAACGCATAAAAAAATAAAATCAACCCTATACATTAACATTACATATTTGTTGATAAATAATTAAATTTGTACACAAAAAGTGTGTAGAGGGAATATTTGTTTTAGTCATCAATCTCTAGGTTTTATCTTCATCCCCTACTTTTGGGTATGTCATGAATCATGACCAGTTAAAAGCTTTTATCTATAATTCTTTTAAGGGTTTGGTTAACTTTATGTGTAGCAAATGGTATCCGAGGAAAATGTAACCCAATCACGTGCACAAAAGTATCAAGTAACTTAGATCAAACTCAAAAGTCTAAGATAGATGCACACCAATCATTGTCATTTTACCAAAATAAATAAATTTTCACCACCACATACTCGATGGAAGCTCCTAATTTCTTCTTGACATACAAACTGGCAACATGAACACATTTTATTCCTCAACATTAAGCACACTAATAGCTAGAGAACAAACAAGACTAAACATTCTAAGGGCATTTGGGTCTGCCACCGTGAGTTTTCATGTTGGTGTAGCAAGTGCCGCAAACCTCCCGGTTACCGGACTGTCCCGGTGGAACACATTTGCACCGGTCACAACATGTCACACATGCTCTTAGGCATACATTCTGCCGTGAATGGAGTTTGCATCTTACCAGACACGGTGGGTAGCATTCTGCACAATAATAAATAAAAAAATATATATACACATGTTATATGGAAATAGTATGAAATCAAGAAATGTCTATTTAAAAAAAAAAGATTGTACCTTTAGTGTTTCTTGGTGGGGTTGGAGGGGTGGGAGTGGGTGGTTTGGTCACTGGTGGTGTAGTGGTGGGTGGTTTGGTGACTGGTGGTGTTGGGGTGGGTGGTTTGGTGACTGGTGGAGTTGGGGTGGGTGGTTTGGTGACTGGTGGAGTTGGGGTGGGTGGCTTAGTGACTGGTGGAGTTGGGGTGGGTGGTTTGGTGACTGGTGGTGTTGGGGTGGGGGGTTTAGCTACCGGTGGTGGCTGCACTTGTGGTGGAGGTGGGGTTTTGGTGGCAACATATGCAGCCTGTGGGAAACAAAGGTTTTTCAAGTTAAGATTTTCTAGATCATAGCATAGGTTTCATTTTAAAATAGAGTTAATTGCCCGGATGGTCTCTTTGTTTTCATGTTTTTTCACGTTTACTCCCCATCTTTTAGAAATAGCAGGTATGCTCCCTATGGTTTGTCATTTTATTACTCGGATAGGCCCCTGACATTTACTCCCGCGACTATCCGAGTAACAAAATGACATCCCATAGGGAGCATAACTGCTATTTCCAAATTAACTCACATCTACTCAAGGGACTATCCGAGTAACAAAATAACAAACCATAGGGAACATACCTGCTATTTTCAAAAGTTAAGGACTAAACATGAAAAAACATGAAAACACAGAGACCATCCAGGCAATTAACTCTTTTAAAATACTTGGAAGTACACATCCATTCAAACACTTTTAAGTGCTCATGGTTTCTTTTTAAATAAATAAAAAAATGAAATTTAAACAAGGTAAATCAAGATTAGTTTGCTTAAATTTTATAAATATTCTTGGTTTTTTATCTTTTTAATATCTAAATGCTCATTGTTTCTTTTAAATAAATTAAAACAAAAAAAAGAAATTCAAACACGGTAAATCAACATTATTTTGCTTAAATTTTATAAATATTCTTTGTTTTTTTTTATCTTTTTAGTACCTAAATGCTCATGGTTTCTTTTAAATAAATTAAAATAAAAAAATGAAATATAAACAAGGTAAATCAACATTATTTTGCTTAAATTTTATAAATATTCTTGGTTTTTGTTCTTTTTAGTAGAGTATACTTTACTTCCCAAGATCTACAAGAAACCAAAATGAACAAAAATAAAATAATTTATTCAAGATTATGGCAAACATTTGCAGATGGATCTGAACTTACCTCTTGTTCATTGGATGTAACCTGAAAATAGAAATAAAAACAAAATGTAAGTTTTGTTTTCTAGAAAGTGGAAGTGAATTAAGTGAAGAAGCTTACAGAAGTAGTGAGCAGCAGAAAAGAAGCCAAAAGGAAGAGAGGAAGCTTCATGGCCATATTTAGCAGCTTCAAGACTGAAACTTGGGGGTTTTCACTTGTTGGAGTTGGTATAAATAGAAAGGGAGGAGGAGAGCGATTTTCTAGGTTTTATTTTAAAATACTTTTTATTTTAATTTAATTTTTACTACGTAAATAGATAGGTTTTATCAAACATTAAAGAAAATTATTTTCCTTTAAATTAAACTAGGTTAAAACCCCGTATATTACACGGGTTGTATAAATATAATTTAATATAATAAATAAGATAAAAATATATCTTTAAAACAATTCGTGTATTACACGCGTTGAATAAAATATAATGTCATATGTTAACACAAACTCGTCAAGATTTATCTTTTAAAAATGAAATTTGATTTACTATTTCCTTATTATAATATTTTACTTTTTTTATTTATTATTAGGTTAAACACATACGTATTACATGGGGTTGAATCCCGCTTTTTATGATACATTTAAATTATGAGATACAATGATTTTAGTTAGTTTAATGCACCTTCGTGCTTATTTGTTTATTTAATTCATAAAACACTCGTCTTAAATTTGTCTTCAAAAGTTTACGCTACAAAAAGGTAGAGATCGATCCCCACGTTTTTATACATTTCATCATTTTTTATGAATTTTATACCGTAAAATAGGGAATTAAATTCTCTTTGAATGAAGTATAGAAATGTTATATTTAAAAAATGTTGTTCTTTCTAAATGTTGATGCAATGTGCGATAAATTATGGATTTAAAACAATTGTAACAGTACGCCTAACATTACAAAGGCGAAACTAAGTTGTCTAGATTTGGCATTTGAAAGAGTTGTTCGACTACAAATGGTGAGTCCAAACCATTATAACGTTGCGTCTAAAAGCAATTATAATTTAATAGAGCATATCTTCTTATACTAATAAATGAATAGATAAATTATTGATTTTATTAATAAAGGGTATTAACGTAAATTTACATATCCAAATTATCGCATGTTAATTCCTATTTTTTTCTCACTTTAGATCTACATAAGGGGAATAAGTTTATATGAGTTTTTCCTCTAGAATGAAATCCGTAGTTAGATTGCAACGAAGATAATGAGAATGAGTTTATATGTGTTTTTTTCTACCTTTTATTTAAATGAAATTCATAGTTAACGGTAATATTGAATTTCTTATTACGATGGCTTTTTTATTCATACACCTTGTATTAATATGAAATTTTCATTTGATGTTGATGTTGTTAAATACTATTATATGAAGTTAAGATTTTACATACGTATGTTTAATGGATAGTATCTAATCAAATTAATCCCATAAAAAAGAGATATGATGTATATCTTTAAATCTAAAAAATAAGTATTTATAATTAATTAGTAGAGTGATATGGGGAAAATAAAATAAAAAAACAGATAGCTCCAATGATTGACACGTGTCCCAAACTTGCTTTCTTTTATTATAGTAGATAGAATAGACTAGGTTAAAACCCCGTGTATTACACGGGTTGTATAAATATAATTTTATATAATATATAATAATAAAAGATATATTTAAAAAAAATACTCGTATATTGCATGTGTTGAATAAAATATAATGTCATATGTTAATACAAACAGTCATCAAGATTTATCTTATAAAAATGAACATTAATGTACTATTTACTTATTATAACATTTTACTTTGTTTGTTTTATTTTGCATAGATGTAATATTATATTATATAATAAATAATAAAAAGATACATCTTTAAAAAAAACTCGTATATTACACGTGTTTAATAAAATATAATGTTATATGTTAACACATATAGTCGTCAAGATTTATCTTCTAAAAATGAACTTTAATGTACTATTTACTTATTATAACATGTTACTTTGTTAAATATGTATTCTTAACTATTTTTTTGTTTAAAATTATTATTATTATTTAATAAATTGCGATTTCAGTCCCTATGGTTTCACTTTCGTAATTATTTCAGTCCACCTCGTACCATTTCAGTCCCTGTACTTAACAAAATAAGGGATTGAAATTGTTACGAAAGTGAAACCACAGGGACATAAAATTTATCTTTTATAAATTATTATTATATAAATAAGAAAATAATTCTAATAGTCGAGTGGTTTGGTGTTTGCCCTTATAAAATGGTGTATGTTCAAATCCTACTAACAACCCGTCTTAAATTTGTATTCAAGAGAGTTTACGGTACAAAAAGGTGGAGATCAATCCCCACGTTTTATATATTTCATCAATTTTATGAATTATATCGTAAAATCGAGAAATAAATTCTCTTTCAATGAAGTATAGAATTGTTATATTTAAAAATGATGTTCTTTATACATGTTGATGCAATGTGCGACAAATGACGGGTTTAAAGTTTACAATTTAGAAGCATATGCCTACCATTATAGTGATGCATTTAAAATCACTTACAATTTGATAGAAGCATATGACCGACCTAGAATAACAATTTAATTCTAGTGAAAAAAATAATAATAATACAATTATTAAGTATATATCAAACGGGAACATTTGATTCCTAATTTACCGTAATTTCAATCACATTTATTCTTAATTAATTTTTTTAAATTATTATTATTATTATTATTATTTACTATGATCATAATAAAAACAAACGTTTATATTCTTATCTAACTTTTTGTTTAAAACTAAAATTATTATTATTATTATCATTATTATTATTATTATTATTTAATATGCTCATAATAAAAACAAACGTTTATCCTTATCTAAATATTTATTTTTATCTAGTATTTTTTTTAAATTATTATTATTATTTAATATGAGAGATAAATAGGAAAATAAGGTGAGAAATCACCAGAGAGTGACACGTGTCCAAAAAAGATTTTTGTTTATTAGTATAGGAAGATTGTGTAACTAGTTTTTAACAACATATTCTACTCAATCTATTATTTTCTTATTTGACGGACCGGTGAATTTTTTTCATGAAAGTTAATCTAATGGATTGAATAAATTGTTATATAAGACGATCAGGATTTTACGTAAAAATAACACTAATTCTTTTCTTTCATGGGACGATTGCCCTCATTGTTTATGAGTGGGTCTACCATTGTTATCGGTGTATATATGTAAGTACTGCATACAAATATAATAGTTTTTTTTCCGATTATTTCCATAAAAATAGTTATAAATTGAAGGCTAATTGGATTTTTATAATTCAAACTAACCCATTAGGCAACAATGACCCATAGTTACAATGTAACCATTGATACTCTCAGGATTAAGATCAAATACAAAGGATCTCATAAATAAAAAGGGTAAGAAAGATTCTAGTCTATTAGATTTTGAGGGTTAAGATTAATTTCAGAAAAGAAAATAATGAAAGGACATAAAAGAAACTCATATTTATTATTTTTCTCTCTCTGTATGCAAGACACGTGACAATTAACCCGTCAATTTAAAACGTATATAACTTTTTCATACGACATTTGTTTTAAAAAAATTCACCATAATAACGGGCATTTTTTTATCTTTAATACGAGTACAATATTGTTATATAAAAATAAAATAAAACATTTCATTTTTACTAGGTTTTCTTTGTAGTCATTGTGTTTTTCAACTGGATTTTGGTCCTTATGTTTTTACTAAGGTTTTTATACATCATGTTATAATCAAAACTTATAACACAATGTTAATTTAGGTTATGTCAATTGCGTTTTTATTAGAACCTATAACACAATGTATGACACAATGAAGATAGTGTTATATTTGAGTTTTCTATAAATCCATTATTCATTGTGTTCTAGTCTAATATCCATTGTGTCTTTTATTTGTTGTCATAATTGTGTTTTTTGTTTAATATTCATTGTGTTTAGTCAGCTGTCCATTGTGTCTTTTATATGTTGTCATTGATTGTGTTCTTGGTAATTTCAATTGTGTTTTTAATTTGATACTCATTGTGTTTTACATTATGTCAATTGTGTAATACGCCATTGAGCTTTCTCATTGTGTTTTATGTTTGTCCATTGTGTAATACGCAACTGGGTTTACGAATTTTTTTAAAGTATAACAATAGTGTACTCATATTAAAAATAAATAACGTTCGATTTTTTTGTATAATTTTTTTAAAAACAAATGACATATAAAAACGTTACAGACATTTAAAAAATGAGGGGGGAATAAAATGCGACTTGCATGTACATAATCTTTTTATCCTCTTTGACAAAATTACCCTTCCCACTTTAACATTTTTTTGACACTTATCATTCTATAATGGTTTCTTACACGTCTTACTTTTAAATCACTTTTTATTGTAACTCCACCCGATACTATCGATTTTCATTTTGTTATCAACTATTAATTCAAGGCAATCTCACTCTAACAAAAATGTAATGCCGCATGCCCCTAACTTTTGTTTATGTCATTTCAAACCAAATTACAATATTCTGACGCAGTGAGGGGAGGAAGGAGAGAGAGGGGTGTGTGGGTGGGGTCTATTCCATCTCTCAACCAATCACACTTTTTTCCTTTTTAAAAAAAAAAAGTTTAACACTTCACCAAATGTCTAAATCATTGCCAACACTTTTCACCAAAGTTTAAACATTTTTCTCTGATTGACGTGACACTCTCATTGATTGATTTTTTAGTTTGCCACTCTCAAGTGTTTAACCACTCCTAACACCCTTAGGGAGAGGTTTGTTGGTGAATCACAAAACGTGAGGAATCAAGGACCCACTAGTTTTACGTGTAAAGACTTATTTAAAAATCATTTTTACAAATTTATTTAATATTTTTGCTATAAAAACATATAGAAATCATTTAAATAATAAAAGAAAATAAAAGAAGCTATTTTTTTTTTACTTTTTTCATTTTTTTTTAAGTTTTTTTATTAGATCGCCGTCTATGTGTTTATATTGTTTATATATAAATACTTTTAAAATAATTTGATAAAAAATTAATTTGTAATATAAAAATAAAATTTTTATAAGTTTTCAGTTTTTTATATGATTCATCACTTTTTTTTTTTTTGATAACGAATTCACCTCCATATCTCTTCCCTATATATTAAACATGCACGTGCGAAACACACGTCTTGATCATAGTAGACCATGGGCCCCTACACGACTGCTACCGGAGGAAAAACCCAAGAATAATAAAAAGTAGTTTTATGTTTCAAAAAGGTTAAACGCTGAAGAGTTGGTGAATGATGATGATCTCCATTTCATTTTAAGTTTTGTTAATTTTTTTTACGGCCATGTCTATTCACACACACATGTAGTCTATCCACACACCCCCCAGTGTCGAGCTGTGGCCAGAGCGCGGCGTTTTGGTCCGGTTAACCAGACAAAAGACTGACGGGTTTCTGACGGGTCTGTTGACCTGACAAAAACGCCGAGCTTTGGCCGCGTTCTGGTCCTGTCAACCAGCCAAAAGACTGGCCGGGCCAGAGCGCGGCGTTTTGGTCCGGTTAACCAGACAAAGACTGACGGGTCTGTTGACCGGACCAAAACGCCGAGCTTTGGCCGCGTTCTGGTCCTGTCAACCAGACAAAAGACTGACACCCGGCCAGTCTTTTGGCTGGTTGACAGGACCAGAACGCGGCCAAAGCTCGGCGTTTTTGTCAGGTCAACAGACCCGTCAGAAACCCGTCAGTCTTTTGTCTGGTTAACCGGACCAAAACGCCGCGCTCTGGCCACAGCTCGACACTGGAGGGTGTGTAAATAGACAAAAAGGTTGGTGGGTGTTTGTGAATAGCAAGACCCTTTTTTTACTAAGAACACCGTAGTGGGGCGGTATTTTAAAAAAAAATTGAAAAAAACGTCTCAAAACGCCCCCATTACACCAGGCGTTATTAGGCGTTTTTTTTGAAAAAAATTGTTGTTGGAGTTTTATTTTAAACGCTGAATTTGCATTGGGGCTTGAGACATGACCGTTGGCAACGGTCAATTGTTTATTTTTTTTTAATTAAAAAATTTACCCACTATATATATATCACCCACTTTCTCCTATTTTTTATAAAAAAAAAACTCTTACTTTCTCTCATACTTCTTTTATATTTTATACAATCATGCATCCATTCCGACCCCCTTTTGGTGTCCCCGCAAGACCCATGAACCCGAACACAACCCAACCGCAACACACGTTTAACCTTCAAGAAATGGACCCGAGCATGTTAACGTACGCAGCTTACTTGAGTGGCGCCACTCCGTTCGTGCCTCCCACCTTCGGCTATGGTCAAGCCGGCGGGTCGCAACCGTCACAACAACAAGCCGAACCCGAAACCAATGTCGATGTCGTGCCGGAGACGCAACCCGAACCGGTGCAAGAGAAATCGAAACGCGGTAGAAGGTCGCATAAGAAGAAGGAAAATGACGAACCTCGACGTACAAAAACTACCATTAAATGGACGAAGGAGGAGGAATTCACGTTGACTCGGGCGTGACTCGACATTTCGGAGATGCAAGAGGCGAGCCAAATGGAAAAGGACATTGAGTTTTTGTCCAAACTGATCGACCACCTCCAAGGCGACACGTTGATCCTTGCGCAAATGTGTCGCCAAAAAATTCGAGAAAAATATGGACTCTAGATCATCTTTTTTTTTTTTTAACTTTATTTTTTTTTTCGGTTTTTTTAATTTCTGTTTTTTTTTTTCGGTTTTTTTTTTTTATTTCAAGTAGTATAATTTTTATTTTAAATTAATGAAGATTTTTATGTTTTATATTAAAAAAAATTGTGAAATGATTGCATGGGCGTTATTGGAATAATGCCCCACTATACCACTTTTACAATAATGCCCCATGCTGACTGGACTGCCACGTGCCGGATAATGCCCCATGGTGGAGGCATTATTTTTCTTAACCACTACACCCGGTCTAAACAAATAAATAGTACTTGAGCGTTTAAATAAGGATCATTGTATGAAAGAACGAATGAATTTTTCTCATGTGTTTAATAATTAGAGAAAATTAGATTATTTCATTCATACTTGCAAAGTTCTCGTGTATTTAATAATAGAGTAAACTGCAATTTTACCCCCTCGGGTTTAGGCCAATTGACACTCTGACCCTCCCTAACAAAATAATTGCAATTTTACCCCCCAATGTTGGTGTTATGTCGCATATTTACCCCCCGGCTTCAAATTCCCTGGTTATCTTTAAACGGTCAAAGGGGGTCAAAGGGCATAAATGTAATTTTACATTATATATTACTATTACCCATGTACTTCTTCTTCAAACTTCATTCTTACCCCCTAAGTTTCAATCGATCACTCCCCCACTCCTTCTTCTTCATCAACGGCGACCACACCACCACCGACGATTAACGACGACCACACCCACCGGCGATTAACGGCGACCACACCCCTAAGCTTGTCCACCGGAAATGAGCGAATCAGAGGACACAATGCTTCCACCTCCACCAACAGAGCCATTAACGGCGACCACACAACCGGCAATGCCCCTGTTCACCGACGATCCACCCTGTTCTCTCACTTGTCAGGTAAAATCGAACAAGTATAGTAATGTCAGGTTACAAAACAAGTAATGTCAGGTTAAAAAACAAGGGTTACTGAACATCAATCTTTCTGTGTTTGCAGTGGACATGAGGATTCGTGTTTCACTAGGATCGATTGTGGTTTCCTTGGTTGTGAAAATGCGGGGCCGTCCTTTCCTGCACTTCCAGTTTCCCCCTCAGCAGGAAATGGTTGTGTAGTTGAACTCTAATATATTAGGATCTTTTGGTTTAATATGTATGCTAAGTGTATTTGTTAATGTTTTGATACTGATCTAATTGTATATATTAATGTTTTGATACTAATCTAGTTATAATGTGCAGCAGGTATGTGTTTGATCAAATATGCCTAGTTATAATGTGTTAACACTGTTAGAATGTGCCTAGTTATTTTTTACATAAACAAATTGATCAAATATGCCTAATGTAGCACCCCGTGTTTAGGAAGTCAAAGTCAAGATTGAAGTCAAAGGAAGAAAAGATTGCTAATTGCGACCTGTCTCTCCTTGCTCAATTCTTGTTTTGACTTCTTTGACTTGTAATTAGCTTATTTTATTAACGCTTTAGTTGTATTATGTGGAGTATCTATCAATAATCGCCTAGTAACCGATGTTTATCGCATGTTTAATTGATTCATCGCTATCGCAATCGCACTCGCAACTCGAATTACGCATTTTGGGTATTATTATACGTGTGTGTGCCTTATGTGTTACTTGTGCATGTTTATTTATAATTTGTTGTGGTGATCAATCGAAACGCAATCGAAACTCAATCGCAATCGAATCGCAAACGCTAAACCAATATGAAATAAGGATGCTTGTATGTTGATATAGTAGTTGGGATTAAAAGTAATTTGACTAGGAAACTCTATCGCATCGCAACGCTTGCAATCGAAACGACAAGACTCGTCGCACCAAACAGATGGCCGATCGACCAGGAGACCGGCTGATCGACCAGCCGTTCGATCGAGCTGTCGCTCGATCGACCAGCTGTTCGATCGGGCTGCCAACCGATCGACCAGCCCCTCTCCATCCATTTCCTTTTTGGGAAACCCTATAAATACCACCTGTCACCTTCATACTTTCCACTTTTGGCAACTCTCATCCGACCAGCTCATCTTCCCCATTTTTCTTCAAATTTCTCACGATTCCGGTAAGATCTCGTCCTAAATCTTGTACTTCCTTAATCTACACGCACTCCTACACCTTTCTATCTTTTGAATCTTAACTTTTAACCGTGAAATCACTAGATTTGAGGTGTTCTAGGATGATGTCATCATGGTGTTCTTAGGAACTTCATGTTTTGGCTTCAATCCACCAAGAACAACTTAGATCTGAACAATTTCCATACAAACAAACAAAGATCTTGCATAGATCTAAACACATTCAAGGTGAAAAAGGATTGAAAGATGGTTTCTAACTTTCTTTCAACTCTTTTACACTCAATGCCTCAAAACCGATAGAATCAGAGCTTGTTCTAACCTTTCACTCTTGCATGTTGATGCGTTGGTTCAAGATCTAGATTCTATCCACGAGATTACTGATTTCGGGTTAAACATGGAACACCGTCTCAAACAGTTAACCGGCCGGATTTGGGTGATTCCTGTCCGATCAGGTTACTATGTCGTGACGAGGTCTCTGTGGTCTAATGCGTTATCAAAACATCTCTATAAAACGACAAACTACCAGAGTGACCAAGGAAGAAGACGAACAAGTCAACCAGGACGGAGTGTCGTCCGATCGGACTGCTGTCCGAACGGACAGCCACCCGAACGACTGGTCACCCGATCGACTTGCATCCTGGTCCCCACACTTAACTATCATCCAAACTTCAAAGGTTTTGGAACACCGAACGGATTGCCGTCCGATCGGGTTACCGCCCGCTCGACCGACCATCCGACTATGTGATGTTTTGGAACTTTATACTTAAATAAATTTTCAACATGTTCAATGCACCTGTGTTGCCACCCCGATCGAACAACCGTTCGATCGAGTGACAACCTGCTGTGAACTTGTTCTCGCTGAATTCCCCAACCTTTCGGACTGTCGCCCGATCGAATGGTCGTTCGATCGATCGACCTGAAAGGTAGAGATACATCTATGCTTTCTAAATGCTACAACGAAAACTTCAAAAGTCAAGCCATCATACACAAACACGTCCTTCCCAAAGGAAGGAATAATCCACTCGAAAGGTCAACCGATCGGGTGACTATCCGAGCGGACTGGCACTCGAACGACCGGCTATCCGATCGGACTACCATCTGATCGAACTGTTGTCCGAACTACTAACACTTGTACCGTTTTACGTGTCGCTTATTGTTATGCTATCGCTCTGATCAGGCTAACCCTACTCTCTAGCATTCCCTTCGATCCATCCACCGCTGTGAGTATACTCGATCCCTTTTTGATTTATGCACTTTAGGGTGTTACATACGTTACTTATTCTAAACCACATAAAACACACTACGCAATACTTTAACGCTAACCATTACCGCATGTTATACGTGACTTAATGAATGCTTGTTTGTTATGTTTACACATGGAATGTTGTCTACCTGCCTTAGCAACGATAGTACTATTAGTTTGGACTCAGCACCTGTTCACTCAGGGGTTGTTAAGGACACTTACCTACATGGCTCACAGTGGTGAGTATGTATCGCGAACTGCCTTAGGCAGTCAACCCGCAGTCATTGGTATCGATAGGTTCATGTCGATAACTAACATGCCTTATTTTACACTGTGTACGTGCTGGTTATGCGTAACGATTTCGAACTCTATATGCTATTATCAAACTTGTATGCTCACATTTACACTATGTGTATTGACTTTTACTTTAACGTATGTGACGGGTGCTTAGGATGCTTATTTGTTTACTTTGTTGTGAAATCGAGGCTAGGAAAGACCTAGGTCAACAATAAACAATTGTCTGTAATAAAAATCTGAGTTGTCGGAACAGAACAATTTGACTAAATCTTTTCTGTAATAATTTTATTATCATTTATGACATGATATGGGATGTGTTGCTTTAAATACTTGGTAAATATAGTTGTTATGGAAACTTCTGGATAATCTGTTTCGCTCAGTGCCATGCCCCGATGTTTCCGCCATCGGTTGGGGTGTGACAGATTGTTATCAGAGCCAAAACTATAGGGAATTAGGCAAGACTCGACCTAGTCCGGGTCGACGTCTTAGAAATGACCTAGTCTATAGTTAGGAACCAACAGACCGACTTGTGCATATCCGGTAGGGATTATATACAAGCTCAGAATTACTTCTCGCCTATGCTACACTATCACTGCACTTTAGTTTCGAAAAAGAACGAACAATTGAGCCGAGAATATGTGTGAAAATCGCAAACTCTCGACTCAAATGTTTGTTCGACCCGCATTTTCGACAACGAACAAGAGAATTTGCGTTGAAACAGGAGTGAAATCCATACTTTGACGCATAATTCTCTTGTATTTTAACAAAACAGGAACAAGGTTGTTAAGTTAGGGGTGAAACCCGAACCTTGACGACTTATTCCGCCCTATTTTGTTTTACAAAACTCTCACCAAGGTCTCGACGGACTCCAAAGACTTGACGTCACGCCGAAACTGAAAGGATACGTGGCATTCGCCCAAGAATCGAGACGAAAGCACAGTCCCGAAGGTCAAAGTGTGCTCAGAAGGTCCTTGTGAATAGTCGAATCACTTTGGTTAGTCAACGTCTATATAGCCGTAAACAACCTATTTCTCGATTTTTATGTGTTTCGATTCTGAGCTCGCTACTGCCGACTCTGATATTTGTCAATTTTATGTGAAATTTATGTGTTTTATGTGACTTTATCTATTATGAGTTATGATTTTTGATGATTTATTCGCTTCTCACTTTCACTTTGATCGACACACACGACTCGCACTGCTCATCTACCTCAAAATGCTGACAAATCGCTAAATCATGGACGACTTTGTGCTATGTTATACGCTATGCTATACGCGATCGCTAATCTCGAACGCCAGTAGGCTTTGAATGATAGGTTTCTGTATTCTGAGATAGTCAGAAGTTTCTGTGTGTTTTGGATACCTCCTGTGCTTAAGTGCTTCTGTGATTCTGTGTCTTATGTGCTCTTTTGTGCTTCTGTGCCTTACGTGATTTTGTGCTTTCGTGCTTATGTGAATCTGTGATTATGTGCTTACGTGATTATAAGTGTTCCTGAGCTTTAGTAGTATTAGGCGTGTGAGGTGAGATTCGATTATATTGTGTTGAGTCCTGTGGCGATGTCTGTTGCAGACAATGTCGTCATTTGGATCTCGCGCTACCCGAGACGCCCATAGCAAACAAGCAGAAAAACGCCTCGCTGCCATGATTACTAAGCAAATGGCAAAGATCGTACCCCAAGGTGTCAGTGAACTGTACGAAAACATGAGCAAATCGTCTGAAGAATCCAGGACCGACTCTCCCAAAGCTGCTTTCAGCTTCAAACAGTTCAAGGCATGTGGACCGAAAGAGTTCACCGGCGAAGAAGGCCCTACGGCTTTGTTTCAATGGTTTGACTCAATCGAAGTCACCCTGCGACAGAGCGGATGTCCTGATAATCTCTGCACACTGAACGCGACCGGCGTCTTCCAGTCCTGCGCTCTAGACTGGTGGACGGCCGAAAGGAACAAGCGCGGAAATGATGCAGCCTATGGTCTGTCATGGGACGAGTTGAAGAATGTTATGCTCGAAGAGTTCTGGCCTCCCCACGAGCGCCAAAAGTTGGAGCATGAGTTATGGCACATTAAGCAGAAAGAAGGTGACAACGCTGCCCAGACTGCTCGATTCAAGCAGCTCAGCATCATATGTCCCGATCAGGTGAAGACTGCGGACATGACGATCAAGAAGTACAACCGAGCTATACCCGACTGTGTTTCAGATTTTGTGCATGCCGCAAAGCCAGCAACGATCGAAGAAACCTACTAGCTTGCCGCTGAAATCAACGACAAGCGAGTAAAAGCTGGTTTTTGGGATAAAACTTCGAAGAACCTGCACCAAGCCACCGCCGCACCATCCACTAAAACCGCCGCCGCTCAATCATCGAAAGTCTCACACCGCAAGAAGAAGAAGAACAACAGCAGCTCCAGCAACAAGAACTGTGCTGTCACCACCACTGCTGCTCCACTTCAAGCCGTACCGGCTCAGCAGCAATCTCAGCACCGCCCAACACCAGTTACCTATGCACCGCCTGCAAAGCGTGCATACACAGGCCCTCACCCTGATTGCCCAACCTATTCTTATCATCACCCGGTGGGTCTAGCTTGCCATTTTTGCGCGCACTGCAATATGTACGGCCACTTCACCACCAACTGCCGTACTGGTCCTCGCCAAGCACCAATTCTAGCCACCGCTTATAAAGCTCTGCTTCCAGCTCCGCAAGGCCAACAAGCAGCTCAGGCACCCGCGATCAACGCCAGAGTCTGCTTCGCATGTGGTGATCCGAATCACTATGCGAACATGTGCCCGAACAGGGATGTGAAACAAGAGCCTCAGCAGCAGCAGTAGCAGCAGCCTCAACAGCAACAAGCCGCCCGCGCCAGAACCCTCAACATCAATGTGTGCCAAGCCCAGGCTGACAACAACGTGGTCAACGGTACGTTCCTTGTGAATGGTATTTATGCATCGTGTTTGTTTGATACTGGAGCCGATAACTGCTTTGTGTTGTTTGAATTCGAGAAGCTCCTTAGTCGTAAGCGCTCCCATCTCCCCTCGACGTTCGATGTTGAAGTCGCTACCGGAAGAACCGTCGCCGTAAATTCTGTTCTTCGTGATTGTACTCTTGAGCTCAACAATCACATCTTCCTAATTGACCTTATTCCGATGCAACTCGGAAGTTTTGACGTCATAGTAGGCATGGACTTTCTTCGCGAAAACCATGCTGAAGTTGTGTGCTTCGATAAGATGATTCGATTCTTGCTCGCGAAAGGTGACGTTTTATGTTTTATTGTGAAACTGCTTCGAAGGGTCTCAAACTCATGTCGTGTGTCCAAGCTAGCAAGTATCTTTGTAAGGAATACAGAGCTTTCTTGGCTAACATTGTAGTAGCAGAGAAGGAAAAGAAAGGAAAGACAGAAGTGAAAAACGTTCATGTGGTTCATGAATTTCCTAATGTGTTCCCTGGTGATCTCCCCGGACTTCTTCCAAGTCGTGATATCGACTTTCGTATCGACCTCATTCCTGGAGCCAACCCTATTGCCAAAGCTCCTTACCGACTCGCTCCATCCGAAATGCGTGAACTCTCGAGTCAGCTCCAGGAATTACTTGAGAAAGGCTTTATTCGCCCGAGCACCTCTCCTTGGGGCGCGCCAGTCCTTTTCGTTAAAAAAAGGATGGGTCATTCAGTATGTGCATCGACTATCGGGAATTGAATAAGTTGACTATCAAGAATCGTTATCCCCTGCCTCGCATTGATGATTTGTTTGATCAGCTACAAGGTGCTACGTGTTTCTCCAAGATCGATCTACGCTCATGCTATCACCAGTTACGCATTCAAGAGGAAGATATACCCAAAACCGCTTTCCGCACTAGATACGACCATTATGAATTTGTTGTTATGCCTTTTGGTTTAACCAACGCACCCGCGGTTTTCATGGATCTAATGAATCGCGTGTGTAAACCTTATCTCGACCGCTTCGTCATCGTGTTCATCAATGATGTCTTGATCTATTCCACGTCGAAAGCCGAACATGCGCAACATCTACGTTTGGTTCTCGAGCTACTCCAAGGGAATCGACTCTATGCCAAGTTCTCCAAGTGCGAATTTTGGCTGGAGGAGGTTCAATTCCTCGGTCACATTGTCAATAGTCAAGGTATTCATGTCGATCCCGCGAAGATTGAAGCTGTTAAGAGTTGGATTACACCAAAGAACCCGTATGGTGTCCGTTCTTTTCTCGGATTAGCGGGCTATTATCATCGATTTATTGAAGGATTCTCAAAAATCATTGTGCCGCTTACCGCTCTCACGCATAAAGACAAGCCTTTTGTTTGGGGAATCGAACAAGAGTCTGCTTTCCAAACCCTCAAGCACATGCTCTGCAATGCTCCTATCCTCACTTTACCCGACGGAAACGACGACTTCATCGTCTATTGTGATGCCTCGAACCTTGGTCTCGGTTGTGTCCTCACGCAACGGGACAAGGTCATTGCTTACGCATCTCGTCAGCTCAAAATCCACGAGAAGAACTATACAACCCATGATCTCGAGCTAGGCCCAGTTGTTTTCACGTTAAAGATTTGGCGACACTATTGTATGGTACCAAGTGTACGATCTTCACTGATCATAGGAGCCTACAACATATCCTTGATCAGAAAGAACTTAACATGCGTCAACGCCGATGGGTAGAACTTCTCAACGATTACGACTGTGAGATTCGTTATCACCTAGGCAAAGCAAATGTTGTTGCCGACGCCCTCAATAGGCGGAGCTATCTGCTCAGCATTCGTGATGTCCAAGCCCATTACGATCTCGAAACCCTCATCCGCGAAGCCCAACATGCTTGTTTCACTGAACGCGCTCTGAATAAGGAACGAATCTATCACGATGGAGCCCAACTTGTGAATAAGTCGAATGGGATATTCCACTTTCTGGACCGAATTTGGATCCCTAAACGGACCAATTTGTGACAGATTTTGATGGACGAAGCCCACAAATCCCGATATTCTATTCATCCCGGTGCCGACAAGATGTACCAGGACCTTCGCTACATGTACTGGTGGCCGGGCATGAAGAGGGATATCGCTCTCTACGTTGGAAGGTGCCTTACTTGCTCGAAGGTCAAGGCTGAACACCAAAGACCCTCTGGCTTACTCGAACAACCCCCGATCCCTATGTGGAAGTGGGAAAGTATAGCTATGGATTTTATAACGAAACTTCCGCGCACGCCATCAGGTCACGACAACATTTGGGTTGTTGTTGACCGTTTGACCAAATCAGCTCACTTTTTTCCTATACGGGAAGACTACAAGGTAGAACAATTAGCCCAAATCTACACCAACGAGATCATTTGTCGACATGGGACGCCTCGCGACGTCATCTCTGACTGTAATGCTCGGTTTACCTCGCGGCTGTGGGAAATGTTTCAAGCGGCTCTCGGTACTACGCTTAACCTAAGTACCGCATTCCACCCTCAAACCGACGGTCAGACTGAAAGAACGATTCGTACTCTTGAAGATATGCTCCGTTCGTGTGTCATAGATTTCGGTGGTAATTGGGATGCTTACCTACCGTTGGTCGAATTTTCGTACAATACAGTTATCATTCCAGCATTCAAATATCACCATTCGAGGCTTTATACGGAAGAAGATGTCGATCGCCTATTGCGTGGCACAAGATCGGTCACTCGCAATTAACCGGTCCTGAGCTATTGCAAGAAATGACCGACAAAGTCCTTCAAATAAGAGACAACTTACTGAAAGCTCGGAGTCGTCAGAAAAGTTACGCCGATAGACGACGCAAGCCCCTTGAATTTGACATTGGCGACTACGTACTCCTAAAGGTATCACCTTGGAAGGGTGTGGTCAGATTCCAAAAGAAAGGGAAACTAGCGCCTCGATATGTTGGACCTTTTAAGATTCTGGAAAGGATCGGAAAAGTCGCCTATAGACTCGAACTACCGGAGGAACTTAGTAATGTCCACCCGACTTTCCATGTGTCAAACCTCCGAAAGTGCCTGGCTGAGCATGATTTAATTGTACCCCTCGATGATCTCCAAGTAAACGAAACACTACACTTCATGGAGAAGCCTGTCGAAATCATGGATCGCCATACCAAGCAGCTCAGGAGGTCACGCATTCCAATTGTGAAAGTCCGATGGGAAGGCAAACGAGGCGCAGAGTTCACTTGGGAACTCAAAAGCGACATGAAGGCGAAGTACCCGCAGTTGTTTGTTACGGATTTGACCTAATTTCGGGACAAAATTCCCTCAACTAGGGGAGGCTGTAACACCCCATGTTTCGGAAGTCAAAGTCAAAGTCAAGATTGAAGTCAAAGGAAGAAAAGATTGCTAATTGCGACCTGTCTCTCCTTGCTCAATTCCTGTTTTGACTTCTTTGACTTGTAATTAGCTTATTTTATTAACGCTTTAGTTGTATTATGTGGAGTATCTATTAATAATCGCCTAGTAACCGCTGTTTATCGCATGTTTAATCGATTCATCGCTATCGCAATCGCACTCGCAACTCGAATTACGCATTTTGGGTATTATAATACGTGTGTGTGTGCCTTATGTGTTACTTATGCATGTTTATTTATAATTTGTTGTGGTGATCAATCGAAACGCAATCGAAACTCAATCGCAAAAGCTAAACCAATATGAAATAAGGATGCTTGTATGTTGATATAGTAGTTGGGATTAAAAGTAATTTGACTAGGAAACTCTATCGCATCGCAACGCTCACAATCGCAATCGAAACGGAAAGACTCGTCGCACCAAACAGATGGCCGATCGACCAGGAGACCGGCCGATCGACCAGCCGTTCGATCGAGCTGCCGCTCGATCGACCAGCCCCTCTCCATCCCTTTCCTTTTTGGGAAACCCTATAAATACCACCTGTCACCTTCATACTTTCCACTTTTGGCAACTCTCATCCGACCAGCTCATCTTCCCCATTTTTCTTCAAATTTCTCACGATTCCGGTAAGATCTCGTCCTAAATCTTGTACTTCCTTAATCTACACGCACTCCTACACCTTTCTATCTTTTGAATCTTAACTTTTAACCGTGAAATCACTAGATTTGAGGTGTTCTAGGATGATGTCATCATGGTGTTCTTAGGAACTTCATGTTTTGGCTTCAATCCACCAAGAACAACTTAGACCTGAACGATTTCCATACAAACAAACAAAGATCTTGCATAGATCTAAACACATTCAAGGTGAAAAAGGATTGAAAGATGGTTTCTAACTTTATTTCAACTCTTTTACACTCAATGCCTCAAAACCGATAGAATCGTAGCTTGTTCTAACCTTTCACTCTTGCATGTTGATGCGTTGGTTCAAGATCTAGATTCTATCCACGAGATTACTGATTTCGGGTTAAACATGGAACACCGTCTCAAACAGTTAACCGGCCGGATTTGGGTGATTCCTGTCCGATCAGGTTACTATGTCGTGACGAGGTCTCTGTGGTCTAATGCGTTATCGAAACATCTCTATAAAACGACAAACTACCAGAGTGACCAAGGAAGAAGACGAACAGGTCGACCAGGACGGAGTGTTGTCCGATCGGACTGTTGTCCGAACGGACAGCCACCGAACGACCGGTTACCTGATCGACTTGCATCCTGGTCCCCACACTTAACTATCATCCAAACTTCAAAGGTTTTGGAACACCGAACGGATTGCCGTCCGATCGGGTTACCACCCGCTCGACCGACCATCCGACTATGTGATGTTTTGGAACTTTATACTTAAACAAATTTTCAACATGTTCAATGCACCTGTGTTGCCACCCGATCGAACAAGCGTTCGATCGAGTGACAACTTACTGTGAACTTGTTCTCGCTGAATTGCCCAACCTATCGGACTGTCGCCTGATCGAACGGTCGTTCGATCGATCGACCTGAAAGGTAGAGATACTTCTCTGCTTTCTAAATGCTACACGAAAACTTGAAAAGTCAAGCCATCATACACAAACACGTCCTTCCCAAAGGAAGGAACAATCCACTCGAAAGGTCAACCGATCGGGTGACCATCCGAGCGGACTGGCACTCGAACGACCGGCTGTCCGATCGGACTACCATCCGATCGAACTGCTGTCCGAACCATTAACACTTGTACCGTTTTACGCGTCGCTTATTGTTATGCTATCGCTCTGATCAGGCTAACCCTACTCTCTAGCGCTCCCTTCTATCCATCCATCGCTGTGAATATACTCGATCCCTTTTTGCTTTATGCACTTTTGGGTGTTACATACGTTACTTATTCAAAACCACATCAAACACACTACGCAATACTTTAACGCTAACCGTTACTGCATGTTATACGTGACTTAATGAATGCTTGTTTGTTATGTTTACACATGGAATGCTGTCTACCTGCCTTAGCAACGATAGTACTATTAGTTTGGACTCAGCACCTGTTCACTCAGGGGTTGTTAAGGACACTTACCTACATGGCTCACAGTGGTGAGTGTGTATCGCGAACTGCCTTGGGCAATCAACCCACAGTCATTGGTATTGATAGGTTCATGTCAATAACTAACATGCCTCATTTTACACTGTGTACGTGTTGTTTATGCGTAACGATTTTGAACTCTATATGCTATTATCAAACTTGTATGCTCACCTTTACACTATGTGTATTGACTTATACTTTAACGTATGTGACAGGTGCTTAGGATGCTTATTTGCTTACTTTGCTGTGAAATCGAGGCTAGGAAAGACCTAGGTCAACAATAAACAATTGTCTGTAATAAAAATCTGAGTTGTCGGAACAAAACAATTTGACTAGATCTTTTATGTAGTAATTGTATTATCATTTATGACATGGTATGGGACGTGTTGCTTTAAATACTTGGTAAATATAGTTGTTATGGAAACTTCTGGACAAACTGTTTCGCTCAGTGCCATGCCCCGATGTTTCCACCATTGGTTGGGGTGTGACAGATTGGTATCAGAGCCATAACTATAGGGAATTAGGCAAGACTCGACCTAGTCCGGGTCGACGTCTTAGAAACGACCTAGTCTATAGTTAGGAACCAACGGACCAACTTGTGCATATCCGGTAGGGATTATGTACAAGCTCATAATTACTTCTCGCCTACGCTACACTATCACTGCACTTTAGTTTCGAAAAAGAGCGAACAATTGAGCCGAGAATAGGTGTGAAAACCGCAAACTCTCGACTCAAATGTTTGTTCGACCCGCATTTTCGACAACAAACAGGAGAATTTGCATTGAAACAGGAGTGAAATCCATACTTTGAGACATAATTCTCTTGTATTTTAACAAAACAGGAACAAGGTTGTTAAGTTAGGGGTGAAACCCGAACCTTGACGACTTATTCCGCCCTATTTTGTTTTACAAAACTCTCACCAAGATCTCGACGGACTCCAACGACTTGACGTCACACCAAAACTGAAAGGATATGTGGCATTCGCCCAAGAATCAAGGCGAAAGCACAGTCCTGAAGGTCAAAGTGCAGCAGGTATCTGTTTGAGTGTATGTGCTTTGCACCAGGTATGTTTACAGCTAATTTTTGAACCTCCACTAAGCAGTTTATGGTATATGCTTGAAGGATGAAATATGACCAATTCATAAGCACTTTATGGTATGTGCCTTTTTGGACCGAGGGGTATAATTGTAAACTTAGCAGGTATGCTTGATCAGCCAAACAAGTTCTGAATGCTTCTGATCTTGTAATGTATCTGATTTTGATTTTTGTGAAGTGTTTAATCAGCCAAACATGTTCTGAATGCTGCACATGATAGTTGGTAGTTATAACAAATGATAGTTGGTAGTTATAGGTTGGTAATACATGAACAAGTTTGAATACAAGTGTTGATAATGCTTATAGGTTTCATGTGCATTTGCAACCCTAAAACCTGCTGCACTCAAACATTGAACAGGTTTGAACAGGTTTGATACATGGTCAGATTCTAGTAACATACAACAGATTGGTAAGTGAATTTCCAACATTGAACAAGTTTGAACATGTTTGATTTTTTAGTATACTTATAGGTTTCTTATTTTTGAGTATAGAAACATACAACAGGTTCTGATTTTTTAGTATAGAAACATAGAACAGGTTTCTGATTTTGGCGGGAAGGGTTTTGGAAGTTGCAGGGGGTAATATTGTTTCTTAACACAAAGTATAGGGGGTAATAACAAAGGACATTTTAGTAATTTACCAGTGGGGGGTAATTGTGCGACATAACAGGAATGTTGGGGGGTAAAATTGAAGGGTAATATAGTCATTTCAAGTTATAGTTAACATATATGTTAACAAAATTGACGCCGGGGGGTAAATGTGCGACATAACACCAACGTTGAGGGGTAAAATTGCAATTATTTTGTTAGGGGGGTCAGAGTGCCAATTGGCCTAAACCCCAGGGGGTAAAATTGCAGTTTACTCTTAATAATATAAACTCTTTTTTTTAAATAGCTTACCTCAAGCTGTATTTGACATAGGAGCATCATCAACGTACCAAAAAGTGAAAAGTATTTACCTACTTTTTTTTATGAAAATGTCATGAACTCAACCTTTCTTAGACCACCCGTAGTCGTTATATATCTGGGCATTTTTGGGCAAAACAATGCCCAACCACGCCGGAGCCACCACCCCCAGCGGCGTTTTTGAACCAGAAAATCGAAAAGCGTTGTATAAACAACGTCGGAGCCCCATTTTGAAGATATTGTTGGCCCAATCACATGTAACCATCTTTTTCATTGCCCAATCACTTTTTTTCATGGTTTTTTTTATTTATTTAATTCTTTGCACCTCTTTTAACATAATGCCCACATCCCCACTACACCTATTTGTGAAAAACGCCCCTTTGTTGACTAGGATAACACGTGGCAGAATAGGTGAGGCATTATTCACCATTACCACTACGCATGGTCTTATGAAATTCTCTTTTATCTCTCCTTCTACCATAAATATCATCCACGATTCCATGGGCATCCTTGCACGTAGATGCTTGCCTCGGCAACCAACAATGTCTGTGGAAGTCAACAATGACGAATTTAGCAAATTCTTATAGGGGCAACGTTTCAAAAAAAAAAGATAACAAAATAAAAAAAAAACGTCATTTTTCAAAATTTATACTACCGCTGATGCGTAGAAGGGTAGCGGGGGTCACCCCTATTAACAAGCAAGGTCCGCCCCTGAAAGTCGATATGCCCTATTTGAAAACTCTAACAAACTTGTCTAGAAATCTAACCCATCAGCAACATCCACAAACATTTATATAAACATTTTCAAAGCAATCCATTTCATAAAAAAAGGGTAAATGCACGGTACCTCTGACTGCGAAAGGGATCCCCCTTCTCAAGCTAGCGACCCAGCAACGCTGCCTGGCGGTGAATACCCAGCCGAGTTTGAGAGGAGCGAAGAGCTTGCAGCAGGATTTGAACCCACGCCACTTGGACTCCCGAACCTGTTTTAGATGGGTGTCGATGGCCACTGGGCTGACACCCTGTGGTTAGCAATCCATTTCATTCACAAACGTTTTTACATATTTGCATTATCATCAACTTTTAGATTTACTAGCGGTAAGACCCGTGTGCAAACACGGGTCATTTCTTATAAAACCATGCATAACAAATTTTAATAGAAAGGATAGATATGTGTATAGATATTGTAATTTTTAGTTTAAGGCTAGTAGTGACACCCATGTGTAATTTTTAGTTTAAGGCTAGGTACTGTTTCCACCAAGAAATCAAGATTAGAACTAAAACTCATATAAGTTGCATGTGTAACAACCCGCACGTTCGTGCGTTGTTACTACTCGTTATACTCGTTACGCCTAGCACCAAAGATTCGGATCATAATGTAGCTATATCGCATACATCGCTATTTCGCAGTATTTCCGCATATTACGCATACTTTATCGCTGTAACACATCACATCGCGTATACTAACACTCACGATGACGTTGAGTGAGGACCTATTCTACCCTCCTCGATAGCCGTGACGTGTCGCAACGCAACACATATTTGAAACGTGCAACTCGATTATCGCAACGCAAGGTTTGAAATGTGGATATTTATGCGACCCTTTGTGACTAATTATAATAGATATATGAATGTGGGTATGAAAATGTGTAACCAAACTCGATTATCGCAACGCAGGGTTTGAAATGTGGATATTTATACGACCCTTTCAGCACTTAAACAATTTTCAACATGTTCAACACTTAGTCAGTTCCAAACGGATTGCCACCCGATCGGATTGCAATCCGATCCAGTGACAAACTGCTGTGAACTTACCAAAGTGTCCTACTAATCGGATCGTCACCCGATCGAACGACTGTTCGATCGATCGACCAGAAAAGTAGAAATACTCCTCTGTTTTCAAAATGCTATAACGAAAACTTCAAAGCCATCATACACAAACAAATCCTTGTTGTCACGGCCCCCGACCCGATTTGACCCGTTTCAGGAGCCGCGGGACAGAAATCCCATGGTATTTAATTAATTGAGTTTAACAGCGGAAGTTTATCATCAGGATCTTTTAAAAACTGAAATATTTCCCGATTATTTTATTTCACAACTCGGGATAAAACCCGGTAATTTACAATCTTGAGATTTCACGAAGAAATCTTTTATTTTACAAAACATGTTTCTTTATTTTATACTGAGCCACTTCCTTAAGCTTGTAGTGCTTCTCGGCACTTTTCCTGGATCACAACAGATCACCTGAAATATGTTTGAAAAAGGTTTTGTCAGCGGGAAATACTGAGTGAATCATTCTAGTTATGAAACCGAATCGTTTGTTATAATTTACAGTATTAAGAGCAATTACAATGTTTCAGATATCAACCAACTACCCTTGGTACTTGTCACTCGACTCGTTTCTGTGACTATGGTCATATCACCCATTGGCTAACTCGTTGTCCAATGGTGAAGATTATCAAGTAATGTATACAAAACCCCACATACCGGCTGTAATATGGTGATTACAAAGACTTAATCCCTGTAATTATAACTTTGAAAATAAACATACTTTTGAAAGTAATTTGATAAAAAGAGAATGACTCACATTGCAGATTTAATTTGAGCAGAGCCTAGCCTACTGATTAGCCTTTTAACCTAAATTTAATAATAGGCACACAATTCTGGGTTAGTAATCAATACAGTATTTACGATAACTCACGAGATCAACCCTCACAACGAATGACAAAGTGCTATGCTTAAACATCCATCGAATTAACGACTAATGACAAAGCATCACCCTAATGTGGGCAGCACTTAAACATCCATTGAGTACATTGATCGATCGGAAAATGAATCGTAATAGCGATTGAGTTATTACCCTGATTGCGGCGTCGATTAATGAATTGTGTGTGTTAATTGTGGTAAACAGAATGTAACTCGGTGCCTAAAATGAATTTCTTCGTCGAACATACGCCGAATTTCAAGTGCCAATGTCTGCTATTTATAGTCAAAATTTCGCATTGCTTACGGACCGTAAGACTTAACCCTTACGGTCCGTAAGGGACACCTCATGCTCATAGTGTTGCCACGTGTGGGACTAGGCCTGATGAGTTGACAGAATTCGAAATTGAAATTTTGATAACGTTTTATTTAGATAATCGTGACTAGGGTTTACCCCCCCCCCTGAGTTTTAGGGGCCCTGATCCTGATTCCGATTGTTTTGAAAATTTTAGGGTTTGTGCAGAATCACTTGGGTGTCTCAATTAGGGTTTCCTATTGGACTATTAAAATAATAAATATGACTTTTGATGAGAGTTGTTACACTTCTCAAACGAGGTGACAATCCAATCGAATGGCCATCCGAACGGATTGCCACCCAGTCGACTGGCCATCCAATCGGATTGCCATCCGATCGGATTATCACCCGACACTTCGTTCACCGCCACCATTTGACGCACTATTCAACGCTTACGCTATCAATCTGTAATCAGGCTAACCTCAGACGCCCTCCCTTCAATCCAACCAAGTTGTGTTTACTTGCTGAACACCGACTGTGAGTATACTCGAACCCTTTTTATCGCATTTTGGGTGTAACATACGTTTCTATCAAATCAAACTTATCAAACGAATTATTCAATCAAAATGTTTATCACTTGCGAATAACTGTTATGCATATTTACATGTGATGCTAGTTACATATGTGTTAGGACTTATACTCGCAAGGTCCCGCCTTAACTAGTATAGTACTATAGCACCCGACAGGGTCTAGTTAGGATAAATATCAATCGTAATCGCAGCTCGAGTGACTTAGCTGGTAGTATCAGTCTTGTATGCATGTATGTTAAGGTATCTCGTTTATGTATTTGGTAATTCGCAACACTTTTAACTATTTACGCTACTCTATCAAAACTTGTATACTCCCCAATACTTTTGTATTGACGTTGTTTTAACGTATGTTACAGGTTTAGTTGCAATCTACATCAAATCAAGCTAGGAAGTCTAGAAACTCACCTATAATCTAGGTTGTCGAATTTGAATTGTTCGAGAGGACATGAAATTCGTGACAACTTATGTTATTGTAATTATTTATTAGTATGGGATAATGAACGCATTAAATACTGTCGCAAATTAGTTGTTATGGATTCTCTTGAGAAATCTGATTCGCCTAGTGCCGTGCCCCGTTGATTCGCCTAGTGCCGCACCCCAATAATTCCGTGTTGGCCTTAGGAAAGGCTAGGTAATATTCCACCATCGGTTGGGGTGTGATAAATTGGTATCAGAGCCATAACTATAGGGAATTAGGCCAGACTTGACCCAGTCTGGGTCGATGTCTTAGAAATGACCTAGTCTATAGTCTAAGTACCAACAGGCCGACTCGTATGAATCCCGTAGGATTTGTACGGGCCTACTTGATACTCTCGTTTGAATTCGCTAAAAACTGCTACATCGCGTGAACCCCGCATACTACAATTTCACACGAAGGCTAGAATATTACTTAGCCTTTCCTAAGGCCAACACAATATACACGTTTTCGAAAATATTCGCATAACACAACCGAGTGGTCCAGTCGAGATCAGGCGTGAAAACCAAGAACTCTCGATAAAATCGCTCACTCAACGCATTTTTCTATCACGAGAACTCTCCGTTGAGCTAGGAGTGACATCCACATCTCAGCGAAAGTCTCCATTTCGAAATCTAGTAGAACTCCTGAGTTCATTCGGTGAGCATAACCACAGCTAGGAACAAAGTTGTTAAGACAGGGTGAAACCCGTAACTTAATAAACCGTTCACCTCTCTATAAAATGGTCTTCAAAAGCTCTCACCAAGGACTCAATTATAACGATAACTCGAGCCACGCGATGCCTAGGAAGACGAATGCCATGAGCTAAATCCCAGTGGAAGCATAAGCCTTGTAGGACAACGCGCGTGCACGAACTTGTTGGGTATAGTTGAGTTACCTTGGGTAGTCGACGCCTAAACTCCCGAGGCACTCTATCTATGTTTCTCGCTTATAACTTGCCGATTTTACGATTTACTGAACTTATTTACGCTTATGTGGCTACGATTTAAAACTTTACGCTTTATCGATTTCTCGATTTATCAATTTTTACTCCATGCTATGTAAACGCACAACACGCACAGCCATCGCAATCTAAAAATGAAAACCGAATGTTCGCAACAGAACTAGTGTCTAATTACTCGCTTTTGCTCTCGCTCCCGCTCTCCCTCTTAATCGCGTCCTCGCGCAATCTACACCGGCATATATGTGTGTAAGTATAAACTACAAATATTTATAAATACCAAAATGAATCAATTGTGTGAGAACTTAGGAATCTCGTGTCTCCTATGTGGCTCCTATGTGAAATCTATTATATTACTCACAACAAGTTTTGATCGCGCTCAATCGCATCGCAAAACTCAAAAATCATTATGATCGAATCTCACTCCAAATCTCTCTCTGTCTAGATGTCTTCCAACAACTCTACTTCGAGGCAAACAGCTAGGAGAAGAGCCAAACGAAGCACCGAGAAGAGGATTGCCTCGCTTGTGGCCAAGGAAGTGGCCAGGGTCATTCCTCAAATTGTCGCTCAAGTGCACTCTCTCAGCAATTCTCGAACCTCAGAAGACTCTAAGACGGAAGCACCGCAATCTGCTTTTCTCTACAAATACTTCAAAGCCTGTGGGCCGGTGGAGTTCAAAGGTGAAGGGGGTGTGTCCCAGCTACTCCAGCGGTTCGATTCTATCGAAGTCACCCTTTGTCAGAGTGGGTGTCCCGATGGTTTCCGGACCACTTGCGCTACCGGGGTATTTCAATCGCGAGCGCTCAACTGGTGGACAGCCGAACGTAACAAACGTGGGGTCTCTGCAGCTTATGCTCCCTCTTGGGATGAGCTGAAGGAGCTCATGAAGAAAGAGTACTGCCCTCCCCACGAAATCCAGAAACTAGAAATCGAGTTTTGGGAAATCAAACAAGTCAAAGGTGACAATGCTGGCTACACCGCAAGGTTCAAACAACTTAGCATAATCTGCCCAAGTCAAGTCGACACTTCAGAAAAGGCCATCACGAAGTACATTCACGGTTTGCCTGAATGTGTGGGCGACTTTGTCGAAGCTGCAAGACCTGCTACCATCGAAGAAACCTACCGCTTAGCCACAGAACTCAACAACAAACGAGTCTTGGATGGATTTTTCTCTAAGAATCCTGTCAAACAAGCCCATCAAGCAATCGTCATCGATTCTTCCGACAAGCCTACCGACGATTCTTCAAGTGAGTCCTCAGACGAATCCTCTGATGACAACGCATCGCCTCAGGATCAGTCCAGCCGCAAACGAAAGAACATGAGCCCAAACTCTTCAACAACTGAGCTATCGCAACCAGAACCTCTCCAAGCAATCCCAATTCACTCAAAGCGTGACTACAACGGAACTCATCCCCTGTGTCTCACGTGTACGTATCATCACCCGGCATAAGCTAACTATCGCTATTGCGCAAATTGCAACTGGTATGGTCATCTTTCCCAGCCGCAGACTTGAGGAATTTCAGCAACAATCGCAGTCTTCGCAGAAGTCATCCACAACAACATTAGTTATGCTTCCAATGTTGTTGTAATGATACGATCTTTGCCGTTAAATTTCTTTTATTTGTTGAACTTGTTCTATTTCTCGACGCAGTATGGACTCTATTTATCCCTCATTTCTATCGCACTCGTGCACCGACAGATTACTAGCACTATGTACTATATAATGTGTTTTACCCCTACTATGCGTTTTTGGGATAAAGTACGATAAACATGCAAGGGTCAAATTAATCACGGGTGCACACGGGATTACTGTGATCAGTACACGGAGATCATAATGAGTTTCAATGATGCCATAACGTTAAAGCATGGTTAAGCGTGGTGGATACGCCGCTGGTACTTCCTATATATAAGCGTCTTGACCATGTCGACACAGTGAGACACCTATTCACGGGGCGGAGGCGTGTGGTTGAAGCATGGTGGATACGCCACTGGTACTTCCTATATATAAGTGCTTTGCCATGCCAACCAATGTCTTGTGAAGAAAGTGCCATGCAAGTTGAACGTTATTAGACCAAGTATACTATTAAAGTTATTTTCGACGCACTACACTACATCGCAAGGCGTAACAATCTCAATCGCAACTCAAAACGTGTAATCGCTAGACTTTTCGTAAGTCAACACGCTCGCAATCGCATTAACGCTAGAATCTATCTCGCAATCTTAATCGCTTATCGTGTGTATCGCTCTATCGCTTGTGTGTCGCTCTATCACCTGTGTATTGCACTATCGCTCAGCGGGTATCGCTTAACGCTTATCGCCATCGCTATCGCTTACCGTTATTTATGTTATCTATGTTAGGTTAGCACACATGACCTCGCTTCACGAGACGAAACTGATAGGGTTAAAACACGGTGGATACACCGCTGGTACTTCCTATATATAAGTGTTTTAGCCATATCAGCAGATTTCTGTGGAAAAAGGCCATGTGGGGTCTAATGTTAGTTAAAAATTTGTGGTGTTGTTTAACCCAATCAAATCGTATATTCTCATCGCTTGCAAAGCATCGATCGTCGCCTATTGCTCAACGGTTGTCGCTATCGCTCATCGCTCATCGCTTTTCGCTTGTCGCCATCGTCTTCGCTTATTACGTTTGTTTTGTTCTATCAATTATCGCATACTGCTTATCGATGGTCGCACTCACCCGTGACACCAAACTGAGTTTAAAAACGACCTCATCACTCAGTTCGCTTTCCAAGACTTGATCCAACCCTTTTCCGTTTGGATCAAGTCATCGCAAATCTGTCTGTACTATGTCGACACGTATGACACTGCCTCACGGGACGGAAGCCATATGGCTAAAGCATGGTGGACAAGCCGCTGGTACTTCCTATATATAAGTGTTTTAACCATATTGTCGAACTTTCGTGGAAAAGTGCCATGTGGGGCCGACCTTAAATTTAAATTTTGGTGTTATTAAAAGGCTTTATTTACACAAATTTTAAACAGATATTTTCTTACAAAACTCTTTCTAAAATTTGATCAAAACCTTTGTACAAAACGAGATTATCTTGTAACGATGGTGTGATAATCGACTCAAGTTACTGCCGCGTGACGAGGGAATGTCGTAAAACGAGTTCTAATCACCCTAAAATCTTTTAGTAACCTAATAAAACTCCTCTCATAGCACTGGCGTGAACATCGAAACAGTTTAACGCCGCACTGGGGAAAGATTTTTCGAAAACAAGTTTTCTCCAAACCTTTTCAAATTAATCAACTTTTCAAGTATACAAAACACTTTTGGATCACTTTTCGTGTGTTGTCAACTTTTGTTATACGAATCGTCTTACTTGCTGCCTTCGTCAGTCATCGCAACGCCCTCGCTTGTCGAATTTCAATTGATCGCTCGTTTATTTTGACGCTTCTAATCGATACTCTCACTCGCAGCGAACCTTGCAACCCTTCTTGTGGATTAATTTCGGGATGAAATTTCCTAAAGCAGGGGAGACTGTAACAACCCGCACGTTCGTGCGTTGTTACTACTCGTTATACTCGTTATGCCTAGCACCAGAGATTCGGATCATAATGTAGCTATATCGCATACATCGCTATTTCGCAGTATTTCCGCATATTACGCATACTTTATCGCTATAACACATCACATCGCGCATACTAACACTCTCGATGACGTTGAGTGAGGACCTATTCTATTCTACCCTCCTCGATAGCCGTGACGTGTCGCAACGCAACACATATTTGAAACGCGCAACTCGATTATCGCAACACAGGGTTTGAAATGTGGATATTTATACGACCCTTTGTGACTAATTATAATAGATATATGAATGTGGGTATGAAAATGTGTAACCAAACTATCTAAAAGTTTAAAGAACAAAGCGTAACATCGAAACGCAACACGCCGGAGACCACCGATCGAGTGACTGGTCGATCGAGTGGCCACCCGATCGGATTACCACCCGATCGGATTGCCACCCGATCGGACAACCACCCGATCGGACTGCCATCCGATCCGTTGCACTTCATCTCCTTCACACCACTTCACCTATAAATAACACTTGTCACATCACTTAAACAGTGATGTGACAGCTCCCACTCGACCAGCACGCTTTGGGGCTATTTTCTCTCGATTTCTCGTGATTCTTGTAAGTTTTCAACTCAAATCTTGTACTTCTTTGATCTACACACACGTCTCCATCTTTTTCACCTTTAAATCTCAACTTTCAACCGTAAAATTTACAGATTTGAGGTGTTCTAGGGTGATGTCATCATGGAGTTCTTATAAACTTCAAGTATTGGCCTCATTCCACCAAGAATAACTCGGATCTAAAGGATTTCCACATGAATTCACAACGATTTCGCATAGATTTAAACACCTTCAAGGATAAAAGGATTGAAAGAAACTTTTTCAACTTTCTTTCAACTCTTTTACACTCAATGCACTCAAAACCGATAGAATCGGAGCTTGTTCTGATCTTCTACTCATTCTTAGTGATGTGTCGGTTCAAGATCTGGAATCTATCCAAGAGATTGCTGATTTCGGGTTAAACATGAAACACCGTCTCGAACAGTTGACTGATCGGACTAGGGTGGTTCCTGTCCGAACGGGTCACTTGTGTCTTGACGAGTTTCTGTTATTTAGCATGTTATCATGTTATCTCGATCAAAATCGCAAACTTTCAAAGCAATCAAGTGTCAAGACGATCAAAGCAGTTGGAACGGATTGCCGTCCGATCGGATTGCCACCCGATCGAACAACCGTCCGATCGGCTTGCACTTGGTTACTCACTTAAATTATTATTCCAACTTTTCAAGTTTTGAACGTCGAACAGATTGCCGTCCGATTGGATTGACATCCGATCAATCGACCATCCGACCATGTGATGTTTAGAACTTCAGCCTTAAACAATTTTCAACATGTTCAACACTTAGTCGGTTCCAAACGGATTGCCACCCGATCGGATTGCAATCCGATCGAGTGGCAAACTGCTGTGAACTTACCAAAGTGTCCTACTAATCGGATCGTCACCCGATCGAACGACCGTTCGATCGATCGACCTGAACGGTAGAAATACTCCTCTGTTTTCAAAATGCTATAACGAAAACTTCAAAGCCATCATACACAAACACATTCTTGTCAAACAAGGTGAAAATCCAATCGAATGGCCATCCGATCGGATGACCATCCGAACAGATTGCCACCCGGTCGACTGGCCATCCGATTGGATTGCCATCCGATCGGATTATCATCCGACACTTGGTTCACCGCCACCATTTGACGCACTATTCAACGCTTACGCTATCAATCTGTAATCAGGCTAACCTCAGACACGCTCCCTTCAATCCAACCAAGTTGTGTTTACTTGCTGAACACCGACTGTGAGTATACTCGAACCCTTTTTATCGCATTTTGGGTGTAACATACGTTTCTATCAAATCAAACTTATCAAACGAATTATTTAATCAAACTGTTTATCACTTGCGAATAACTGTTATGCATATTTACACGTGATGCTAGATACATATGTGTTAGGACTTATACTCGCAAGGTCCCGCCTTAACTAGTATAGTACGATAGCACCCGACGGGGTCTAGTTAGGATGAATAGCAATCGCAATCGCAGCTTGAGTGACTTAGCTGGTAGTATCAGTCTTGTATGCATGTATGTTAAGCTATCTCGTTTATGTACTTGGTAATTCGCAGCACTTTTAACTATTTACATTAAAAGATAAGTGTCATAATGGGAAGGAGTGTGCGTACACTCGAACCGGAGAACTTAATGAAGCGAACAAACGTAGTATTGGAAGGAGTGTAGTCACACCCGAACCCAGGATTTGTAATAGTAAGTAAGCGGTGAAGACAAGGTTATATACTTGTCTAAACCTAATAAAATACGTAGAAACATCGTTTATATTGATAAACGGTGTGGGTAAATTTCATACGACATGAAATAATAAAATGAAATAAGTTGAATTTGGTTATTCTTACAATGGAATGATGTCAACCGCAGTTGGCGACGACACGATAACCCTCATGACTGAGGAGACGTGAAAAAAGGATCTATGGGAAAGTCGAAAAGGCTATTGAAGCCGTGTAACCCGGAATCATGGAAGGGCTACAAGTCACCATGATGACGGCAAGGAAAGAAGAGATGAACGAGTTGAGAGAAAGCCCGTCGGGGTGAGTAACGCAGGTACACGTTATAAAATTACAACAAAATAATGTTAGGTGACAATTAAGAAAATGGATTAAGGTTATGAATGAGAAATTAAGACTTGGGCAGAAAATACCCTCCAGGAAAACTAAACGGATGATACGTATTATTCGCTACTATGAATACTAAAGTATCAATAAATGCGGATTTAGAAACTTGGGTATGAATAACCGCCCAAGTAAGACATTATTAATCAAATTCTTACGAGGAAGAACGATGATCACACTGATGGGTGTGATAGTATAAAAGATTAGTGAAATAAACGTATTAAAAGTGTTGGAACGAAAACGGGTAAAACCCCAAAAGCCGTAAACAATAACAGTGGTTTTATCAAATAAGGCTTATGAAATGGACCTTCTGGACATTAATAAGAGAGACGGACCTAAGGGTCGCTAACAAAAGAAAGACAGGTGTTCGGATCAAATAAGTAAAATGTTTTATAATAAAAGAAAACGCAGACCAGTGAAACTGGAGAGTTAAAAATATTAAGATAAAGAACCCGGGTAATGGGCTGTAAAGAAAAATAAGTATGAACCGGATAACGGTATGCGACGAACAAACCGACGTGTAAATGACGGAAGAAGTCATAGAGTCGGAAGAATAGTTCAAAAAGGAAACGGGTGTAGCCTTAGACTACGGTCAAATCGATAAAATTCGAAAATGAAAATGAATAAGTTTTAGGCTTGAAAAGGGTGCCCTGACACCAGAAGTGTAATTCTAAGAATATGAAATGACACAAGCAAAAGATGATCTACGGGATCATCATAACCTTTGAGATTATAAACAAAGTAAGGGTTTAAAGGACTAAGTGAACCACGCGTCAGCAATAGAAGGAAATAAACCAAAAAGGGGTGAAAGCCTAACGGAATAACCTACGAGGGTAAGTAAAAGAATATACGAGTCACTTGGGTAAAAGATGGGGATTAGTTACGATTCCTCGCGTAATATAAGAGCGGAAAAGAATAAATTCTTGTCGTCAATTCCTGGGTATGAGAATTTGACATAAGTTAAAAAGATAGACGTTAAACTAAAATTCAGTTTTAGTGAGAAGTGACGTTTAACAAATATGAATATTATGGAGAAATTAGAAAAAAAAAAGTTAATATTAAAGAATATAGGTCTCAACACCGATAGGTGTGAGACGCTATGTTCGAAAGAAGATTTTTGATAATGAAAAGTTTATAAAAACTTAAACATGACGTGATGCGATGCGATCATAGTCACAAGAGTGATATAAAAGTACAGAATATAATCATGTCGGGGCATGAAATGACGATGATTAATCAATCTAGCCGATAAGACCATCCAAAGTCAAATAGTAACGTGATTTATACAAAACACTTGTCAGTATAAGATTAGTATGGGGCCAACATGTTGACGAACTCATACTATTGAGTGGTCAATTGACAATTGGGTCAAATAGGTGACAAAATAAGAAATACAAGATACAAGTAACAGTCTGTGAGGACTTACACGTGAAAGACGCATGCGTCGAGGCAAAGAATATTTTTTGACAAAAGAAAGAATGCCTTAAAAACAAGACTAAGTTAGTTTGGTCCAAACCAATGAACTATTTAAAGAAGGTTTCGAGGACGAAACCTCTTTAAGGGGGGTAGACTTGTAACACCCCGAAAATACAAATTTTTATATTTAAAAATCTAATGTTAGTAATAAGCAAAATAAACTAACTAGGAATGAATAATCTAGTTAGTTAGTTAGTTGTCTTGTAGCAATAAAGAAAAGTGGTTAATATAACACTCTATGTAACTTGGAATAAAGTATAGGGGCCAATTGTAGAAAACTTGAAACAAGTTTGTTTTAATTAAAACACTAGACACCAAAACACATACTTTAAGTGTGTGTTCTGGTCGAACTCTCCAGAGAAGCCAGGGGCTCCCCACATCAAACCCTAACTAGCTCAAAAATTGACAAATTGAAGAGCCAAGTCAGCCCCAAATCGATATCCAAGCATAAATTAGTGATCACCTCAGTGTAGTGATCATAAGGTATGTCAAAATTTACAATTTGGTTTCATCTCAAATTCTTGATGATTTGTGAAATCGAAATCTGGGCTTGATTATTTGATGTTTAGATGAAATTAGTAATGAAAACATGTCTAGGAGTAAAACCTAGTCAATAACATGTTGAATTAGTGTTTAATTTATGAAATTCATGATAATCCATTGATAAGTTAAATGGGTTTTGTAAAAATAAGATGAACACAAGAATCATGACTATCAAAAGAGGTGTCACTTGATTTCTATGGAATGATTCTGAGATTAGTATGCATGCTTGACATGATGGAATTGAAATGTATGTTTATATTGGGCAAAAATAACAAGTTATGAACTTGATTTTAAATATGTAAAATTATACCCGTTAGGTGTTCTCTAAAATGCCTAAATAAAAGATAAATGTTGAAAATCGAACAAAAACGCATTTTTGATGGATATGGTAAATTATGCGTTAAGACTTACAAAAAGGGTTCTAAACGGTTTGTGGAATGAACTCTTTAGGCAAGGAAACCAGGTCTTCAAGCAGACAAGCCGGAGCGGACACACGCTTGAAGTGAACGCTTTAAAGGTACGCGACTTGTCGTCTCGTTACATTTATGTAGACAAGCCTAGTTGTAGACATGTTTAATGTTGTTATAGAGAAATAGTTGGAATATGTATGATGTCGAAATAGTGAAATTGTAATCGTTTGGTAAGTCTAAGAAGTGATGGAATTCACTCGACAAACCAAACGGGTCAAAATAAATAGTTGGTTAGATATGTTTATTGATAATATTGTTTAACTAGTCATATTGGGAATGTAAGTAAAGTAATGTAACTCACTAGATAAAGAACGGGTTAAAAAATGATCGAAATGGTAATATTCGAAGTGACTTAAACGTCACTCGCTAAATCCGAGTTATAAAAGCGTAAACCATGGAATGGAAGTGATCGATACGCTAAGGTTGACAAGCCCGGGAATGGGTAATTATGGTTATAAACCAATATTGATGAATTATACAAGTACGAACTATGGTTTCGTTATATAATGTTAATTATGTATTTTTGTTAGTCGACCTTGAATTAGCATATTATGTGAGCTTGATATATAGTTGAAGTGATGTAATTCATCAAATAACCAAATGGGTCAAACAATGGATAAATATGTTAGTGATAGAATGCGATATCTCAAGGGATTGGTTGCACCAAGTTGATTTTTATGAACCCTTGAGATTAGGTCAAACAATTAGAAATAACTTGCAAAATCGCATAAAACGGCATGCTTGAAATGTGGAAAAACGAGCATGGAATTCTATTGCGAGCGTAAAACCATGTAATGGTGATGATACGCCAAAGTTGATAAGTCCGGGAATGGGTAAATAAGATTAGAATGCCAAAGAATAAATTGGCGAACAATTTTCACACATAGTTAATGGGTCGAATAATCGAAACAAGGATTTTGTAGGCCATTCATTCATAATCCGGGTTTCGTTAAGTGAAATTTATATGGTTAGATCCGTAATTTTAATACGGACATATAGGAAAAAGAATCGGCTAAAACGGATATGTAAATAAAAAGTTATGGGGAATTAAGCGGAAAAAATATAAGAAGGCTGAGCTGGGCGAACCATGGGCCACGGTCCTGAACCGTGGTTCACAGTCTGGCAATTCTGTTTTGAGGTGGGCGAACCGTGGGCCACGGTCCTGAACCGTGGCTCACAGTCTGGCAATTCTGTTTTGAGCTGGGCGAACCGTGGCTCACAGTTTGGCAGTTAATTTGTTTGTTTTTCATTATTTAAGCAATAGAACTCATTTTCACTTAATATTAAGATGTCAAAACTAACGATTATTGTGGTTTTGACCATAGGTGATGCTCGTTTGTTGTGGATGTTGATCAAGCAAGGGAATCAAGAACCGAACACAAGTTTTGAATGCTTCCGCGCTAATCTAATCTAGTTTAAAACATGTTGTTTTGTAAACTCTTTTGAATGTTGAACATTTTAATCTAGTTAGTCGACTATGTTTTAATACTATAATGACGTACATCTTAGTTATTAACTAAGTTTTTGTTGGTCGTGTATTTCGAATTTAAAAAGTCCGTATTTTATGGTTATAAAATGAAATCATAAGACGAGTGTTACAAGTTGGTAATCAGAGCTCAAGGTTGTTGACAAAGTGTGTTCGGTTCGAAGCTTGATCAAACATCTGGTAAGAATTATTTATATGAGTAGATTGTAACAAAATATTAGGAAAAGAATATGAATTAAAGTGCATGGGAAGGGTGTGTACTCAAACCCGGAAAGTGCACTAAACACGAACGGTTTAAGCAAGTTACAAACTTGGCTAAATCAAAGTGAAAGATGCAAATGATAATGAAACGAAATGTTTAACAATTGACATAAACATTGCAGATTCGAGATGACTAGTGTCGATAAAAGATGATTAGGTAGTATAAATCCTAATCATAGATTGAATATAAAATAAGTACTTGTAAAGTAAGTATATTTGAATGTCTCATATAATAATACGGGCAACATTGAATAGCAAGATTAATAATAAATTAGAAATGTTCGAATGATATGATGACCGCATCTGAAGATAACGGGGGATAAGTAATCTAAAGGGCGGAAGGTTCGGAAGCATGACAAAGAACATGCTAGCAAAGAACCTAAATCAAGTGATGACTTGAGACAACGGAGTACATCAGGGCGAGTATCAATCAGGTACACGTTCTAAATTACGATAAGACAAGTAGAATGAAACAATTCACATAATGAACGATAGTTGCATATGGGCATATATGATTAGTAAAATGAATGAATTATGTTAATGAAGTTAAGTCCATTATGTTAATGAATGAATTATGGGCAACAATTCACACATTCTAGAAACGCGATGCTAGAAACGTGACAAATGTTAATGGTGCATCAGATGTAAACCTCAATGTTAATGAAGTTAGTCTCCAAAACTGCAATTAACGCAGCTGTTAGAAAGGTTATGAGAAAAGTCAGGAAAGGGTTTCAAAGCCTGCTTATCATAAATCCATTATGGATCTGCCCCAGCTACCCGCATTTTATAGATTAAGAAATAACCAGTCAAAGCTAAGACTGCCCTAAAGTTTGTCAAAGATTTTACAGCTAAGTTTAAAAGGATTAAGAATGGAGGCATCTAACCCTCCTAATGAATGATTTGAGGCAGTTCACATTAATAATGACACCAGATAAATCCCATATTGTGATTTTATTGCTAGGAGTTACGTTCGGTTTCAGGTGCTGCTAAGTCTCCCATAAGACCATAAGCTTAGCAAACTTTTAGAAACTTTTCCCGTAAGAACCCCAAATGTTAGGTGTAAGGTAAAACTTACAGGCGTAAGCATAAGAACCATTTATGTTCCTGTCAAAAGCCTTCAGGCGTAGAATTCTAGAAGTATCCTCTCTTTATAGGAAATGCGACAACATATATAGTTGATATCTCTTTAATCTCTGTCGATTACGAATACCAGACGGTATGATAAAAGCGCTACATGAGAATTGATGTATCTTAATAAGTTCCATAGATTGCTTCCATGCCTGATCAGTATGGAGGTTTAATGCATGGGACCACAAAGATATTCCAATGGTCATATGGTACTAAAATCAGCTAAAGGTATTCAAAGAAGATATCCAGAATGGAAGTTTCCAAATAAATGTCTCCAACTAAGGAACTCATGGACTCATGACATAAATATGTCACTTATCTGACACAGAATATGATTGATGAACTAAGGCCCGAGATTTGGAAAATATCTGTAACCTCCTTGTGTTTTGATCACCTTCTCCCAAGATTACCCTGTTTACCGCCTGAGAGGCAAGTAGAGTTAAGATTTATATCCCATTTAGAGTTGTATTATTCTGAAATCTCCAAGACTGCTAGTGCCATCATTGGAAGAATCAGAACCCTGATTAGGTAAGTTTTAGAAATATAGAGGTTCATATAGCCTAACTCAATATTCTGAGAATTCGGCATAGTTAATTAAGAAAGACGGTTCATTTTGCTTATGCATTGATTACCGCAACCCTGATTAGGCAACAATTAAGAATTTCCCATCAGCTACCCAGGATCGTTGGTTTGTTCGACTAACGGCAAGGATTAGCTATTCCTTAAAGATTAGTTTTAAGCAATGGTTGGAATAACCATCTCACCTTAAATTAAGCTTTTCTATAATAGTTGATATATAAGTATCAAGGCTGCTCCTTTGGAGACCTTGTATAGATGGAATTTTAAACACATATTAGTAAACAGAAGATTGGTAAGTCCAATTATCAGGATCTGAAAGTTACCTTGGAAACAATGAATAAGATCATACAAATTCATAATCATCTGTAAGTTGCCAATATTCGACAGAAAATCAAGGATTAATGGAAATAACAAACCTCCTAAGTTCTTGATAAGGAATAAGGTTCAACAAAGATATCACCTTGAAAGGGTGTGCCAGTTTATTAATTATCAGGCTAGTTAAGCTCTGAATATATATAGAATCATTCGAGGGAATCGAATGTATCAAGATCAAATAGATTATAAGCTAAAACCTATTTAAGGAGATTGGCGGAGCACGCAATGCATCACACACTAATGACTTAAGGATGTGTTTCACCAATAAGTCGAGAAACACTATCACATAATAATATGCAGATTGATGATATGATGAGCAACCTGTATCGATTAAGGATCGACAGGTTAAGAAGCTCCAAAAGGATACATATACCTGTTATAGAGGTCAACTTGGAAGCTTGGAGAGACTCCAGGTATACTATAGAAGTTAAGTCCATTATGCGACAAAAAGAACTTCCAACATCTTAGCAAATCTCGAGGTCGAGATTTCTTTTAAGGGGGTGAGGATGTAACACCTCGTAATTAGAAATAACTTGCACAATGGATAAATATGTTAGTGATAGAATGCGATATCTCAAGGGATTGGTTGCACCAAGTTGATTTTTATGAACCCTTGAGATTGGGTCAAATAATTAGAAATAACTTGCAAAATCGCATAAAACGGCATGCTTGAAATGTGGAAAACCGAGCATGGAATTTTATTGAGAGCGTAAAACCATGTAATGGTGATGATACGCCAAAGTTGATAAGTCCGGGAATGGGTAAATAAGATTAGAATGCCAAAGAATAAATTGGCGAACAATTTTCACACATAGTTAATGGGTCGAATAATCGATACAAGGATTTTGTAGGCCATTCATTCATAATCCGGGTTTCGTTGAGTGAAATTTATATGGTTAGATCCGTAATTTTAATACGAACATATAGGAAAAAGAATCGGCTAAAACGGATATGTAAATAAAAAGTTATGGGGAATTAAGCGGAAAAAAAAATATAAGAAGGCTGAGTTGGGCGAACCGTGGGCCACGGTCCTGAACCGTGGTTCATAGTCTAGCAATTCTGTTTTGAGCTGGGCGAACCGTGGGCCACGGTCCTGAACCGTGGTTCAAGTCTGACAATTCTGTTTTGAGCTGGGCGAACCGTGGGCCACGGTCCTGAACCGTGGCTCACAGTTTGGCAGTTAATTTGTTTGTTTTTCATTATTTAAGCAATAGAATTCGTTTTTACTTAATATTAAGATGTCAAAACTAACGATTATTGTGGTTTTGACCATAGGTGATGCTCGTTTGTTGTGGATATTGATCAAGCAAGGGAATCAAGAACAGAACACAAGTTTTGAATGCTTCCGCGCTAATCTAATCTAGTTTAAAACATGTTGTTTTGTAAACTCTTTTGAATGTTGAACATTTTAATCTAGTTAGTCGACTATGTTTAAATACTATAATGACGTACATCTTAGTTATTAACTAAGTTTTTGTTGGTCATGTATTTCGAATTTAAAAAGTCCGTATTTTATGGTTATAAAATGAAATCATAAGACGAGTGTTACATTCAGCCATCGGTTGGGGTGTGACAGCATGTGATGTAATTAAATTAACGAATGATGGTAAGTAACTGAGAGAACATTATGAAAGGAAATAGAATTAGTATGCAACCACTGTTTGACCAAAGTCAAAGCACTGTTTGCAAAAAAAAAATATATGTTTGACCAAAGTCAAACCACTGTTTGCAAAACTATGATTCTTAGTGGTTCAAAAGTCTGTTTGACCAAAGTCTGTTTGACCAAAGTCAAACCACTGTTTGCAAAAAATGCAACCACTGTTTTCTTCATAAAACACTGTTTGATCCAACAGTGGTTTCAAACATTTGTTTTCATGTTGACCAAAGTCAATAGATGTATCAGCCACTGTATCAACAGATGTATCAACAACAATGGTTTTAAATTGATGAGCATTAGTTATAAAAAAATAATGCAAAATCATATTGAAAAAATATTACAAAATCATATTTGCTTTCATTGTTCTATATTCTATGATCGTAAATCTTGAAACATCTCTTGATACAAGATCCTTCATTTTTGAGGTATAGCGTTCCATAAATTTTTCATCTTCGTTTCTTAAAATACAACCTTCACCACATGTTCCTACAAAAGAAATAAGATGAAATTGGTTATGAGAATCATAATCATATGAATAGAATCATAATCATATGAACCTATATCTAACCTAACATTTCAATATTTCAAATGCTTCATATAATAATTAGATGAGTTTAATAAGAACGCTTATAATTATTTGCTATCTAGTATTATTTTGCTTTAAAATTTGAGAAAAATAACAGTATTGGGTTAAATATCAAATCTAACAATAAACAACTATATAACATAAAGCAAAATTCTGATGCACTTGGTGTCGTCACAATATCACTCGTAGCTGTTTTGGGTCTTATCAAATCAAATCAAACCACATATATAACAAAAAGCATTTGTATATGTAGATAAGTTTGAATGTTATCTTCAGATCTAACCGTATACAACTTCGAGAAGCATGAAGACGACAAAACATGATCACAGCTACTGAATTCTGCTGAAGAAACATCGAGTTTTCTTCTCTTGACAGAACCCGAGCTTGTAACTAAGGTTAGAACATTATTACTTGTCTGACAACCGTTTTTGTTCTTTCTTTTCCGCTACTGAGAAAAACTCCTTGATCTCTACCGCTGTAGGAAGTTTGGCTGTCGTTGCCAGTGGTTTACGACGACAAGTAACCGCCAGTGGTGGTGGCTTCTTCTTCATCCTTGAAAATGTCTCAATATTGTCTAAATCTAAACAAATCTCACTTGATGAACTTGTTACTCCGCTGTAAATCATATAAATAAGAATTTTAACCGATGAAGATCGACATATAAATTAGTAGCATTTAAAAGAAACTTCTTACCATCCTGAATGCTGTAAAACTCGTCATCGCCGTCAGACTCGATCCCTGTTGAAGTATCAAACCATTTTTTACTTCCTGAAAAAAATCAAATAGTGTAAACCGAAAAAAATCAATATATATTCTGTCTTTTAAAAACTCCAGCAGTTTTTCAACAAAATAGTTGTGGCCAATAGCAACAGGTAAGTGAAGGATTGTCTGTGTTTTCCATTTTTGGAACGTCGCTTAACAATTGGTTTTCGAACTTAAATCCTAAAGAATCTGTTGAGCCATTTCATTTCAATATTTCAAATAGGAAATAAATCCAAAAGTCGAATACAAAAAAAGGTATGTAACTACTCACTTGCATGGAACTTGTTTATGAAACCAGAAAGGGAAAAACTTACTTCCATTGAATTTTGTTTTTGAGCTTCTTTTCGATTAGACCAATCCCTTCAAGAACATTTGTTATATCATATATTCGCCTCTTCTTCACCTGGTATATCATAACAACTTCTTAAACCAAATCTTATATAAGAAAACACATATGATAGTCGATATATTCATTCTTCAAAAAAAAAAGAAGAGTACCTCCAAGATATCAACAACGTTATTCAAATCAAGAATGCCATCTTCAGCATGCATTGGTACTGTATTATAACCTGCTGCAAATCAACATGGAAAAGTAAATAAGACACAGAAGATTTGCTTAAGTTAATCGAGAGATGAATTTTCTTAACTAATTCAGATATTACAGAGGAAGATGCAAGCCCTAATCAAATATATCTTTTCCAGTTCCCAGTTTCTATCAGGGGCTTGAAACCAAGCATAATTCTTCTGATATATCAGTACACCCATAGATGTTGGAACATTAGATACAATCTCAAAACAAATAATCAAAATGATTGTTTTCGTGTATGTTCTAGTTCACAATGCACATGACAACATGCAAAGAGCTGTGATCAAGGTTACCTACTTGGCATTATAGACAGAGACATCATCCCAGCCTCTCGAATGTAAATCCGAATCTTGATGAGAAATTGATGACTTGAGACCTTTATTATCTTTATGAGCATATGGCGAATCATCATCATCAACCTGATCAATGCAACCAGATCCCATACTACTAATTTTATTTGCAGATTTTTCAGCTGAATCCATAAACCTGTAGTCACCAGGCCGTGATCAATTTTGTACAAGAGCTTAATTCCTCAAATTCAAGCTCGAAAACGGAGCAATTTAACTTATAAATACTTAAAAAAAGGTCAGGAAGGAGTTAATAATCTCTAACCCTAAGTCCCACCAACTGGTATTTCTGCCAAACTTAAAGCAGGGGACCAGAGATAAATAAACAATCTTGTCAATGCACTTTATTCTTTCCTCTTGATCAACCTCTTAAAAATTCCAACCAAATCGTATCGATTCCATTTCACCTCGTCAAATTCACATTCAACCTGAAACGCGCAACTTCGAATTGAATCGAACAAAAACAGATTTCTTCATTCAACACCAAAATTCTCCGAAAACACCTTCCCGATCTCTAGCAAACACATAAATCCTCTGAAAAATGATTCTCTAAACTACTATTTACAGATCTGAAAACGAATTTCACTTGATCAAATTTAGATTCAACCTGATATGAAATTCGCGAAACAACGATACATATATTCAGAATGACACCACATCATACGTCGCAATTAATCCAACAAAAACCACAGCATACATATATCCAGTTCAATAACCTCAATTTTACACAGATACTACATAGGTAAGCTATGATTTTGTCAACAAGAGGCATTAAATATTGACTTTTCTACAAAATCAAATACAATACATACTATGGTAAGCTATGATTTTGTCAACAATATTTCAGCTAATCTTCAAATCTCAAAATATAAAAACCATGAACATTATTACAAACTGGTGTATCAATTCAAACTGGTACTTAAAAAAACTAACCTGCTGCAAATCAACATGGAGACGAATTTAAGTGCATTGGTACTGTATTATAACCTGCTGCAAATCAACATGGAAAAGTAAATAAGACACAGAAGACTTGCGTAAGTTAATCGGGAGATGAATTTTCTTAACTAATTCAGATATTACAGAGGAAAATGCAAGCCCTAATCACATATACCTTTGGTCTGAAGTGAAAAGGAAGCCCTAATTCAGATATTACAGAGGAAGATGCAAGCCCTAATTCAGATATTACAGAGGAAGATGCAAGCCCTAGGATTTATGTAATCAGTTACGCCGAAAACAGTCTCTATTCATGGCGAATGCAGATCTGTAGACGACGCTGACGTCATCATCGTTGGAGCTGGTGTTGTCGGTGCTGCTCTCGCTCCTAATCGCATCCTGTGTAGATATAGGGTTTTACCTGGAAAAAAGAGACAGAGAGTTAGAGTTGATAGAAAGAATAAGGTGAGTTTTAGAGAGAGAGAGATAGAGAGTTGAGTGATAAGCAGAGAAATTAAATGAATTTTGAAAACCTAGATGAATTTTGAAAGATGAGGGCACTCTGGATTTGAGAGAGAGTGTGAGGGGATTGAAATTATAGTTTAAATTTCGAAAATGGAGTCAGAACTATATTTGAGAGATAGGGGGTTTGAATTTTGAAAATTGAGTGAAAACTTATGTATTATTGAATATGGCAGTGGTTTTGATGGCAGAGGTTTCAATTCTGAATAAATGGCAGATTTTTGAACTTTGAATGTGGGCCAGACCTTTGAAATTTAAATGTATGGCAGTGTTTAGATTTTAAAGTGATTTTAAATTACGCTTTATGTTGTAATAATGGCATAAGAAAAGAATTGTTGGACAGGCTCTCTGGCTGACACATCAGCTTTTCTTATGTCATTAGGATTTCTCCTTTTATAGAAAGTATAGATTTTTATTACTAAACTAATAATAAACTATTTTTTAAGATTTGTAATATAACATTATTGTGTAAAATCAATTAACTTGTATGTAAATGTAATAATTTTATTTCAAGTCAATTTGTCACTGTTTTATCCAAGAAAAAAGAGTCTTAAAATATACTTTGATAGTTAAAGGACATTTTTTGTAATTTAGAAAACCCAATATGTGCATATGCATCTATACAACCCAAGCACAGTCCTCAAACACGTATCTAGTTTATCTGGTTTTCCCTGTTTCCAAAGGATCTCATTCATCTAACACGAAATAGGTAAATACTAAATAGGTTTTCGGTGTATCTTTATTAGTTCAGCTCGCTCGGTGTATCTTTATTAGTTTAGTTTTCATGAATTAATATTAAATATAAAGGCTTCTAAAAAAATCCACTATATTTTTTAGGTTTTTGTTTTTGTTTTGGGGGGGGGGGGGGGTGGGGTGGGTGTTTAGATTTTGAGTGGTGGTGTAATGGGTTTAAGTTTTAGGTTATTGGACACTTGTCACTCTATAAATCTTTTTTACACTTCTTACAATTAGAAGCATTTCTAGAATAACTTAACCCTAGTTTTCATAGTTTATCTTTTCGTTATAATACATGCGGTAGCGGAACTAACACATTAAATCAGGGGTATCCCTAAAAAAAAATTAACGTGCAATCATACAATATAAAAAAAAGACAATGAATAAATAAAGTAAACAAATACCTAATAGATTTGACCTATTCTTTTTTCATAGCTTAAAATCATTCCATCACATCGTCATCTTTTACTTTATGAAAAAAAAAATCATTTTCGACCATACAAACATGGCATTGTTAAAAAATTCCGGGCCCATTCGATTGCGTAAATCTTTCTTGATAATCTTCAATTTCGAAAACCATTTTTCGACGGTTGCGATTGCAATCGGTAAAACCAAAGCTAGTGTAGGATCGTGTTCCGTCCTGTTTGAAACGTTCAGAAGACTTCGTATCCAAATCTAGAGGCGGAAACTAAAGATTTGGTGCAATTTCAGTCACATACACTATAAACTGCTGTTGTATTGATCACTGTTACTATTACAGACTCTGACAGCACTTCGGCAGCACTTCGTGGCTCACCGGAAGACAACACACTCAACTTCTTCTTCTGATTTCGCTCTGATGTACATATATATAGATGACTGATTTCGCTTATGTGTCCACTTGACACATAAGCGATACCCCTTGACACATGAGCGAAACCTTACATAAGACTGACACATAAGCGAAACCTATTTAAACCATATAAGCGAAACCCTGAATAACACACTTTCTAGGGTTTTGTGCCATGACTAAACTATCTCACTTCTAGACTCGATACAAGACGTAATCAACAGACGTAATGCACCAACAAACTCCCCCTCGAATGTTGATGGAGTTGCAGTGTCGAGTCTCTGATCTACTATCTTTATCAGTCTTCAATCTTCATTTTGAAGTATTTCACACTGTAAGAATCCATTATCTCTATCTTCTCTTCTTTTCTCTTTTCATCACCAGCAAACTCTCCTTTAATAATCTTCAGACTCCCCCTCTCAATCAGCTAGGATCATAGCCTGAAATTCACTTTCCACAGGTTCTTAGATCGTAACCTGACATTCCAACAAACTCAGGTTTCGGAACCTGGCTAACCTGCACATGCTCTACCCAAAAATAAATTTTCTGATGATAACTTGAACATAATTAGACATCACTCGAAAATATCACAAAAATGATCTAACATTTATAGTCTCTGATGAACCACTTGCAAAAATATCATATTCATATTCAAAAACAACACACTCTCCCAAACCATTTGTTCATCATGTTTAGCACTTGGAATTTTGAAAATCAGTTCTCCAACACCAGTTGTCTAAAATCTTTTTGGATTTTTCAAAATTTATACTAAAACATACTAAAGTCTTTTTGGATTTTTGAATAGAATGAAATGCAGTAAAGAAATATTTGCAAACAATATTTTTGTGAGTTTGTGCAAGAGGATCATATCAGTTTATGAGACAAATCAACAACACCATTAAGCTTCATTTCATTTTAAGTTTTAAACGATTCACCTAGATTGTCAGTATACTGGTCCACTTAAATTTTCACACAACGTTCAACTGCTTCGAGATACGGATTAATGTTTTAAGTACTTAAACTTATCCGTGTGTCCCACTACTTGAATATACTCCCGTATCCAGATCCCAATATTCAGTCTTACAGGTGAGTATACCACAGATGATATCTGTCAGGGGAATAAATTATGCAACCGTGATAGCTCAGGTCAGAACTTCCATTCAGCAGAGAGCCTAGTTGACTTTTAGGTGTGTCCCCTTTAGAGGATCTTTTGAATTACAACAGCCATGATTAGCATTTTTCAATGTTTCATCATTTTTTAGCTGAGGGTGATGCTATATTTCAAGCAAGCAGAAAGTATTCTCCGGGGACTAGGCCATTGCTTCCGCAAAATCAGAAGTCCCGGGATAATACCCCAGATATCACTGAGTATAAAGACCTAGTATCTCAGAATAAGGGACCTTTCAAACAAGATTTCAGGGGTTACCTATATATCCAAGTTTGTGTTAACCCACATAACAAGCAAGTTTGAAATTTAGGTTTATATCTCGTCACAATCTACTAAATGTATAAAAACCTACTGGCACATCATCAGTGAGACCGTTTATCACTTTTTTATCTTACCAAATCTTTAGCATGTTGTGATAGTCCACTGATGTACTATCATTTCCTCTTATATGCAACAAAACTCATTTTTCATTTTATCATGTTTTTGACTTTTTCAAATTTTCAAATGTTTTTGGATTTTCTAAAATTTACTCCCCCTAAAATGCAAACACATTTTAGGAAATTTGAAAACAAACTGTACACAAACATGACAACTGATATCGAATTGCCTCAATTCTCCATCCACTTGGCATAAACAATCAGAACTCCCCCTCACAACAAACTATTTTCCCATCGATTTCAAAACACTTAAGTTTGTTTTAATCAAATGGTTTTTCCGGAAAATAAGTTTTGTTGATTTTATCACTTGTAAAATTGGGGATCAAAACATCTCATTGTTTTACCAATCATATGTAGGAAATCAGATACAACTTAATGTCCATGATTTACCACTTGTAAGATCAATCCAATCAAACATTTTCAACCAAACAACATCTGTTAGTTGAATTCTCAAGGTGCCGATTCCTACTCCTCGCTTACAAACCAGGGAGTTCCGGCAAGTCCTGCAAAACTTTCAAACATTTTATACAAACATGATAAAGAATGATGCCGATTCATGATCCACGATTACCAACTTGGGATCTCCGGCAAGTCCTGCAAAACTTCTCAAAAACACATTAAACATGATAAAGAATGATGCCGATTCATGATCCACGATTACTAACTTGGGATCTCCGGCAAGTCAGGTTTTTACTCTTTGAAGAATATGTCCACCCAAGCCTGACCTTCCTTGGGTGTAACAACCTCTTCATCATCTTTTCTTTCAACTAACCTGTAACCTCCTCTTTTGGCAGCATAAAATTCTTTAACACTTTTGGCCTTACCATTGATCATTTTGCCAAAAATGTGTTTCACTGTTCCGTTGAAAGCTTTATCAACATCAAATTTCTTCTTGTCAGAATAAAATTGATTTGAAATTTCAACTTTCCCAACTTTCTTTTTAAAATTTTCAGCACTCAAAGGTGGAAAATTCACATCATCCACTTTTGAAACTGATTTTTCAACATTTTCTTTAACAACTTTTGGCTCCTCTGATTTTGTGGAATCAGATTCATCACCAGAACTGTTTCCTGAACCCTTAACAACCCATTTTTGATTTATCAGATTTTCTTTTCTGTAGATCACATTCTTTGAACATTCACCAATCTCAAAGGTCGAATTTTCAAAGCCAGTAAACTTTCGGGTTGAAAGTTCAGTTTTCTCCACAACTTTCTCTTTTAGTTTACCAGATACTTCCTGTTTTGGTTTGAATGTTTTCTGACAATTCCTAGCAACATGACCAGCAATCTTGCACTGAAAACAAGTTCTAGTTTCTATCTTCTTTGGAACATGATTTTTCTTCAGCTCTTCTTGCTTTTTGGCAAGGAATTCTTGATTTGTCTCCTTCCAGAATGAACTCTTTTGTTCTTTCTCTTGACTTGTTCCTGAAACAAAATCAGTTTTTGGTTTATAAATTTCCTCATTTTTATAATTTTTCGGTGGTATAAAACCTAGACCATTTCTTTTGAAATTACGGCTTTGGTTTGGCTTCTTTTGAAAACCAGAACCAGAACTGTAACCCTTTTTCTTGTTTAATCTTTGTTGAACTCTTGAGGTGTATTTTTTAGGTTTATCAGTAAGATTTAAATCTTTCATTTCAAAAATATTAATTTCTGTTAATTTGAAAACCTTTTTGATCAATTCAGTTTTAACACCTCTTAATGGAAAATCTTCATCAGAATATAATTTGTCAGAATCTTTCAAAGTATATGCCACTTTAAAAAATTCATCATTCAAATTAGATTTTGATATCAAAAACTCTTTATCATAAACCCGTTTCTCCTTTTTGACTGTTGACTTTGATGAATCGAACTCAGACTTTGACTTGAATTTGGACTCCGGTTTTGACTCCTCACAATCATCTTTATCTAACACCTGATCGACCACACTTTTTATCAACTTTGACTCATGATCAGTATCGGATGACGTGTACGTGACATCAATATTTTCTGGCAAGTTATCCGATGGCCCAGACTCCCATTGTAAGTTTATTGCCTTTTCGACTCTTTCGGAATTTGGATTTCGAGGTAAAAATCCATTTTCGACCGGGGGCGGACATCTAGTGTAGACCACACTTGATTTCTTACCAGAAGTCTTCACTTCATCTTTTGTCACAGATTTCTTTTCTTCAGACATTTTCATTTCTTCAAATGTCTTCAAATTCTCCACTACTGGATAAATCCTGTCAACAATAAAAAGAACATGAATAACTTTTCAATAAACGATTTACTCTCTCTGTTTCAATTCTCTGTAATTCCAATTTTTGTTCAAGTACAGCACATTTTTCAATGTAATTGTTCACCACTTTCTGCTTTGTCATATAAGCACCCTGAAGTGTTTTCATTGCTGTTGCTTGTTCTTCACTTGTATGATTGTACTGGTTCATTGCTTTGTTCAACACATCATACGATTCTTTTAAGCTGTTCAAGTTGTAAATCAATGTACTGTTCTGTTTTTTAATAGCTTCACAGTTTTCACACTTTTCTGGAATTTTCTTTGCATCAACTTCATCTTGAACTTTAAACTTTTCAACTTCAACTTTCACTTTCCGTTTAGTCACCAAAAATTCTTCATCATCACTACTCACTGGGGTTTTGACCTTTTTCTTCTTCTTTTTAACTTTTTCATCTTCACTATCACTCTCAGCAAGTAATTTCATATCAGCTTTGAATTTTCTTGCCCAGTATTCTCGATCATCATCACTATCCTCTTCAACTTTGGCAACAAAAGCTGAATAAGCTGTAGCTTGATCTGGAATATAATCATCCCAAGTAAACTTCTTCCAACTAAAACCCTCAGGTAACTTTTCATCATCCTGATTAATTATCAATGCACTACCATCAGTTTTCTTTGCAAAATTTTGATTAACTGTACAAGCTCTCTTTCCAGAATCTTCACAAATATGTCTTCCATGTGCAGTTTGAGCTTGATGTTGATTTTGTTGTGATGATTGTTGAGATATTTGATGATAAATTGCCTTGTGATAATAATCATTGTTGTTGTTGAATGGATTTTGAGCTCCACTTGCTTCACGATTTTTACACTCTCTCTTGAAGTGTCCTTTCTCCCTGCAGCGAAAACAAGTAACTTTGGATTTATCAAAACCCAAAGTAGAATTTCCAGTTTCACGAAGATCATCTCTTCCAGTGATTTGCTTGAATTTCTCAGCTCTCCTCAACACGCTGGCCAAGCACCATTTTATGTCCATCAGTTCCATCTCTTCAGCATCAATCTGGTCGTAATCTTCCTTTGTCAGCATTGGATTCCCGATTCGACCTGCAACAAAACTACCATAAGATTCAAGAACAGTTCCCAATAAAGACATATGGCTTTTAGCAATTTCTACTGAATAGTCTTCATCATTCTCCAAATTCAGTACAATGTTGCATTGAATCTTTTTGCCATTCTTTGTTGCTGAAATGTTTGGATCGAAAGACGGAAATGATGTGAAACTTGATTTGCTGTTTGATCCTGATGATGAACTTCCAGAAGAATTCTTGGCATTGTAAGCAGTTTCTATTTTTGGAGATAAATTTGTAGACTTCTCATTTACCCCTGCTTTATAATACAACCCAATATCCTGTTCACCATCAAAATCTTTCATTCGAATAATCTTTCGTTGTTCCATTTCTTGTGCTTCCAACTTTTCTATGAACTTGCTGAGTGTTAAATGATTGAACCCCTTTTTGTTCCTGAGCATCATCAAATATGTACCCCAGCTTTCATGTGGCAAAGCATCAGCAAGTTTCTCAATCAATTCCTCGTTATCTTTCTCAATACTTAACCTCTTCATGTTCGCAAGTAAATCGCAGTATCTTTCTATAATCTCTCTCGTACTTTCATTCTTTAAACCACGAAACAGATCAAATTCTTTTTTCAGAAGTGATTTCTTGCTTTTGATCATTTCTTCACTTCCACGAAACTTTGACCTCAATGCTTTCCAAATCGAATAAGATGTTCCGTTGTGTTGCAACAATACCATAATATCCTCTTTCACTGCTTGTTGAAGAAGATTCAACATCATTTTTTCATCTTTGTATTTCTTCCTAGCATCGGCACTAAGATCTTTAATCGGAACGGGTTCTTCATCATCATTTAATGGCCGAATGTACTTTGTTTCAACACATTCCCATGCATCAAGATAGTTAGCTTGCACCCAATTCTCGAAACGACCTTCCCAACCTTTATATTCCTCAATGTTCATTAGTTTGGGCGGCTTTTGCATCGTCCCTGTTTCGTTTTCCATCAATGTGTTCTGTGTAATACTGATCGGGGTAGCCGGGTTAGCAAATGCGTTGTAAAAATCTTCGTCCATGATTAGATTTCAAAAATTTTCCCAGCAGACCTTTAAAGCGAAATCTAATATAACCACAAAAGCGAGACCACTTTGTACGTTAGAGCGAAACCTTAAACTATTCACTGGAGCGATACCCTAAATGACACTGGAGCGAAATCACAAGTTGCCACTAAAGCGAAATCAACTCATAATTGTCCATATAAGCGAAATCATATGCTGATGTCATCTTTGGTCATTGTCATAAAAGCGATACCCCTAAAAATTTGATTTCTAGGTTGATTTTAATTCTGAAACTTTCAAGGGTTTGTTAATGTATGATTCCGAGTGCAATGTGTGATTTTGAGTCAAGTTTACCGTGAAAAATTTTGAAAAATGTAAGAAAATGTAGAAAATGAAATGAAATGCGGCTGAAATGGCAAGAACTCTTCCTCCTGAGCTCTGATACCACTTGTAGGATCGTGTTCCGTCCTGTTTGAAACGTTCAGAAGACTTCGTATCCAAATCTAGAGGCGGAAACTAAAGATTTGGTGCAATTTCAGTCACATACACTATAAACTGCTGTTGTATTGATCACTGTTACTATTACAGACTCTGACAGCACTTCGGCAGCACTTCGTGGCTCACCGGAAGACAACACACTCAACTTCTTCTTCTGATTTCGCTCTGATGTACATATATATAGATGACTGATTTCGCTTATGTGTCCACTTGACACATAAGCGATACCCCTTGACACATGAGCGAAACCTTACATAAGACTGACACATAAGCGAAACCTATTTAAACCATATAAGCGAAACCCTGAATAACACACTTTCTAGGGTTTTGTGCCATGACTAAACTATCTCACTTCTAGACTCGATACAAGACGTAATCAACAGACGTAATGCACCAACAGCTAGCTTCACTACCCGATAAACCAAATGACAAAATTAAAGTAAACAACAATAACAAGATGGCCATTGGTTTAAAAAAATGAAAGATTAGGATCTCTTCTTATTCTACTTAGATAAAATTAAATTTTTATTTGATCCTACTCCAAAGATCATCAACAAAAACATTATCGTTTGCATGTATCTCGATCGTTAACTTGTTGATCAGTTCTGTTTGAACATAATGGAAAACATGAATAACATACCTGTTACAGCAGACAGGCCAGTAGAGAATCCAGTCAGAGATGCAGCCATTGAGTTCGACATACTTGTCAGGATGATCTGGTTCCTCCTTAGGGTGTAAGGTGATGATGGTGATGAACCGAAACTAGGGAGGAATCGGTTTGAGAGAGAGAGTCGATTATGATGTTATGAGGGTTGTGAGATTGTCTAAATTATGTAACCCTTAAACTCTCTAATAAGCTCCTTATTTATACACCCAAGAGGAAACCTAATTAGTTAATAAGGGTAATATGGTCCATCAACAATTACCAACTAATTATTAATAGGTTATTAATATATTTTGATCTATATAATATAAATGATTTTGATGGCTAAAAGATTAAATATTACATCAATAATATATTTAATCTTACATTCTCCCACTTAGCCGAGTAATCATTTATCATGAGTATTAGATGAGCCTGGCCAGGAGTTAACACTCATTTTAGCCTTAAACCAAGAACTATAGCAGAGAAATACAGCCGTTGAATCATCATTCGACTCAGGACCCCCATTAGTCATACTATAGCCTCAATTTAAAACATAATAGTTATGATCAAAATATGCATAAGCCCTTTAGCGTTTGATTTGTATTTATATTTGTCTATATGTCATTACACCGGCAGAACATATGTTAGAGACATACAAAATCAAACTGAGGAAATTTTATTAATTAAAACATAAGCTAGTACAATATGCCATTAAATAAGGTCTTTAGTAAGTCCCATATTCGATACATGTTCTTCGAAAACTTTAGGTGGGAGACCTTTAGTCATCGGATCCACAAGCATATCTTTAGTACTAATATACTCAATACAAAGATTATTTTCCTCAACTCGTTCACGTACGAACAAATATTTTATATCGAGATATAAACCAGCTCCAGTCGAACTGTTACTGTTCGAGAAACTAACGGCAGCTGAGTTATCACAGTAAAGCTTCAATGGTCTAGAAATGGAATTAACTATTTTGAGTCCAGTGATCAGATTTCTAAGCAACATTCCATGACAGGTTGCGTTGTAAACAGCAATGTATTCTGCCATCATTGTGGAAGTTGTAGTTAACTGTTGTTTATGACTCTTCCATGAGATAGGTCCGCCTGCTAACATAAAGATGTAGCCCGAAGTGGATTTCTTGTCATCTTTGCATTTGGCAAAGTCAGAATCAGAATAACCTACCACTTCTAAGTGATCACTTCTTCTATAAGTCAGTTTATAGTCTTTTGTCCCTTGCAGATATCTAAGGACCTTCTTAGCTGCTTTCCAGTGATCTAGACCAGGATTAGTCTGATAACGGCGTAGCATTCCAGCAATATAAGCGATATATGGGCGAGTACAGACTTGAGCATACATCAGGCTCCCGACTACTGACGCATAAGGTATCTGGCTCATTTGCTCCTTTTCAACCTCTGTTGTCGGACACTGGAATAAACCGAAAACATCTCCCTTAACTACTGGAGCGACTGAGGGTTTGCACTGTTGCATGTTGTAACGTGTAAGGACACGTTCTATGTAAGTCTTTTGAGACAATCCTAAGATCCCTTTGTGTCTATCTCGGTGAATTTCGATGCCAATGACGTAAGAAGCATCTCCGAGATCCTTCATGTCGAAGTTATGCGAGAGTAACCGCTTCGACTCATGCAACATGTCTAAACTATTACTTGCCAATAGAATATCGTCTACATAAAAGACAAGTATAGTAAAGTTACTCCCACTCATCTTGAGGTAGGTGCATTGATCCACTTGATTCTTCATAAAACCTTGTCTCTTCATGACTTCATCAAACTTGAGGTACCATTGACGTGATGCTTGTTTTACCCCATAAATGGATTTCTTCAACTTACAGACTAGATGCTCCTGACCTTCAGGTTTAAAGCCTTCAGGTTGTTTCATGTAAACATCTTCATCTAAGTCTCTGTTAAGGAAAGCAGTTTTGACATCCATCTGATGCAGCTCCAAATCAAAATGAGCTACTAGGGCCATAACGATCCTTAATGAATCTTTACGAGAGACAGGTGAAAACGTCTCTTGATAATCAATTCCCTCTTTTTGAGTGTAGCCCTTTGCAACCAATCTCGCTTTATAGCGTTCAACGTTACCATTCGGATCCAGTTTTGTTTTTAACACCCATTTACAACCTACAGGTTTGGCACCATTGGGTAATTCGACTAAATCCCAAACGTCATTTTTCTTCATGGATTCAAGCTCATCAATCATTGCTTTGTTCCATTCAGAAGACTGATCACTGCTAATGGCTTCATTATAAGAGGTAGGATCATTGAGCTTTCAAATATCCATTTCAGTCAGGTAGGTAACATAATCATCCCAATTAGTAGGCCGTCTTTGCCTAGATGACCTCCTGAGTTGATTATCGGGTTCAGCGTTGTCTTGGTTTTGAGCGTTTGATGTGCCTTCGTTATGAGGTATAATGGGTTCTGATTGTGGAGATGGAATTTGTGCAGTGGCTTCAGGTGCAGTTGCATGGGGTACAAGAGGAGTAAACGGAATAATGGTAAGCGACGAGTATCTCCCCCCCCCCCCCCGCGTCTTGTACTTCTTGCAATTCTTCGTAAGGGTTGGTACTGCTCCCATTGACCTTAAATTCCTCCAGGAACGCAGCACGCTTGGTTTCAACAATACGGGTGACATGGGAAGGACAATAGAAACGATAACCCTTCGAATGATCAGGATACCCGATAAAGAAACACGTAACTGTTTTAGGGTCAAGTTTCCTTAGGAAAGGATTATGGAGTTTTGCTTCAGCAATGCAACCCCATACTTGCATATATTTAAGACTCGGTTTCCTTCCTGTCCAAAGTTCGTAAGGAGTTTTAGGGACAGACTTAGAAGGAACTCTATTGAGTATATGAACAGCTGCTTTTAATGCTTCAGTCCAGAGGAATAATGGTAAATTAGTGTTGGCTAACATACTGCGCACCATGTTCATAAGGGTACGATTTCTTCGTTCAGCGACACCATTCTGCTGAGGTGTACCAGGCATGGTGTATTGGTTCACAATCCCCTGGCCCTTACAAAACTCATAAAATGGACCAGGAGCTTGACCCACATCAGTATGTCTTCCATAATATTCACCGCCTCTATCTGATCTCACAACTTTAATCTGACGATCTAATTGCTTTTCAACTTCAGCTTTATAATCTTTACAAGTTGTAAGAAATTCAGATTTTTCCTTAATAAGATACAAGTACATGTAACGAGAATAATCATCAATGAAAGTGATAAATGAAGTATGTCCTGTTATACCAGCGATTTGATAAGGACCACTAATGTCAGTGTGAATGAGTTCTAATAAATTAGAGCTCCTAGTGGCACCTTTCTTATTCGCTAATGTCATTTTGCCTTTAAGACATTTGACACATGTTCCAAAATTAGTAAAATTGAGAGGAGGTAAGACTTCATCCTTTACGAGACGATTTAATCGTTCTCTTGAGATGTGGCCTAAATGTTGATGCCACAACATAGATGAAGTCTCTAAGTCTCGAACCTGTTTCATCTTTGTGAGTGATTCATTAATATTATATGACAAAAAAGATTTGGAAAAATTATCATCTAGTTCTAATCTATAGAGACCACCATCCAGAATGCCAGTACCATAAACAACAGAATCATAGAGAATAGAGAGTTTGCGATGACCATGAGAAACGACAAAACCGTCCATGTCTAACTTTGGTCCTGATACAAGGTTCTGAGTTACCTCAGGAACACATAAGGTATCATAAAGTTTAATACATAAACCAATTTTCAAAAATAATTGTAATGTTCCTATGGCCTTCACTTCTAATTCCCGATCATCCCTAACTTTAAGTGTTCTTTGGTTTCTTCCCAGCTTCCGGATTGAAAGGAATCCCTGAGTAGAGTTGGTTACATGAACCATAGAACCAGAATCAAACCACCAAGAATTAGCAGGAACATTTAAATTAAAGGACTCAAGTATCATGAAAAAATCGTTACCTTTCTTAGCCAGCCACTCCTTGAAGTCAGGGCATTCCTTTTGCTTATGTCTTGTTTTCTTACAGAACTTGCAGTAGGGTTTGCCTAAGGAGTTCTTAAAGCTGGAAGGTGCACTTGTATGAGGATTTGGATTTGGCTTTTGGACCTTAGAAACATCCTTTCTTTGATAATTGTGCTTCCTCTTCTTAGAGTTGGAGGTGGTGAAGTTAGAAACATCAGTAGTGCGATCCATCTTCATACGCTCTTCCTCCTGCACGCACATAGCGATCAGCTCACTCATCGTCCATTTGTCCTTCTGAGTGTTGTAATTGATCTTGAATGCTTCATAGGACGAAGGAAGCGAAGTGATGATGAAGTGAACAAGAAAACCATCACTGATTTCCATCTCTAGCCCCTTCAGCTTATTGGCCATGTCATGCATCATCATGATGTGTTCGCGTATGCCGCTCCTCCCATCATACTTAGTTGTCACCAGCTTGAGGATAAGAGTACTAGCGTGTGCTTTTGATGTTCCCTTGAATTGATCCTCCACAGAAGCCAAATAGGTTTTAGCATCTTCAGAATCAGGAATGGCTCCTCTGATTGAGTTATGAATGGACTGCTTCATGAACATGAGAGACATACGGTTACACCTAGTCCATTTTTCATGAACTATCTGCTCAGCAGCAGTACTTTGAGTAGTAAGGTCCGCTGGCTTATTCTCTCTTAGAGCATAATCAAAGTCCAACAATCCAAGTGTAAGCATGAGGGCATCCTTCCATGCAGCAAAGTTATCACCAATCAAAGGTGGAATCCCCTGATTTGGTGCTGATAGTGGAAATAAGATGAGCAAATTATGATACTAAGAAGAAAATCTTAACGTGATCTAAGGGCATGTTATACTAAGGCAGGCATAAATAATGACCATTTTAATTATGAAGCTGTGATAATGTCTATTACTAACATCAAAATAATAGACTTAGTAAAATTCTACTTAAACGAAGGCAAATCAGCTTTGGCAAGAAGTGTAATCATTTAAGTATGTGTGCAAAGTAATCGTGACAAATCAGCTTTGGCCAGAAATGAGACAATCACTTTAGTTATGCACTTGTCAAGCATGCTAAACATAAATGAATTAAATCAGCTTTGGCCAAAATTAAGACATTTCACGTTTGTAATGCATACTCAACATAACTTTTATAATACTTGAACAATAAATAGATGTATTAAATCAGATTTGGCCAGAAATGATACATCAGAAGCGCATTCAAGTTAAGCTATTTTGGTTTTGTAAAAGTTATCTGATTATTTAAGCAATTAGGTATTTACAAAACCAAGTATTTAACAGCAAACCACCTGTTAGCGCGAGCTAAATTTTAGTTCACATGAAACAGCCTAAAATAATGAGGTTTCGAGTTGGGTCTCGAGTCAGGTCTCGACTGAGTTATGAGATCTCGAGTTAGTTATGAGGTCTTGAGTCGCAACCTGTTGTCTCGAGTCGGAACCATGGTCTCGACTATCGTATTTTATGAGATCTCGAGTCAGTTATGAGGTCTCGAGTCGCAACCACGGTCTCGAGTTGTGAAGATTGAAGCCCTTAGTTGAAAACTCAGTGGTCTCGAGTCGAGACTGTTGTCTCGAGTTGTGAAGTTTTGAGCCCTTATGATTTCGAGTCGAGACCTTGTAGTCTCGAGTCGAGACCTGATGGTCTCGAGTCGTAATCTGATGGTCTCGTGTTGTAAAGATTTGAAGACCTTTATGATTTCGAGTCGAGACCTTGTGGTCTCGAGTCGAGATTTGATGGTCTCGAGTCGTAGTCTGATGGTCTCGAATCCACTGTTAACAACTGTTTATTGTGATAATAACTGAAAACTCGAAATTTTAGGGATTGTGGGATAATGTTTCCTGTTTTATTGCTGATCTAAACTTATCAAAAGATTTCGAAAATAATAACTAATTATCCTTTAACAGTTTTCGGAAACTTTAATAGATAAAATTAAGATCAAAACAGTAAAAACACCCACTAATCCAAATTATATTCCAAAATTTAAGGAATTTTCGAGTTTTACTTAGAACAAGTGATGAACCCTAAAAAATAAAAACATAATTTTGGGTTCCGAAATCTAAATTTTAAGACTTTTGTTCACAGATTTCGGATATTATGTTTGCCCATTATGGTCTCGAGTCAATTTAATCAAATATACTTTTCCGAAACAGTGATTTCGGTTCATTTGAACTCGAAAACAGCCATGATTTATATGTCTTTAAAAACTTTTCTGTTTTCCAGATTTTAATCCCAGAATAATGGATACAAAACAGAACTGATTTATCAGCATATGCTCTGATATTACATGTTGATCAGTTCTGTTTGAACATAATGGAAAACATGAATAACATACCTGTTACAGCAGACATGCCAGTAGAGAATCCAGTCAGAGATGCAGCCATTGAGTTCGACATACTTGTCAGGATGATCTAGTTCCTCCTTAGGGTGTAAGGTGATGATGGTGATGAACAGAAACTAGGGAGGAATCGGTTTGAGAGAGAGAGTCGATTATGATGTTATGAGGGTTGTGAGATTGTCTAAATTATGTAACCCTTAAACTCTCTAATAAGCTCCTTATTTATACACCCAAGAGGAAACCTAATTAGTTAATAATGGTAATATGGTCCGTCAACAATTACCAACTAATTATTAATAGGTTATTAATATATTTTGATCTATATAATATAAATGATTTTGATGACTAAAAAATTAAATATTACATCAATAATATATTTAATCTTACGTAACTTTCTTAAAAAACTACGAGACTTTTTAAAGTAAACAACAAGCACAAGATGGCCAAATCGAAGAACGACCATGACCATCACAAAATATAGATTTGATATTTTCTTAATAGTATAGTTATATTAACACAAATTATATTTACATATATACTAAATGATTTATAAACCCATAATAAATATAAATCATATATATGTGTTTAACACTCTATCTCGTTTATACCGAATATCTTACATATTCGAACGACATAACAGATTATTAGTCTTAACTTACAGTTTAAAAACATTAAAGTCGTAACTAGAAAACTTTGACGTGCATTGTCATGTTTCAACCTCCACATAATTGTTTCCAAAGAGTTAGTGGTTTAATAGTGTTCGGTTCTTCGCATGCTTGATCTTTTGTCCGGTATCAGCCCTTGTATAAACCTGTCATAAATACCAAAAACGATTTGTATTTATATTTCTTTCGTGTTAACGGATCGAAAAACGACAAAAAAAATGTTTTGAACGACTGAGATTCTGTCGTGTATCACATCCGAAATGCCTTTAAACGTCGAATGTCGCGGCGGTCAATAAGTGCACTTTGCTAAAGTGTGCACTTTGCTAAAGTGTTGTTAGGTGTTGTTTACGAATAAAGCTAACTGTTGTTGAAAAATAAACAAAATAATATTAATTATGTAATTTTACATGTATTATATAAGATAGTTTTAGACTCACAAATCTAAACAAACTCAACTTATAAGACTGGGATTTAATTTTTTTAAGGCAAATATTACATACTATTTTACATTAGAATTCTTAATTATTGTTTTACCCAAGTTTAAACTTTGAATCTCTCATCCTAAAAGCATATGAAATAGAAATTAGACTCGGAGGTCATTCAAACTTGATCCAATTTGCAAAGCTAACAAAAAGGCGATATATGTCATCCTAGCCACAGTCTGCTGGTCGCTTTGAAAGACACGTAATAATAATCTAATCTTCAAAGGCATCAATAGCTCCTTCTTAAGAGTCATTGGTGAAGTGAAAAGGGTCATGCTATTTACACACGGAGAAAATTATTTTCACACCCCAAAGCGCCGCGTTATGGCCAAAGCTGGGCGCTTTGGTGTAAAGTCAACCGACAAGGACTGACGCGGTCAGACCTTGTCTGTTGCTTTACATCAAAGCGCCCCGCTATGGCCAAAGCTGGGCGCTTTGAAGTTTTTTTTTTTTTTTTTTTGCTTTACGTCGATAATAGTATAAATTTTACGATTTTTCCATTATACATCATTTTTTAATATATATGGACTATACTGCAAGTTCCGGATCAAATCGGTTACGTGTGATGTCGTATTCCATTATATCGTACTTGTGCTTTCAAAACAAAATGATACGATATAATGGAATACGACATCACACGTAACCGATTTGATCCGGAACTTGCAGTATAGTCCATATATATTAAAAAATGATGTATAATGGAAAAAGCGTAAAATTTAGATTATTATCGACGCGTTTGTGAATTAAAAACATCGGTTCCAACCCGAAACCGATTCCTCCGTAACCATTTCAGAACCGGTGTATTAAAGTCTTGATTATGTTACCGTTGGAATCGATTTCTTGCCGTTGCACGCCATTTGATCTTTGAAAATAATCAAATATGGATTTAAAGAGATTTATGAACTTATTTTTACATAATAAAGTTTCAAAATCGTATTACAACAGAATAAAGTAACAAGTTTCAAAATCATTTTTTTTATTGAGTTTGAAATTAATACTTTTGTAATTTTTTTTTATTTTTTATATTTGAACTATTTTGATCCTCTTACTTTTGACAGTAAGAAAGAGTAAAAAGGTATGCAAAAATACTATTTCTAGTCTTAGGAGTCTAACCATGTAGAGTAGGTCTTTGCATATGGAGTGTGGAGGTAGTTCTATGGAGTGTGGAGGTGGTTCACCAAGTCAAAAGTGTTGTCATTTCTTTTGTTGGAACCATGCCCCTTCGACAAAAAAGAGGACAAGTGATAGGACTTGCAAAATGATGGTTTTAACTTGCTTGGTGTGGTTCCCAAACAATATACACCATAATACTACAATTAATAAAAAAATACGTCATGTACATGTACGGTAGGCGGCTGATACACATAACACTACTCATAGGAGTACTTGTGCTTTCAAACCAAAATGATACGATATAATGGAATACGACATCACACGTAACCGATTTGATCCGGAACTTGCAGTATAGTCCATATATATTAAAAAATGATGTATAATGGAAAAAGCGTAAAATTTATACTATTATCGACGCGTTTGTGAATTAAAAACAATATTAAAAAATTTAAAAAAGGCCCTAAGCGCTGCGCTTTGACCTAAGAGGGGCGCTTTGCCCGAAAATTTAAAAATTAAAAAATGTAAAAAAAAAAAAAAAAAAAACTTCAAAGCGCCCAGCTTTGGCCATAGCGGGGCGCTTTGATGTAAAGCAACAGACAAGGTCTGACCGCGTCAGTCCTTGTCGGTTGACTTTACACCAAAGCGCCCAGCTTTGGCCATAGCGCGGCGCTTTGAGGTGTTTAAATAGACTAAGGACGTGTGCGAATAGACCAGGCCAAGTGAAAATCATGCTCCTTATAAGGGTTAGGGTGCGAGAGTTGGATCAGTAAAATAGAGAAGCTTTGATTTTAAAACGTTCCTAGTGTAATCTCGTCTGTAGTTCCTCATGCCCCAAACATATGGGGACTATTTTATCTTTTATTTACTTCTGTATTTTGTATTTTCACGCTTAAGCAACTTGCTTAGCCTTTTGATAATAAATCCGTGGTTCAAAAAATTGTAATTTTGTTGAAAAAAAAACGTAAGACCAAGCGCTATGGGGGCCGGCTTAGGCCCGGCGATGCCCGGCGCCGGTCCCCCACACCGCCCCCCTCGCCCCATTATGTGATAATCGGCTTGGTGAAGGATCTTGACGGGCCCATTTTTTCTCTCTCTCTCATCTTTGTCTCTCCTCTCTCTCTAAAATCAAATAAAGTTTTATATTTTTTAATTGTTGTGGGGCCCATCCTCCACCCTCTTAGGTCCATCCCCTGCAAGCCCCTCCTACGTGACGCTGACGTGACGACTCATCCTCATGGAGATGAACCTTCCCATACCTACTAGTCTAAGGCTGGAGGGTGTGGGGCGCCACCCTTCGGCCACCTGGACCACCATAGCGCCCCACCCGCCATCGCCTACACCCCCGGCGCCATAGCCGGGGCGCCATAGGTCATCCGCCATGGTGGTAACGAGCGGCAACGCGTTGAACAATTTCGAAAAGGTCAAAATGACCGTTGTGGAACGGTCGAAAATTAAAAAAAAAAATGAACTTAATCTTTATTATATATATATATATAACCTATTCTAAACTTAAAAAATCATCAATCACAACCAAAAAACACTCCAATCACAACTTAAACACACACCAATCGCATTTTTAAAAATGTCTTCTTCGAGCTCGTCATCCGACGGTGTTCTTGATGATATGGTTATCGTCATGGCGCAGGAGATGATTAATTATTTGCAAGAAGCCGAATCCTCTGCATCGCGTACCAGACAACCGCCTATTGAACGAAATCGGTTAGCTGCTCATGAACGTCTAGTGCAAGATTATTTTTGTGAAACTCCCGTGTACAATGATGATCAGTTTAAGCGTAGGTTTCGTATGAGCCGACGAAAATTCGTTAAAATTTCCAATGATCTTGCGGGTGAATCCCCTTTTTTCACGCAAAGGGTAAATGCAACTGGCAAGGTTGGTTTCTCTGGACTACAAAAGTGTACGGCAGCAATTAGGCAACTAGCATACGGCACATCGAGTGATGCGTGGGATGAGTATATAAGGATGTCGTCAAGAATGTGTCGTGAGTCTCTTGAAAATTTTTGTGAAGGTAACTTTTATTAACACTAGTATTTATTATTATTTTACGTCGTTATTAATTTTAAATTAGCAATAATTTATCAGGTGTAATCTCTCTGTACGGGAGACGATATTTGAGGATGCCAACCGCGGCCGACGTTCCAATTCTATACGAGGCCCATCAGCGCTTACATAGGTTTCCTGGAATGTTGGGAAGTCTTGATTGCATGCACTGGGAATGGGCGGCATGCCCAACCGCTTGGAAAGGGCAACATCATCGTGGTGACCACGATGGTCCAACGGTAGTATTACAAGCGGTCGCTTCTCAAGATTTATGGATTTGGCATGCGTACTTCGGCATGGCTGGTACGAACAATGACATTACAGTTTTAATGTCCTCAAATCTATTCGACGATGTCATAGACGGTGTTGCACCAGATACTTCATTCTATGCAAACAACGTGGAGTATAAGTATGGGTACTATCTCACAGATGGTATTTATCCGGAGTGGGCGACGTTGGTGAAAACTCTTTCATGTCCAGATGACGAAAAAAGAATGTATTTCAAGAAGAAACAAGAGTCAGCAAGAAAAGATATTGAGCGGGCTTTCGGTGTGTTAAAGAAAAGATGGTCTATCATCTCCCAGCCTTCGAGGATACTTGAAAAAAGTAAAATGAGAAACGTTATGTATACGTGTATCATTTTGCATAACATGATATTGGAGGACTCTGGTAGAGCATTTTGTGGAGAAAGCTATGATGAAAGTATCCAACCGATGAACCCAATACTAACATACGCGGAGAAAGAAGATATCCGAGCAATGATACGGGCTAGGCACACACACCAAAACCTTCGAGCCGATCTGACAGAGCACCTATGGTTTTATCGTGAACAAGGAGGACTCGACACAGACGACGACTAGTGGTTTTATTTTAAATGAAGTTATGTAGTGTTTTTTTTTAAATGAAATTATGTAGTGTTTTTTATTTTTTTTAATGAAAGTATGTAGTGTTTTTATTTTTTAAATTAAATTATCTAGTGTTTTTTATTTTTTTAATGAAATTATGTAGTGTTTTTTTTTTTAAATATTTAAATAAAAAAATAATTAGGTAATCATGACACGGGGCTCCATCCACACCCTTCAAATTAAAGGGGGGCATGATAAAGCCCCAACGCTGACATGGCGCTGACGTGGATCCTATGTGGCACCTATAAAGCCCCATGGGGCTCCATCCACACCCCATAGCCTAATAGAGAGATAGGATGTAGTTAGTTTGGAGTGGGTGGAGAGTCAGTCCAGCTGGAGTTGTGGTGTAGGACAGCTATTTCTTGAGGAGACATGGTCATTTTTTTAATGGCCTTGGAGAGAGTGCTTGGACTAAATCTCACTCAATATTTTACCTGCAAACTCTGTCCCTAGATCAACCCCTCAAACTTATCTATTTGTACCATTTCATAACTCAGGGGTCCTTCTGAATATTTTTTAAACATATGTTTACATATAATTTCTATTTTTTTAGACAACTCAGGGATCCTTCTGAATATTTTTTAAACTAAAATACCATTTTTTTTCTTGAAACATATATTTACATATAATTTCTAGTTTTTTAGAAAATCATATCCTTAATTTATTTATGGGTGTTAATATTCACACACTCCTCTCCTTTATCTCTCTCTATATATACATAGATATATATAAAGAAGAAAAAGAATGTGCAAATAAGATTTTACGGGTGTAGAAATAATGAAAGCCTTTATTTATATGTTACTATTTAGGCATCTTGTTGTCACTATAAAAATAAAATAAGTAATAATGTCTTTATAAAAATAATATACATAAATAAATTTTAGTTATTGATTTTTGCAAATCATAACATTTTATACTATCTTAAAAAGGAAAGTCGGTGGGGGGTTTTCCACCGGTTTCCCTTACCCCCTAAACTTTTACAATATTGCATTTCAATCCTCTCAGCTTTGCTACGGCCCCTCCATTTTTGAAGTAATTAATTCTAGTCCCTTATCTAACTTTAAATTTCCTTCGACAACATTCGTTCGTTAATTTCTTTTGTTTACCCATATCATTTTTTACTTAAAAAAATTATTTTTCCGTGCATATTTCTATGTACGTATCCGTATAAATTTAAGGGTGTTTACGTTTCGACATAAACTTTTTTCTGGAAAACGAGTTAGGTCAAATATAACACGTTTTCGTTTAAAAAACCATTTTACGTGCATATTTTTATGTATGCGTTTGTATCAAATCGAGTTGGTCTACATTTGGATATACTTTTTTAATATAGTACGTTTTCTTACTTATTTTATGTACGTTGTAAGACCCAAACACGTTTAACCTTAAAACGACGCAGCGGAAATACAGGCCTTAAAATGTATTTCTTTATTAACTACATTACTTACGTGAAGGCTCAATTACAAAATGTCAAACATTTTCTAGAAGGAATTTACAACATTCACACTTAAATTAACATTTCAAAGCGTTACATAATTCAAGCTACGTGATCGTTCTTTCCGTACAATCCTTGCTCTTTGACTCGATCTACGCCTGCTTATCTTCGTTAGTGGTAGAGGAAATCTGTGTGATACCTGTGGACATCATATACAACTTAACCTTTAGTCATTGACAACACCATACAACATTATTCTATATAATTGAAAATCGTATAACATTCCACAATGTAAACTTGGATTCATTCAATCATTCTCTTAAACCAAGTTTGGCTCCAATTCCTCATGAACCCGACGTTCTCATACCTGCATTACATTCCAACCTCAAGGCACATTATTAGTAATCGTCAATACTCAGACGTATTAAAACCATACCTACGTACATTCATAGCAACTTACATTCATGTATGTATACATTTCTACATATGCACATACAATCATGTACACCCGCATACATACATACATTTATATACGCATTCATACTTACGAACTCTTGTACTTATACTATCATGTCATAATCACATTTTTCCATATATTTAAGTCTTATACGTATTAACATACATACTTACTCATTCCTAGACGCATTTGCCTATAAGTTTCCTTCACTAACACATAGGTAAATCCATACTTATACTATCCGGAGACCCATAACATTTACTTATATTCAAAACCGACTTAAACATCAGTTATGAGGCCTTGAAAATCGTTTAACATAAGTTCCATGACCAAAACAAACAAAAATAAAGATTTTTGCCAGTTCAGTGGTCTCTCGCGGGCCGCGAGAGACTTAGCTCTTTTTGTCGCGAGGTGCGACAACCGTGCGTCGGCAGATTACTCGTAGGCAGCCAGTTAGTGCGTCGACAAAAACAGGAGCAGCACACGGCGTCGACGACGCCCCTTACTTTTGGCATTTTTTTGCTGTGTTGTTTTCGTCACTCGAACGCGCTAAAACTCGCATAACTTTTAAACCGTTTAACCGTTTTACCTCCCGGACTAAGAAAATTCTTAACTTATATGTTTTCGGTCTAATATTCATTTACGAATTATTCGACCTGTTCATGTTTTTATCAAACAATGCATATGTTTTACTTAAAACTCACATGAACATTATAACTATAACACTTTCACATTATCCGGAGTTCCGTACATGGGGTTTATGAACCCGATTCCCGGTATGCATTAACTCATTCATTTAAATCGACTATACGTAGTTGAACTTTATTAGTAAAATTTCCTTACACCTCCGAGGTCTAAAGTGCATCGTTACTTATCATACAATTTCATTCAAACGATTAGAAATCAAAGCATTTGAACAAAAGAATTAAACACAAGAAATTATATTTTTTTCTTTTTCGGCCCCTTCACCCGGCCGTGTCAAGTGTCCACCTGACCGTGTCAAGTAAACATATATTTTTCACAAAACCTTCACCCGGCCGTGTCAGCTCTGCACGTTTATTTTTCACCCATTTTACATCCAAACTCATTTTAATCGCTTGGGGTTCATTTCTTAACATATCTAAGCTGTAATCCATTACCTGAATCCATAATTCATATAGTTTACGCTCCCGTTACCCGGTTTGCGTTTTACTTTATTTTGACCCGTTTGGTCTACTTAACGGAAACCTTCACTTCTATATAACAAAACCTTATTAGACTCTGGAAAATCACTTACTTAATACTTCTTACTTGATATTATCATCAACAACACATTTCAACTTAACTCCTAACAATTATCATACAATTAATCTCTTTTTCTACTAAAGAGGGAGTCCGGGAATTTACTTACCTCGTGCATCCGAGTTCGTGCATAGCTTCCGTGTTTACCTTTGACCCGTTGTCTTTCCATGCTTGTGTCCGTGTTGACATGACTCCTAACCATACATGTCGTCACATTCATAACACAAATAGCGTACATACACTCATTCATTCGGCTTTTAGATCATGCAATGTTCGACTTTCGTTAGTCTATTAACGCATAAATAAGACATGTATCATTATACTTCATTACCATCATACACATAAATTAGCTAGTACATAACACATAAGTTCTTGCATACAATTTTACTTTCTAACTTCACTTAGTCATTTCATCAAACACTTAGCACGCGTACAAATTTTTAAACATAATGTACAAGTATCTTGAGCACATTTTCCATAATTCATCAATTGATTAGCATAGCAATCCCCAACTTCACAACTTGACATCCTAACTATGTACATATAGTTCTACATAATTTATCCATCAAAATACCATAAACATTACTGTCACGACCCCCGACCCACCCTGGACGGAATCGGGAGCCGCGAACAGCCCAGTGGTACCGGTGATTATTTTGAAAAATATTGCAGCGGAAATTTCATCAGGACCGTGAGTTAGGAAAATATCAGAGTTTAGAAAACACCGGATTTTATTTATTAAATAGATGGGATAAACCCATATTTTACAATGGTAGCTTTAATAAAGAAAAATTTGATTACATAAAACAATATTTCTTAATTTGATTTAATTAATAAAATAAGCTACTTCTTGAAGCCTTTCAGTGCCGTATCCATCTCTCACTACAATCTACTGTAATTACCTGAAACATGTTTGAAAAAGGTTTTGTCAGCGGGAAATACTGGTGAATCATTCATTTTACTAAAACGACACGTTTGTTATAATTTACAGTATTAAGAGCGATTACAATGTTTCTGATATCAACCAACTACCCACAGTATTTGTCACTCGACCACACATTGGCTATCTGGTTGTCCAATGGTGACGATTATCAAGTATTGTATACAAACCCCACATACCGGCTGTAATTTGGTAACTACAAAGACTTAATCCCTGTAATTATAACTTTGAAAATAAACATGCTTTTGAAATCAAATTTGATAAAAAGAGAATGACTCACATTATAAGCATGCAGATTCATACGGCCAAAGTTTAGTCTACAGATAAGCCTTGATATATTGCAGATTTATACAGGCAGAGCTTAGCCTATTGATTTAGCCTTGTAACCTAGTGCACACGAACTAGGTAGGTAACTTAATACAGCAATTACGATAACTCACGAGATTAAAACCCTCACAACGAATGACAAAGTGCAATCACTAAAACATCCATCGGATTCACAACGAATGACAGAGTATTCCCCGAGTTCAGGTGATACTCAAACATCCTGTCGGAATCACGACTAATGACAAAGGATAGCGCTTAAACATCCGATCAGATAGTTTAAACCGATCGGACATTGAATCGTAGCAGCGATCAAGTTAATACCCGGTATTGGAACAGCGCCTCGCTATTATAATTGTAATTTCTACTTCAGAGTGGTAATATTTCGTTTTTGGAGAATTTTGATCGACACAAAATGAAAGCTCCTGAGCTAGGCTATTTATAGGTGAAATTGGGTTCCCTCGCGGCCCGCGTAAGCCTTAGGCCAACCCTTACGCGGCCCGCGTGGAAGTGTGGATCATATCGAAGGTTGCTGAGTCACCGGTAGTCGCGACACGTGTGATGATACGTGGAACCGGATGCTTATCCGGTCAAACTGAAGGTTGACGCGGCCCGCGTAGGGGCTCTTTTGTTCTTTACGAGGCCCGCCTGAGAGCCAGGAATCTTGATTTCTTTTATTTTTGATATGGATTGGGGTTTCAGGGGTCCGGGCTTTTTACTAACGGATCAATTTGGGACATTTTTTAATGTAATTATATTATAGGGAAAAAGGGAATAAAATAGTGAGAAAAAAGAATGGACCCTCTTTGTAACTTTAGGGTTCAACTAGAAAGTCTCCGGGTAGAATATTGGGTATAATTTCTGAGCTAAAAAAATATATATAATGCACTCGTATTAAGTATAATACCCCTAATTCAACCTTATCCCGATGTCCGAGACCGAATCCCAACAACTTAGTCGGGCAGAGCCCTGACATGTGTTATGAGGCTCAGATCAATCGGAAAGGGTAGCGGTGATCAGGAGTTAAAACATTTAAAACGGGGCAGGGCTTTATAGTATTATAGGTATAATACTGACCAAAATTGAGTTGTATGAAGAAATATGCATAGAGGGCGAAAAGTTTGGAAATAATTTGACAGGGAAAAAATTGTCATATGGTTTCTATTTATAATTGAGAGTTACATCTCATGCATATATGGCCACCTACACAATAATAATTGTTTTTACTTTGATTTTGGGCACTACACGTGCACTTCTTTTCTTTCTCAATTGATTAGTTTTTTTTAATATTTATTATTATTTTATTTCTTTCTAAAATATCTTCATGACACGTATGTACCATAATCTCAAATTCATTTATGATTATTATATATAATTTTATTTCTAAACGTACAAATCCATAAAATAATATTATTATTTTTATTTATTATATATATTATATTAATTTAACTGTTTCACATATTTGGCGTGTATAACTTATAAAATATAACGTTTTATAAAATAATAAATATGTCATTAGAACCAGAATATTTTTGTCTACATTTGGGTCTAAGTTTCATTAAAATAGGGTAGATTCAAAATACAATGTATTTTTATAATTTAATTATTATACGGTTCCTAGGCTCGTCTAGGAACTTCATATTTCTAACATTCAACTTACCCGTAATCTACCCATCTAATAATATAAGTTGTTATAGACTTTTTATTTTAAATAGAAAGGTCAACCCTATACAAGCCAATTAGTTAATATAATATTTCAACCAACAATATAAAATAGTGTTTAAAACTATTTGGGTTGAATATTTATATTAAACATAAACTAGTTATTAGTTACTAGCGGTTAATAAATTTAACCAAACCTATAATTCTTATATAAAAACAGGAATGTTATAATTATGCTAATTTATATATATAACTTCACAAATCTTGATCATTCTATAACAATCAAGTGGGTTTTACCCAAATCATCAACATAGACAAAATTAAGCATATTATAACATCTACACATTCATATCAACTAATGTTCATGTTAAATTTTACACTACATTCACGGATTACACATAATCCACTTAATCAAACATCACTAAAACATAAAATTCAACTTACTTGATGTTATGAACACTTAGGTGATCATAATGCTTAGTTCATGCATTCATTTAGCCCTCAAATTTCCTTCCAATTTGACTGATTTTGTGTTGTTAGGGTTTTGTTCTTCCCCCCTTTCTCCTGCTCTTCACGTCTGTAACACCTCGTAAAATCATGCCCAATATAGTATCGACACGTGCCATGGACTTTAAACATGTTACAAATTGAATATGAGGGACTAAAGTTGACAAACAAAGAAAGTATGTGTGTAAAAGGATTCAAAGTGTCAACATTGAATGATTATGCCTTTCAACAACCCTACACGATGTTTATAACCTTAAACGAATGAATTATGAAGCGTATGAAGCCATTTGTGGAAGAAAGTGAAAGTTTACAAACCGCAAGGGTTAAAAGTGTCAACATGTTTAATTTATACCTCTGAGTGACCTTTTAGCGAAACCGAAGCTTTGTAACGATTAATTATGCTCACTGGAATAAGTGATAAAAATTTCACAAGGTTTCGAAATCGTATGAGAAAGATACGCGAACATTCGTAAGTAAGGGGTTAAAAGCGTCAACAAGGCAAAACTTGTGTTTTCGGTTATCATTTAACGAAACCGGACCTAACGGTGTTTGGTTATATCTCATGGATCATAGAAATATAAATTATATGGGTTAAATGTGATTGGAATGAAAGATATTGCGTTCTAAAAGGTTCAGGGGGTGAAAATAGCAAGTTTGAAACTTGTTTTGCTGGTCACCATGGTGGTGGCGTCGCGCCACAGGGAAGGCCCTCTGCCGTCGCGCGATGCGACGACATGCCAGATCAGCAAATGTTGTTTTAACGTGGCAGCTTGCATGTTTTGCTAAATTCCGCGAGTTTGCCACCCTCTAACTGCTATAAACACGTCCCTTGACACTTGTTTTCATCTCTAGAATTGCCACAACACCTGTAGCAATCTCCATGATCCATCCATGGCTATAAATAAGCCGATTGTTTCACTTTGTGAACTCACACTTTCACATTTCCTTGTTCTAACTCTCTGGAGCATTCTTGGCACTTAAGAAGCCTTTTCTCTATTCTAATCTCGTGCTAAGGACCATTGTAAGTCATCTTAGCTTCTGTAATTATGTTTTTATTAGTTTAATAGCCTAAAGTCAAACCCGTCGTAATTAAGGTTTGACTTAGTGATTAATCACTAATGGTCCAGTCAATTCTCGAATTGAAAGTACCTATGAGTTGGTAATTATGTGGGTAATAAACCCTTAAAAGGGCACCCTCTAATTCCCACTCTAACTAGGTCAATTGTCGGGTCAAAGCTAATTATAAAAAGTCAACAGAAAGCAAATTTTCGCATAAACACATAATTAACAATGTGGAAGCCATGGAACCTGTTTTATCACTCATATAACTTGGTAATTAATGTAAGAACATGTCTAAACATGTTCAACCCGATAATTTTCAGTTTAAGCTTGGTTCGTAACCGAAAGTCGCAAAAGTAGACTTTTGCTTTGACTTTCAGTTCTGACCCAATGTAGCATAGTTTAGACATGCCTCAAAGCTCTATTAGGACCAGGTTATAGATTATTGTAACCCTCTGAGGTTATACAACTTGGTTCATTAGTTATTCGATTCATATGCATGTTTCCGTTATATGCCTAAATATTGACCATAATGCCCTTTTGACCTTAAAACGAGATTTTTTTAAAATGTGAGAGGAAAAAAACCTTTATTACTGATTTATAAACTTGTCCTAAAAATTTGACATCAGTTTGAGGTCTAGATTAAGAGTTATGCTCAATAGCGTAATAAGAAAGCTTTTTATTAATCATACGGGTTTGGTAATCAAACCACGTTAATACTAAAAGACGGGTAAAGTACCGTTAGTGGTAAAATTTACCCGGTGAATATTAGGATTTTAAATTAATAAACCTAATATTAAATAAAAGTTGTATAAAGGCTTTTGTTAAAATAAAGTTTATAGGAGGCCCGAGTTAACGGGACTTAAAATAAACTTAGTCATAAATTCCCTAAAACCCACTAAGTTAACTAGGAATGTTTAACCTAGTTAATAAATGGGAACGTTGCTATTAAAATAAATAGGTTGTGGCCTACTTAATAACGAACCAAACACGAGGGGTTAAAGTGGGATAACCTGAAAGGTTATTTAAACAAATCAAAACACAAACACACACATACGTGTGTGTTCTAGATCGAGCTGGGATGTTCCACAGGAGCCAAAACCCTAGTCTCCCACAAATCCATCAGATTGAAGGGCCAAACGAAACCCAAATTCACAACCGAACGTAAATTAAAGATCACCCGAACAAGAGGATCATAAGGTATGTAAAATCTTGATGATTTGTGAAGTTGTGAAATTTGGATAATCATCATAATCGCGAATTATGTATGGATTAGAGAAGCTGTGGCTAAATTAATGATGTATACTTGCTTAGGAACTAAACCCTAAGTGAAAATCATACATAACATGCTATGAATCGAATGATTGAATGATTTGTCACACTAGGTTAGGTGGGTTTTAATCATATGATGAAATTGATGATATAACTATGATTAGAATCATCATACGTGATTGTCATAAGGAAATACTTGAACAAATTGTGTGTTTGAATATGTACTTATACTTACTAGGATATGGGTTTAGTATGATATGATAAGAACTGATGATATGTTCATGTTAATGATTTTTAATATCATCAAGCATTAAGTCGATAACTTATAGTTACAAGAACTTGGTAATTAAGTGAATAAAACGGTAACATAGGAATGATGTTTACCGGATGATTGGCTAATTAATTAAACGAGTAGTTGAGCTACTTCGTGTAATTAATTATGTCAACAGGCAGTTGACTTTAAAAAGTCAAACTGACCTTTTATATGATCGAATGATAATTTCGACATAAAGATCGTAGGATGGAATAGTCGTGAAAGATTATGACTAGTCTAACCATCTTACAACTTACCATGATAGTTGACGCTTGACAAGCTAGGTGAAAGCTTGGGAAGGAAGCGGGTCAAACAAATCAAGAATGAAGGAAAAGCATAATCTGGATGCTAGGTAAGTAAAGATTACACTCTATTTAATTAATACCTATTGATTTTATAGGTTCTGAATAATATAAAGTCTTGTTTGAATTATGATGTTCCGACACGACATGTGCGGTTCGGAACAAAAGACAATAAAGATAAACCATGTTTAATGGTTAAAAAGAGCTAATACGGTTATTTAGTCATGAAAGGACTAATAAATAACGAGTTTTGAATAATTACCTTATAAGGTAAACTAATACAAATAATAAAAGGTAAAACGGTAATTCGATCATTCGTTGACGATTACCGTTAGTTTGTGAAAGACATTATATAGCGTAAGTTATAATGGATCAAAAGAGTCAGTAAATGATTTATAAGGAAAATGACTGTACGGTGTAAACTGGAGCGAGTCATGTAGACGAGATAGTAATTGTCACACCCCGAAATTATCAGAGCTGGCGTGACTGGACTGGTATCGTCATTGCACAGCGGAAGCAAATAAGCTAAGTCTTTTAGAAATTGAACGCCCACTAAGTACTCGAGTCTCCAATGGTTCTCCTATTCCAACCGTGCCTTGACTTTGAAAATGCAACCTGAGAAAGAAACATGCGAAAAAGTCAACATAAAGTTGAGCGAGTTCATAGTTTGTTTGTAAAAGATTTGAAATAAATCTTTTGAGTTGTGAAAGATTTGAAATAAATCTTTGGAATAACCGGTTTTTGAAATAGTATTGAGAAAACGAATTTAAAAATCATTTTCTTGCCAAGTTATATGGAAACGTTGTGTTTGTAACACAGTATGTTCATAAAAACCATGTATTTGTAAAGTCTTGTATTTGTACTGTTCGTATAACCGTCAATGCCCACCCTGACTTTGACTCCATACCCGCATAACCCTATGCTTTGAATTTGTATAAAACATGGTATTTAATTTGTATGAACAAGTATTTTTGTAAGTATATATGTCCCTGGTATGTAGCAAATAAGGAAATAAAGAGATCACCAATGGTTTGCAAGGCCATTGATATGTGTGAAGTGCAAGTAGGAAGACTCAAACCTAGCGGATTTGTGCGTCAGGTACATAGTCACCCCGAGGTCCGTTCTGCTGGGCCTGGGGCTGGGCTCGCTACACCCAGATAGATCTACCGCATTGTGCCCCTCGGTCCTACAATGAGGATTAATGGCCTCCAGTTCCCGCCTACCCACTCACATGATCTAAGTAGTAAACCCTCCTTACGCTAATCATACCATATATAAAAATCCCTGGTCTCCCCGACCCAATCCCTGGTCACCCTGATCGAAAATCCCTGGTCACCCTGACCGAAATTCATTCACATTTCAAAAATAAGCATTTGCATCATACTTGGTACTCGTTCTCACCAAGAGTGCTTCTTGTATTTACCCGTAGTTTAGAAAACTAGAATTCGTGGGTATGCATATTCCGAAAGATACGTTTGTTTGAAAACCGGTATGTTTAGTATAAACCTTTCGTAAATCATTTGTGTTCCTCGAAATCCCTTCGTAATATGATTTAGAAATACGAGTTTTGCGTTTGTTCAAAACTTTGAATGTTTTTGCAAAGCGTGCATGTCTTTCCACCCCGAAAACATTTACAAAAATGTAAAATCGTAAAAAGTGGGGTTATGAACTCACCTGAATATTCCTGTGCAAAGCTAGCTATATACGACTTCGTGATGTCGTTTCCAAGACGAGACTCGCTAGCATGCATTCTACAATATTCCTAACACGGAATATCTAATAAGTTTCTAATACAAAGCGGTAACTAGTCTACGTGTCACCGAGCTCTACCGAATCGTTAACCGAACGATTTGACGGTAAGTGATAACTTGAAAGAAGCGAAGAAGTTATGCTTGCGTAATTCGTTTATTCGTCGGTATTTAAGAAGTCTCGAAAAGACTTAGTTCTCGTGAGGTTTAAAATATATGAATATTTATATAAAAGTATATAAATATATTGATATAATCGCGTTAGTTGTCTCGAGAAATCGTACGTGTATGTACAAAAGTTTATATGAAAATAACGTATAACCAATTCGTATCATATATACGTCTCGTATGATATTTATCAAAGTGTATGCCTATGCCATTTAGGCGTTTGACGTGAATATAAAAAGTCATATTCATGAAAGAATCGTCGGATTGTCGTGTTTGAAAATAAATATATAACTATATTTATTTTTATAAACGAATGTGTGTTCGGCGTTTGAAACAATATAAATAATTATATTGACTTTATAAATGAGTTGTCGAAATTCCGAAGTTTATAATAAATATAATAATTATATTTATTTGTTGTAAATAAATTTCTGACTCGTTTTATTTTACGGATTTTCTCGAAAAACGGGCAGAGTTTCCTCTGTTTTTGGACGCCCCGACAACACAAGTTGTCGCTATTTTTATCAAAATTCAATCAATTCACGCAATATATATAGCTTTTCATCAAATATGCCAAATTAAAGTGTAAATAGTCGCTAAAAGTATCGGTCGAGCTCGTTCACGAAATAAATAAAATTATGAAATGTATTGCGCCGTAAAATCTTTACCAAATCCTCATGTCAGTTGACCGAGTCAACCGGGTTGACCGGCTGAGTTGACTCTCTGAGTTGACTGAGTTGACTCGGTTAACCGAGTTTGACCGAGTTGAACCTGTTGACCTGAGACGAGTCTTGATTGAGTCGACTCACTTACTGAGTCAACCGAACCGAATCTGAATCCATGACGAGTGACCTGCTGACTTGTCGACTGAACCGGAACCCGAACCTCAGCTCGAACCATGCCCACTCCGAACCATCACCAAGTCCGAGCCAAACATAATCTGAACACGATCTGGACACGAACGAACCGAACACCTTTAACAATCAGAGAAGAGAAGAAGGGAAGAAAGGGGGAACCAATTATTTCCGGAAACTTGTCGGATAAAGTCTTAGACCGCCGGACTTTGTCATTGACCACCGGATAAACGAACCAACCGCCGGGTAATCGAGCCGACCGCCGGTTTCTCTCTCTCCTCTCCGCAGCTCTCTCTCTCTTCTCCGCAGCTCTCTCCCTCTCTCTTCGTTCCTTCCTGTTGCAGCCGCCACACGCCACCACCATCTGGTGGTGGCTACCGATAAGCAGAAGACATAAGGGGGGGGGGTCGCCTAGAAGAGGAGTCGCCGGGTTCACCGGGGTGCCGGCCGGTATTCCGGCTCCTGGTTGCCGATCACCAGACGCGAGAGAGAGGGTGAGGACATGAGGGTGTTTGTCTGATCTTTCATGTGTGTGTGTGTGTATAATCAGAGAGAGAGAGTGAGGTCTTTTAAAGAGAAGAAGTAGGGGTCTAGATCTTATAAAGATCTAGTTAATATTTTGGTGAGATTTTGAGACATAATCTTATGGCAAGATTTAGCATAGATTTTTACCAGGATTTTATAGAAATTGTATTGAGATTTTATAGGATTTTATAATATCTTGATAGTAAAAAAAAAAATCTCTATGTGTAGGTTTAGGCTTGTGGGTTTTGGGCTTGGGCCCAGGGCCTACAAGCTCAATCTCCGCGTTTAAGCGGCCCGTAAGTCCTACGAGACCCGTTGTCAAAACCGAAATCACCGTTTAATCGTCAAAAATTTAAAATACACAAAAATACGGTCGGTAGTCGACGTTTGCGTGTTCGTTCGTCGGTTGCGTAAAATCGCGTAAATTGTATCGTTGCCGTCTTTAATCCGTTTTCTAGTCCGGTTTCGACTGTAGTTGCCAAAATTTCATTACGGAGCTAAGTTTAGCGTAAAATGTAAGTTCTGAAGGTGACAGGCGTCTCCGTAGCTTCCGTTTTGTTGCCGATGCGTTTCCTGCTATCGCGTTTTTAGTTCACGTTGCATTTGTATCGCACGGAAGCCCAATAAATTCACAGAATTAATTTCATAAACATAAAATATTCAAGTAACATCCATACTTGTCGGCGTTGTCAGTATTTTGTACGGCATCAGTTCGTTGTCGCCTAATATTCAGCAGATTTTGCGTAAATCACCGTACGCGCACTGTAAAGTCGTATAGACGTTCCTAGGCACTCCAAAGGCCTAATTAAGTTAATTTGCGCTGTAAACACTATTTATTATCGTTTTAATTACCTGTTAATCACGTAATTAAGAGCCGTAAATTACGGGTTGTCACAGTAATAAACATCATCTCGCCAATAAATTCGGTCACTTAGACTAAACGAGTCAAAAGGTGAAGATATTACCTTTTGACAATATCGACTAATGACTATTGTCGAGTTATATTATTTCAGGAGTAAATATCAAATGGATAGTAGCATCACTATGAATTAGCGGTTATAAAAGAAGGGTAGGAAAAACGGGTCAATATATTGATCCGAGCCAGGTATGTGTAATAGGGTGACACTCATTTAGAACGTAAGATTCAATGAGTGTTAAATAAAGTAAAAATAGACATTTGGTTACTTTAATATGTAAACCGAATGTTTCAAATAGTAGACATTGCGTTTGAAAAAGCCTAATGACTTTTCAAACAAATTCATAGTTAAAAAGAAGAATTTTGGTCAAACATGTTTTCAAAAGTCCTTCATTGTAAATGAAATGCTAAAATGGACCAAAACGCCCTTGTAAGAGTAATTGAACAAATGACCTTTAAAGGTTATTTGGAAACGAGGTTTATGATTAAGTAAATACTTAGAATAAGTATAAAAAGCGAAAGATATAAATTTTTGGTCAAATGACCCTATATGAGTCTTTGCCGTAAAATGATAACCCGAGGGGTAAAACTCGGAATATATAGATCTCCACATTAAATCCACCACACATATAGTTGTGGTGGAAGATTAATTGATAAATAATGTGAACATAAAATGCTAGAAGCGAATGGGTATGAATTATGCGGAAAAGTGCTTAAATACCCTTAACGGGTCAAAATAAGCATATGAGCGTAAACGGGTTTAAAAGACGTAAGAAACCCGTGATTTGAACCTAATATGATAGGAAATATTGAAATTATGAATTTCAGGAGGTTAGGGATCAAACAAACATGTTTTGTTTGATAAACACATGAACGAGTCGAATAATTTGGAAAACCCCTACTGTACAGCGAACACTCCTACTGTACAATGAAAACTCCTACTATTCAGTGAAGACCCCTACTATTCAGTGAAAACCCCTATTATTCAGTGAACACTACTACTATTTAATGAACACTCCTACTGATGGGTGAACATTCTTTAGAAAGGGGTTAAACTAGAGCCCTCGCGGCCCGCGGAGGCTAGCCCTTTGTTCGTCGCGCCCCGCGACCGAGACACAGAGCTGGAAAAATGTTGTTCTTTTATGTGTTTTTGCGTTTAGGACTCGTTTATACACGTTATAAAGTCCCTAAAACTAACTCGTTTCATATTTTATGAAATGTAGGTATAACGTAACGTACCGGAGGACGATCAAGCTCGATGAAGAATCGAACACGATCAAGATTCAAGCTTCCGCGAAAAGCTTCGTCGTCACTTTTAACCGGCGAATTTATACATGTTAGGTTAAAATGTTTTAAGGTTTAAAATGTTTTAACAAACTCATAACTTCAAGTGTTTTCGAAATCGTTAGTACATAATTATAATCGGAATTTATGTGATCTATTATAAAATGGACTAAGGGTCTTACACATTAGGAATCTAATAGGTTATTAAAACCTTCGTTCCAGATTAGGAGACCAGTAAAAGATACTTGCACTCACTGGTTGTGATATATACTTGCTCAGGTAAATACTTTTAACTTATTTTCCCTTATACGGGCTTGGGGTACGGTATATAAAATACCGCTTGGTCGGGCATTGAATTGTTAATCATATGAAGGTTAATTTATTGAGATGACCCGTTTAAACTGTTTTGTTTGCTTAAAGCCTTTGGGGGGTTAATGACCACGTCCCGAATATCCTTGGCATCATTCATTTAAATGGCCACAACCTAAGCACGGGGTGTAGGCATACACCTGCCAGTGCATATATATAAAAAGGTATAACCGACAGTTAGAGAATAACTCGCCGCGGGATTATATCATGTGGTGTGTCTATTAATCTTTAACCCGGTATTTAGCCCGGGCTACTGAACATATAACGAACATGTAATTCTTTTACAAGTTTATATATAAATAATTATCCCAAGTTGTAAATGTTATTTTGTGCCATGTGCATTCAAACCAAATTTCTTAAACATTTTCAAAATGAGTCGGTTAATTGTATTTACCAGTGTAAACTGACGTATTTTCCAAAAAGGCTAAGTGCAGGTACTAAATGGAATAGGCTGGCTACTCCTAGCATCAATAAAGAGTCTTGCAAGCTTAGATGTTATAAATATGTTGAACAATGACCTTTTAACTTTTGATCCACCTGTGGACCCCTCGCAACCGTTATTGTAATACACTTGATATTACTTTTAATTCGGTTTGTAATGATTATATCTTTCGACTTCCACTGTGTATTAAACTGTGATAAATATAAATTGTCTATGATATCAACTACGTCACAACACTCCCCACCGGGCCAACCGGTAATACGTGGAAATATCGGGGTGTGACAGGTTGTTATCAGAGCCAACATTGAGTGAATTAAACACTAGCCTTTTGTGTTTAATCTCAATGACACAGTATGCATATTCTTCGACTTTCGAGTCTAGACAAAGAACTTAGGACTAATTCTGACTTATTTTGTTTTGTCTTTTATTGTTTCTTTTGTTGTTTCTGTTGTTTGTATTGGCAGGGCCTACAAGAATGCCGCCAAGAATCCAAGGAAGAGGTAGAGGCAAGGGGTCATTTATCGCCCCCAACGATCACGAGGCCGGGCCTTCACACCGGCGAACTCCATTAGACTCTTTAAGAAAAAGTCCTCAAGAAGACTGGAGGGCCCATTTATAACCCGCGAGGCGTTCAGTCTTGCTGAGCTCCTCACCTTCCTACCTCAACTCTTTCGGGCCTCAATCGGAGAACGAGCCCCACAACTCACATCACTCTTTTATACCCCTTCAAAGCCCCAACTCACACCATTCCTTCAACGACCCAGCACCCTACTTTCAAAGCCGATTCAACCCGACAAACCTAATTGAAGAGCCAATTGGTTATAACCCATTGGGACCGGAGGACCATTTCTCCATGGACATGGAAGAGGATCCGGAACCTGCTGAGCCGCCAACTTGAACACCTACTCACCCCATCGAGATTTCGGATGGGTCGTCATATCATGGATCACCTTATTGTGGTCCAGACAGTTATCAGGCAAGATTTGCCCAATACGACTGGGTGTTTACTCCCAGTTACCACTCATCGCCACAGCAACAGCAGGATCCCTCGGAGGATTCGCGCTTTGTAGCGGTTACTCCACCGCCACCACCACCAGTGCAGCAACCGCCTCCGGAGCCACTGAGGCATAGGAGATCAACCGCACGGATGTCCGTGCGAGGGGAAGTCCGTATCAGCACCCCTCAGCATTCAAGTGGCAGTCATTATCCGCCACTATACGAAGACCCACAGATGGGTGGGCCTTCGAACCCTGTTTCTGAGGTGGAGTCTGCGCCAGTCGCACCGCCACCAGTGGGTTATGATAACCTAATTCCTGCATACGCCGGTGTAGCGGCGTATAACCCTTTCGAGCAGCCAGCCCATACTAACTACAACTACGCTGAAGTTGACCCATACCTTGCGGCGGCAAACTACAATGCTTTTCATCCCGAGGGGCCCTTTGGAGTCCCATATCAGGCTGGGTATCCACCCTATGGGTACCAATACCCGCCACCTCCTCAACCTCTGCAGCATCAGCAGCCGCCGTAGCCACCACTGTTATCGTCACCGCAGCAACAGGAGATTCTACAAAGGTTGAGCCAGGTGGAACAAGAGGTTCGGGAGGAGCGTAGAAACAACCGGGGATTTCTTAAAGGTTTGGCAAGCTTAATCAAATGGAAGAACAAAAAGGATCATTAAATCCTTTATTTGTTTATTTGTATTTATTTAATTTTCAATCAAGTCCCTACGTGGACGTCTATTTCTGTATTCAGTACCTGCGAGGACTTGTATTTACAGTTTAGCCCCTGCGTGGGCATGTCATTTCTGTTTAGCCCCTGCGTGGGCAGGTTATTTCTGTTAAGTCTCGTTTAGGGCAATATGTACTCTTTTAAATTTGAGTGGCATGTTATCATTTAAATTTTATTTTGTCAATAAATGCATAAATGTAATATGTATGAAATAAATAAATAAATTCAAAATATGTCATTCCTTTTGCAAGATCTGCCTTTAAAAGTAAATAAGAATCTTAAAGGGTATAACCTAGCCTGCATGTCATTATAAGACCTGGCCATGATGGTAAAACCTGTTTAAAAAGATTCAATTCCTTGTTAACATCTAAAAATATGTTAACATTCCTGGCTAATGTGATTCGTAAAATCACACGTGTCATCCTTATATTGGATTATTCCAATTCCTTCTTTATTATTTAAACATCCAATTGTGATGTAATGCCTACAGGCCATAATCATTCTCATATAAGACAAAAGACAGTTGTAGCCTGTAACTCACTGTCAAGAAAGGTAATGAACCATGATTCAAGCCTTAATATCTCGATCCTATAAGATCTTGACTTATAATTTGAATGTGTCCATGTGACATGGACTTTTGTGCCATTATTATATATAACTATAACTAAGGGTTATTAATGAAAAATCCTGAATGAAATACTTAACAAATTAACCAATATGGTTCTTTAATACCATGGTTAATAAATTAATAAGATGACAAATCTAATATATATCTCTAAATAAATCATTGTCATCATTTTATGTAGCAATCAAGCTACATGGCAGAGTCTGAAGAAATCAACAGTCATCCAAGGGAGAATCATGATACCACTAGGATCAATGTAACGGGTGCGGAACTTCAAGCATTGATTGATAATGCTATTACCAAGGCCATGGATAGGCAGTTTAATTAGGGCTGGCATATCGTGTATACACGTACACGATAAGACACGAAGCGATAAGACACGATACACGAAACGCCATACACAAACACGACACGATAAGGTTTCGTGTGTAACGCCCGGCTCTTTTGTACTTTCCATTTATAGAAAGTTTTGTTCGTATTTCTATTTTTGGAAACTTTGAGTTCTTGTAATCGTTCCTTCCTTGTAATCATTGTGAGACCGAGACTTGGATCATTAATGAAACTCGTATTTTGTTACAAATATGTTATACACACTTCATATATGCTCGTATGTTCGAAACGGTGAATCAATTGGTGTTTAATCATTATTCTTGGAAACTATGTGCTAAACTTGTAATTAATCTAAACTTATGCATAAAACGTGTCTTGAACGTGAACGAAACTTGATTTCGATACTCATGCGCATAATTATATTTGGTTTATACTCCTCATACTTAAATGTACCTCAAACTATGCTTTTGTGACAAATATGGCCCTTAAATACCCTAAAAACATCAAATACACAACTCTAGGGGCCAAATTGTAATAAATGAAACTTATATCCGGAACCTTAAGGGCGCGCGGCCCGCGTGGACTTACCCTGTCCCCTTACGCGGCCCGCATGGGCCTTAGGTCTGCAAAAAACATCTCAGATCGCGACCAGATCCGTTTTTGAGCGGGATTTCTTTGTTTAAACCGAGTTTTAGCCTTAATTATCCCCCCAAAACAACCCTAATCACTCCCCTATAAGTACCCAAGGTCCTCCAAGCACTTGGACACTTTCAACACTCTCAAATCTCTCCTAAACACTCTCAAGTTCTAGCAAGAATCTGCATTTTCGGACAGATTCATACTCTTGCACTAAAGTGAGTATAACTTGCTCATTTCTTAACGAAATTACTTGATTCTTCTTCCTACTTGCTTGGATAATCATGGGGTTTGATTCCTTAACTTCTCCTTGGAGAAATCAGACCTAGAATTTCCTTGAAATGGTCCAAGAACTTTCTGTTTTGTTACATACTCTTTCAAACTTGTTTAAACTTCATCCAACTTGTGTCTAACACATCTCACACCAATGTCCTAATGCTTACAACCTCTCTTATGGTTGGTTAAGCTTAAAAACATGGTTGAGACACTTGAAATCAGAGGATTAAACCTCATAACTTTCTGTTTGTTTAGGGTGTTTTGACCCACAAGTCATGTTCAAGCTAGTTCTTGATGTAGAGTGATTATGGAACAACTTGGGCTGTTCCAAACATACAATCCTCACATGATTTGATGATTTCTCTTAGTTAGATTGTTTATATTATTATACAAAAGCCTAGTTCGTGACCCTCCTTGGTTGTTTTTACATCAAGAAAAGTGGTGAACATTCAAGGGGTTCCTAAACGGAAGCTTATCCTTCCTACCCCATACATGACATCCATGAATAACTCGAGGTGCCTAAATGAAGATCTTTATCTTCTACCTCCTACATGAATTATTGGACTAAGTAATATGTAATACATAACCTAGAAACTATATATATTCATTCGAACCTTTAATGTTGAACTTGTGTTTAGATGTTAAAGTAGTAGAATATCATCTAAAAACCTAAAACACCAAGTATGATTCTAATGGGCGCATTACCCATGAAAACATTCTAACCATATTGGTTACATAGTGTCATACAAAGGTTACCAAGTTAAAGATGATTATTTTCGTATCATATTTTATTCTACCTTATGTTATGTTAAACTCCAAATTATAATCTTCCGTTGTACGCCAAACTCACACACCTATGTTTCCTCGTGTAGAAGGGCTAGGTGCTCCAAACTAATCCATCCACCAACACACTCGCGGGATTTCAAGTAGGAAAGCTTGCAACCACCGTGAATATACTCGATCCCTTTTTCCCCTTTACACTTTGGGATGCAACATGTATATCTATGCAATCAACTTTTAAACTAAATTAAACATACTCAATCTGTCACACCCGCTCGTAGCGGAAGCGCGAGGTGTGATCTGATCGGTTCTCATTGCATAACAATATAAGTGAACATACTAAATGAATAAAAACAAGCTCCAATGCCATTGTCATAATTGTTTCAAAATAATGCAACATAAGTTGAATGTATTGGTTACAAACCATCAAATGAAAATAAGTTGTCATCGTTTTATACATCAAAATGTAAGTCTTAAAATGTCAAGACTTTGACCACTATATCACCGCAAAGAGACGGTATATAACAGGCAAACCCTTCAATAGTTGGCATGGAGTATTGATACTTGTTTTCCTTGAACTGAAATCGTTGCATTGGTCCACTAATTCCCTGAAATACATGTAAGTTTGAAAACATCAACAAAAGTTGAGCGAGTTCATGCAGTTTAGTTGTATGAGATGTATCTGTAAAATGTGAGTTGTATAAAATGTATCTGTAAAATGTGAGTTGTATAAACTGTATCCATAAAATGTGAGTTGTATAAACTGTATCCATAAAATGTGGGTTGTATAAAATGTATCTGTATGTAATGATGTAGTATGTAAAGCGTCAATGAAATCGTTGATCATTAATGTTTCGCGAGGACATTAATATGTGTGACGAATTAGGAAGCAATCCAAACCTAGACGATTTTGTGTCGACTACTATCGACTGGGACACAAACGCACTCTTCTGTATGGGTCCACGACCAAGAGTGGGGCTCGCCAAAACCCATTAGATCTAACCACTTGTACCTAGGTCCAAACTGGATTAATGGTGCTTAGATGTATAACCCTAATTCGCACATGATCTAAGGTGTTTCATTCCCTAACTTTAACATACGATTGAACATGTATCTTCCCCGATAGTTGTAAATTTGTAAAACATTTAAATGAATAGGGGACATGAACTCACAGAATTGCGTCCGTGAATAGTAATTAACTATGATCTCACGTGCGGTCGTCCTGAATAGTGTTGCGACCTACAAATGTTCTTACATTTGTTAGACACTTCGGTCTTTATAGATGACTTGAGTACAAGTCTTGTGTCTTAAATATGTGTAAGACTTGTATGTCTTTGTTGTTCATTGATTTGTGTATTAGATGTATGAATTGTTAAATTGTCATATATACATTTCACCAAATATATATATGTGTAATCTTGTATCTTGTGAGTTGTATCATCGGGTCTTGTCTTCTTGATTTCGTGTCTCATATAAGTAAATTGTATAATTGTGTTTTTATCAATTATAAGTCATTGGGCTTAATCCAAGAATTCATGTTATTGGACTTAAATAGTGTTGGGCCTCAATAGTATTGGGCTTAAATAGTGTTGGGCTTCAATAGTGTTGGGCTTCAATAGTGTTGGGCCTCAATAGTGTTGGGCCTAAATAGTGTTGGGCCTCAATAATATTGGGCTTAATGTTATTGGGCCTTGGCCCATATGTTTGATAAGCCCATTATGAAGTTAAGCCCATTTATAAATAATAGCCCATTTGTAAAAGATAGCCCATTTGTATAAACTAGCCCATTAAGAAGTGTAAGCCCATTTGAAAGTATAAGTCTTTCATTTTTATAAAAACATTTTTATAAAAATAACTAAGTATACTTTTTAGTTAATAAAAACATAATAGTTTTTATAAGTTTCAAAATGTCCGAATTTTGTTAATGGTAACGTAAATTTTGTGTCCGCGTCGAAAGATTGCCTATACGTCGTAGTAAGTCCTTGGATTGGCGATATGTTTATAGATTCGCCCGTCGTCCGTTTTGACCATAAGTTGTGTCCGAAAGCTCGGAATGCCCGTAGGTTGTTTTCAAGTGTGTCTATATGTATTCTTGTAAGTCTTTAGTTGTAAGTATGTTTTGTATTTATTTGTGTCATTGTTATCAAGTCTCTAACTTTTATATATAACTAATACAAATAATAACACAGAGCACATACTTGATATGTTCAATAAATATGTATTTTACCAAAATATATATTTATGTCAATTTTTATGTTTAGAAAGACCAACTTTCTAATCTTGTAAAGACTTTGTTAAAAAAAATGATAGTTTTTCTAACATATGATTTCTAAGAAAAGTTGGCCATAGTTCCTTTGTAATATGAACTTTGCCATGTTTATTTACATATCATTTTCTTTTCAAATCATCAACAATTTCTCATATCATTTATACAAAAAAAAAAAAACACATGAGATTTATAACATAACCTCATTAAGATGATCTCAAAATCATGTAGGATTTTATACATGATCATAACATATGCTAACTAGTTCAAAAACTAAGTTTAATTCTAGTCTTAACAACTTTTATAAAAATCTCAAGTTGTATGTTACTTTTATAATCTTGTAAAAGTATTGTTTTTAGTGAAAAACCTCAAATACTTTCACAAGATCAAATGTTATGATCATCCCTTTAAACTTTTATGTTAAAAACCCTTTAACATAAACATGTATAATCGTTAGATCATATTTTTAAAACATCCTCTAACAATTTATTTATATTATAATCATCATAACAAGATCAAATATGCATATAACAAGTCTTAGATCACAATATAAACCAACATAAATATATCATGATTATTATTTTTGCTTCTTTGTATTTTTCATGTTTATTATGTATGATTATTTAGTTATTTATTAGTTATAATAACAATCATAAACATAATATAAGTATGAAAAAAAATAGATCTTGAAGCTTACTTCTAGCACTTGGCTAGGGATGATCTTAGAAGATGATTAAGAACTAAGAAGATGAAGATCTTGATGGTAGAATACTCTTGAATGGATGAAAACCCTTCATTTTACTTACAAAAGCTTTAGATCTTCTTATGTTACTTGGAAATCCATTTTGAACAACAAATAAAAGACTAAAGTGAAGTAGGTTTTTGGTGTTCTTGGTAAGATGGATGAAGATGATGAGAGAGTTTTTAGTGAAAGTAATAAAAGATGAAAAAAAAGAGTGTAAGGAGCTAGATTACTTAGTGAGTAAGTGTTGTAATAATTCACCAACATAATCCACTTGCAAACTAATAAAATATCTAGATATTTAACAAAAAAAATAGGGTGTGGGACCCCTTTAAAACCATTCACAACAACATGGGGGGGGGGGGGGGTCTTGAATTGTTGAATTGTTATTAAGTGTTTAAAGTGTTAGAAACTTTTAGCAAAGTTTAGGTGTTTTGGTGTTTAAATGTTTCAAGTGTATAAATGTGTTAAGAAGGTGTTAAGTGACCATTACTAGTCTAATATGATCTAAATAATATTAGATGGTCACTAAAAAAAAGATCCGACATTGTTCGGATATTCGTTTCGAATTGTTTCGGTTAGACGTTATTTGAACGCTAAGTTGTGTAACTTGTATGAATTGATGTAGTTATTGGTTCGGATGATACCCGAAAGTATCCTCATATGAATTATATGTTTAATAACATTTTTACATGTCTTAAAAATATTAGAAAGCTGATTTCTGCAGAATTTCTGCAGAAAAGTGTTGAAATTGTCGCTTTTAGTGCTTTTCGGCAGTTTTTAGTGTTATCGGACATCGGGAAAGTATTAAACCAAACCCTTGTATTTCCATTTAAGGTTTAATGTATATTTGATGTTGGACTTTCGTCTGAGTCCTAAAGATGTAATATAGATGGTTTCTACGGATCCGGAGTTTTCGTCAGCACGCTAGTTCACTAGGTACTACTCTAGTTGTTTCGATGCATTGTTTTAAACTGTTTCAAATATAACCAATAGAAACGAAAAATGTGCATCATAAATGAGTGTTCTAATATGTATATCATGTAATCAAGAAATTCGGATATTCAAAACACATATTTGTATAATGTAATTCATTGCTTTAAATGTACGTAAATTACCAGAAAGTGGCAGTTGTCACATTCTCCCCCTGTTATTGAGAATTTTTATGTTATGATCATCCCTTTAAACTTTTATGTTAAAAACCCTTTAACATAAACATGTATAATTGTTAGATCATATTTTTAAAACATCCTCTAACAATTTATTTATATCATAATCATCATAACAAGATCAAATATGCATATAACAAGTCTTAGATCACAATATAAACCAACATAAATATATCATGATTATTATTTTTGCTTCTTTGCATTTTTCATGTTTATTATGTATGATTATTTAGTTATTTATTAGTTATAATAACAATCATAAACATAATATAAGTATGAAAAAAATAGATCTTGAAGCTTACTTCTAGCACTTGGCTAGGGATGATCTTAGAAGATGATTAAGAACTAAGAAGATGAAGATCTTGATGGTAGAATACTCTTGAATGGATGAAAACCCTTCCCTTTACTTACAAAAGCTTTAGATCTTCTTATGTTACTTGGAAATCCATTTTGATCAACAAATAAAAGACTAAAGTGAAGTGGGTTTTTGGTGTTCTTGGTAAGATGGATGAAGATGATGAGAGAGTTTTTAGTGAAAGTAATAAAAGATGAAAAAAATGAGTGTAAGGAGCTAGATTACTTAGTGAGTAAGTGTTGTAATAATTCACCAACATAATCCACTTGCAAACTAATAAAATATCTAGATATTTAACAAAAAAATTAGGGTGTAGGACCCCTTTAAAACCGTTCACAACAACATGGGGGGAGGGTCTTGAATTGTTGAATTGTTATTAAGTGTTTAAAGTGTTAGAAACTTTTAGCAAAGTTTAGGTGTTTTGGTGTTTAAATGTTTCAAGTGTATAAATGTGTTAAGAAGGTGTTAAGTGACCATTACTAGTCTAATATGATCTAAATAATATTAGATGGTCACTAAAAAAAAGATCCGACATTGTTCGGATATTCGTTTCGAATTGTTTCGGTTAGACGTTATTTGAACGCTAAGTTGTGTAACTTGTATGAATTGATGTAGTTATTGGTTCGGATGATACCCGAAAGTATCCTCATATGAATTATATGTTTAATAACATTTTTACATGTCTTAAAAATATTAGAAAGCTGATTTCTGCAGAATTTCTGCGGAAAAGTGTTGAAATTGTCGCTTTTAGTGCTTTTCGGCAGTTTTTATTGTTATCGGACATCGGGAAAGTATTAAACCAAACCCTTGTATTTCCATTTAAGGTTTAATGTATATTTGATGTTGGACTTTCGTCTGAGTCCTAAAGATGTAATTTAGATGGTTTCTACGGATCCGGAGTTTTCGTCAGCACGCTAGTTCACTAGGTACTACTCTAGTTGTTTCGATGCATTGTTTTAAACTGTTTCAAATATAACCAATAGAAACGAATAATGTGCATCATAAATGAGTGTTCTAAGATGTATATCATGTAATCAAGAAATTCGGATATTCAAAACACATATTTGTATAATGTAATTCATTGCTTTAAATGTACGTAAATTACCAGAAAGTGGCAGTTGTCACATTCTCCCCCTGTTATTGAGAATTTCGTCCCGAAATTCAAGCTGAGTCATCCTATACAGGAGACTACTCGAACAGGTGAGAGTATTTGGCTTTGATTTAATGTTCACGTTCCCAAGTATACTCGGGTCCGTGTCGAGAGTTCCAAAGTACATTTTAATAATTTTATATGACTCCTCCATGATTTCTAGACTTTACAGTCCATGACTTCAACAGGTTCTTTAGTGAATTGGAGTTTGTCGTCAATGTGAATAGAATGATAACGGTTGCTTGTGTTGGACTATTTTTAAGATTCGACACATGAAACGTGTCGTGCATACTGTTAAGTTCATCTGGTAACTTCAACTTGTAGGCAACAGTGCTAATCTTTTCTAAGATTTCAAATGGTCCAATGTAACGTGGGTTAAGCTTTCCACGTTTACCGAACCTCGCTACGCCTTTCCAAGGCGAGACTTTCAACAAGACTTTGTCTCCAACCTCGAAAGATAATGGTTTTCGTCTTTTATCTGCGTAGCTCTTTTGTCGATCACGAGCCGCCTTGATACGGTCTCGGGTCTGAAAATTTTTATCCGTAGTCTCTTGGACTAGTTCCGGGCCAATTAATTGACTATCGCCTGTTTCCGTCCAACATAGCGGAGAGCGACACTTTCGACCATATAGAGCTTCAAACGGTGCAGCTTGTATACTAGTATGGTAGCTGTTATTGTAGGAAAACTCAACTAAAGGTAGATGAGTATCCCAATTGCCGTCTAAATCCATAACACACGCGCGAAGCATATCTTCGAGTGTTTGGCTTGTCCGTTCGCTCTGGCCGTCAGTTTGTGGATGAAAGGACGTACTTAAATTCAAATGATATCCAAAGGCCTGTTGAAATGATTTCCAATTTCTTGCAACAAAACAACCGTCTCGGTCCGAAATGATTGAAATAGGCACTCCATGACGAGCCACTATTTCTTTGAGATAGAGTTCCGCTAGTTTCTCAGTACTATCCTTCTCCCGAATCGGTAAGAAGTGTGCGGACTTTGTTAGTCTATCGATGATTACCCATATCATGTTGTGACCTCTTGAGGTCCTGGGTAACTTCGTAATGAAGTACATCGATATTTGTTCCCATTTTTAAATAGGAATCTCGGGTTGTTGTACCAATCCCGAGGGATTTTAATATTCGGCTTTGACTTTCGCATAAGTCAAGCATTCTCCGACATAAGTCGCGATATTACTTTTGAGGTTAGGCCACCAATAGTATTCTTTCAATACTTAGGCCTATGTGCTTCCTCCAAATATCATCTCGAAGGCCGCCAAAGAATGGAACCTAATTTCAACCCATAAGGTATAAAGTTCCATCTTCTTTCGGCACTAATTGTTCCTTCATGAAGTGTTTCTGGTTGAATATGCTCTTCCTTGAGCGCTTGTGAATCATCTTCTCTAATGCTTGAACTCTCAGTATTCTAACTCGCTCCTTGCGGCTCAAGGCGTTAGCTACAAGGTTTGCCTTGACCGGATGGTACTTTATTTCACAATCATAGTCTTTCAACAATTCAACCAACATCGTTGACGCATATTTTAATTCTTTTTGGTTGAATATGTGTTGAAGACTTTTATGATCCGTGAAAAATAATGCATTGAGTACCATATAAATAATGTTGCCATATTTTTAAAGCGAATACCACCACGCCTAACTCTAGTTCGTGAGTGGTATAGTTTTTCTCGTGAACTTTTAGTTGGCGTGACGTGTACACGATAACTTTTTCACGTTGCATGGGTACGCAACCCAATCCATGATGCGAAGCATCACAGTATACAACAAAGTCTTCAGTACCGTCGGGTAATGATAAGATTGTAAAATGCTATGCACCAATCTTAAGAATAAGTTGTAATGCTATATCTTGTTTTTCGATTGGGACGGATTTATTGTCTTTATGTGTGAGGGAGGTTAGCAATTGAGTAATTACAAAAAAAATCTCAATAGATCTCCGATGATATCACGCTAATCCCAAAATTTGTCGGACTCCAGTTGGAGTCTTGGGCACCTCCCAATTCTCATTTGCTTCAATCTTAGCTGGGTCTACTTGAATGCCTTTCTCGTTCACTACATGCCTGAGGAATTGTACTTCGCGAATCCAAAATTCGCACTTGGAAAATTTCGCGTATAGTTTCTCCTTCTTGAGTAGTTCCGAAATGGTTCTCAAATGTTGTTCGTGCTCATCTGCCGATCGTGAGTATATCAAATGTCGTCAATGAATACTATGATGAATTTGTCGAGATACGGCTTGCACATGCGATTCATTAATTCCATGAAGACCGCTAGTGCGTTCGTTAAACCAAAGGGCATAACGAGAAACTCGTAATGACCATAACGAGTTTGAAAAGCCGTCCTTGGCATGCTTTCCTCTTATATTCGTAACTTGTGATACCCCTGATTGTAAGTCTATCTTGGAGTAGAAGCTTGGACCTTTCATAAACCATTTGAGTTAGTTGGAAATTTATATGTAACAATGTTTAGAAATATGAATTTTTGTTCATTGAAATGTTGTGCAATTTTGCAAAACTTGCATCTCTCCCCTGAAAACCTTTAAAAAGATGTAAAATGATGAAGAGTGGGGGTTATGAACTCACAACATCCTTATTTGGTAAATTACAAGGTTCAGAAGGTGCTAATCAACATGGAGATTTGGCTACGGGTGCAGCTCCCTGTACCAAGTCGATGTGAAACTCGACTTGTCGATATGGTGGTAGTCCTGGAAAGTCTTCAGGAAAGACTTCAGGAAATTCTTTTACCACTGGAATATCTGTCAGCATCGGCCCAACGGCCTCCTTGTCGACAACATGTGCCAGAAAGGCAACACAACCTTTCCGTAAGCACTTCTGTGCCTTCACGCAATTGATGATCCACAATGGTGTATCGTGCTTCTCTCCATGAATAACAAGTGTCTCTTTATTCGGTAGTGGTAGGCGAATGACCTTCTCATGACAGAAGACTTCGGCTCGATTCTTGGATAGCCAATCCATGCCAACCACTACGTCGAAAATACCCAACTCAATGGGTAAGAGATCGATATGAAATTTCTGCTCCTGACTCGACCAGTTTACCGTTTGCCAATTCTATAGAATGAGGAGACGTCTAGCTTACTTGACTTTAGGCCAAGTACATTTTGAATTCTATGTAGTAAGGACTTCACTGTACAAATGTAGAGAACAACCCAATCCCTGTGTTTAGATGTAGGATAACCCAATCCCTATTTGTAGCTAGGACAATCCCGTCACTAGCCATGAAACTCACTTCACATGTATGAATTTGGTTGATAGAAAACGTGTCGGTGACTCTTAATGATTTGACATGTCTCAGATAATTCCCCATTAGCTATCTTGATATAGTAATGTGTGTCCAACATGACACTGATTCGAGTATATGCTTAACTTTTTTTTTTAAAGACAATAGCTAAGCTCGGTGTTGGTATTAATAGAATTGATACATGATGATTGTAGAGTGTAAGTACTCATGACTTCATTAGGATTTTGTGGAGTATTCATAGTTCTAGCCACACACACACTTATTCACTAGCTCGATCCCTTCTTAAGTATTATCGTCTTACTAGTCTTTGTTTTGCGCTCGGTCTCAGCACGCTGCTACTCTTGGCGCTTTTGCAATTGCCCTCATGATGAACGTCTCACTTGTCGCATTTAGGATTCCGGCAAGTTACCAGCATACATCCTGGTGCCAAAATCGTTTATGGCAGCAATTGCCTTCATTTCTCTCATGGCGAGAGTTATTGTTTGAGTGATCGAGGTAGGGAGGGATGATGCGATCATGCTTCGGATCTCTGAAGCTAAACCCGAAATGTAACACTTAGTGTGTTTGAATTCGGGTGTTACCCAGTATGGAACTACCCCTGAGAGACCGTGAAAGCATCAAGTGTAACCATCAACATTGGCTCTAGTTATGATCGAGTTCTTTTATAAAATCATATGAAAATAGATATGAAAATCAGATGATATAAAAGAATGATGTATGGTTAAATAAATAACCAATGAAAATGTAGTGTATAAATATATCATGTCTTGAAATAGAATATTATGTCTTGTGTAGAGGATGTCGTGTCTTGTGCAAAAATGTCATGTCTTGTCTTTGTCGAAGAGATTTGAATAACACCACGATATGCAATATAATATAAGCACTTATATATAGGAAGTACCAGCGGCGTATCCACCATGCTTTTATCATATTACACACGTCTCATCACTTACAAATAACCACCAAAAATGTCTTGTGTATACCAACGTCAAATGACATGTATAACAATGTCTTGCTTAACAGTGTCATGTATAAACCACGTCTTGTGTAAAAGCAATGATTTTCAACACATAACTTTTGACTTAAACATTTGATTCTTTTGGCGCCATGATCTTTTTAATACACACTATTAAAAGAATCTAGACATGTATTTGGATAAATAAAGTCTATCATGTGCCCAAGAATGAAGAATGCAATCAATCGGTCATGGAAACCTCAAGACTATATTGTGCATACATGTTTGAATAAATGATAATGTGGATAACCAAAACCAAAAGGTGTAATGCCTCTTGCGTGTATTGGTCATATGTTTAAATGGAAAAAGAAAAAAAAAATATTTCGTTGAGGAGGGGAAACCAACCAGTGGTCTTCGTCCATATAATATGTATTCCCTACTCTATGGACCTCGATCATCCTAAGTAGAGAAAATCCATTGTCTTACTTGTCCATGTGACAATTATGGTAATAGTGCTTGAGTTTCACGAGCTCTAGCAAGATTATTAGAATCTCCAAAAATGTAGAATAGAATGTAATGAGGGAGTTGCAGCATGGCGCATGCCATACCATCCCTTGGAAAAAGACAAATGTCAAACGACGGAATTTATTGTATCACTTCCAATAAATATGATAAGGTGGAATATGATAAAGTAAGGTAAGGTAAAGTAGGGTAAAGTATCATAGACACCATGGAACCAACCCATGTTCAAGAATTTCGAAAATGTTGAGGAAAATCCTCCATGAGTAGCTAACAAGTTTTGTTTGTTTAAATGACTAGTCTCAACTGAATCGTGATATAGATCGAATGTTAGGTGTGAACAAATACGTGTCGTCTTCCTGTATTGTATTGTATTGTATTGTATTGTATTGTATTGTATTGTATTGTATTGTATTGTATTGTATTGTATTGTATTGTATTGTATTGTATTGTATTGTATTGTATTGTAGGGTGTTATACTAACCACCACAGTTCGTGTTCTAATAGAATCTCAAATAATAACTTAAGAATTTCGAACAAATAGTGATCATTAGCTTGGCCCGCAGAGTCCACCAGAATTCCCATGCACTACAAGTTGTTATTACGTTGGCCACCGTAATAATAAATTGCCTTGCATGGTCACCCTAGCATTCTCTCGTACGAAGCCGCCGATCAATAAGAGAGGAAACATTATTGTCAATATACCTTCAACATAGGAGGGACCTTCGTGATAACTCACGTGTCAACGTTCGTTGTCATTACTCGCAGAACGGTACAGCGTTAGGTGAAATAGAAATGAAAAGAATCTGTAACAATAACAACCGAAGAGGCACCTTCAAGATGAGTACTTCATCTTCCTTGTAAGGACAAGAGTATATCCACCTTGATTAGTATGAGTCACATGGATCTCGTCCCACTAATGGAGTTGTTGTCCAAGGTTACCACCTTCGCCTCATCGTCATTATCATGGTCAGGCATCTCAGCATTCGCGAGAAAGCAACCATATTTTACGGAATTAAGTTTAAGATTTCACTTAGGAATCATGTTCGCCATAAGCTCCGCATTAGACATGGGGTCGATATTTTCATCGTGTGAGTAAAGAATAATAATAGAGTTTGAAGTCGAAGGTATTTTGTTCTTGGCAAAATATTTCATGCAACATATATATGAACTACCTATATATATAATCATGTAAATCCTATCAATCAAGGATTTCTATCTTGTATAAGCTGAACCAGTAAACTGTTTATAATGCATAAACTGATAATGTAACGTATTGTAGGCACATAGTCTATTAATGTATTGTGTCTGTCTCATAGACTTCACCCATGAAAATGTCCTCGCTTGATTTATGTGAAATGAATTTTTGTTGTAGTGTACCTTGAAAAATGTTTATGCAATGAAAACCATTTGACCTGTCCAATTTTATTTATAATCTGTTCAACATGTATAAGAGGTTTTCGTGAGAGATCCCTAGTGATTATAGACTTAGACTCGAGAAAGAATCCTGGTTCACTACAATCGATGCTCTGATACCAATCTGTCACACCCGCTCATAGCGGAAGCGCGAGGTGTGATCTGATCGGTTCTCATTGCATAACAATATAAGTGAACATACTAAATGAATAAAAACAAGCTCCAATGCCATTGTCATAATTGTTTCAAAAGAATGCAACATAAGTTGAATGTATTGGTTACAAACCATCAAATGAAAATAAGTTGTCATCGTTTTATACATCAAAATGTAAGTCTTAAAATGTCAAGACTTTGACCACTATATCACCGCAAAGAGGCGGTATATAACAGGCAAACCCTTCAATAGTTGGCATGGAGTATTGATACTTGTTTTCCTTGAACTGAAATCGTTGCATTGGTCCACTAATTCCCTGAAATACATGTAAGTTTGAAAACATCAACAAAAGTTGAGCGAGTTCACGCAGTTTAGTTGTATGAGATGTATTTGTAAAATGTGAGTTGTATAAAATGTATCTGTAAAATGTGAGTTGTATAAACTGTATCCATAAAATGTGAGTTGTATAAACTGTATCCATAAAATGTGAGTTGTATAAAATGTATCTGTATGTAATGATGTAGTATGTAAAGCGTCAATGAAATCGTTGATCATTAATGTTTCGCGAGGACATTAATATGTGTGACGAATTAGGAAGCAATCCAAACCTAGACGATTTTGTGTCGACTACTATCGACTGGGACACAAACGCACTCTTCTGTATGGGTCCACGACCAAGAGTGGGGCTCGCCAAAACCCATTAGATCTAACCACTTGTACCTAGGTCCAAACTGGATTAATGGTGCTTAGATGTATAACCCTAATTCGCACATGATCTAAGGTGTTTCATTCCCTAACTTTAACATACGATTGAACATGTATCTTCCCCGATAGTTGTAAATTTGTAAAACATTTAAATGAATAGGGGACATGAACTCACAGAATTGCGTCCGTGAATAGTAACTAACTATGATCTCACGTGCGGTTGTCCTGAATAGTGTTGCGACCTACAAATGTTCTTACATTTGTTAGACACTTCGGTCTTTATAGATGACTTGAGTACAAGTCTTGTGTCTTAAATATGTTTAAGACTTGTATGTCTTTGTTGTTCATTGATTTGTGTATTAGATGTATGAATTGTTAAATTGTCATATATACATTTCACCAAATATATATATGTGTAATCTTGTATCTTGTGAGTTGTATCATCGGGTCTTGTCTTCTTGATTTCGTGTCTCATATAAGTAAATTGTATAATTGTGTTTTTATCAATTATAAGTCATTGGGCTTAATCCAAGAATTCATGTTATTGGGCTTAAATAGTGTTGGGCCTAAATAGTGTTGGGCCTAAATAGTGTTGGGCCTCAATAGTATTGGGCTTAATGTTATTGGGCCTTGGCCCATATGTTTGATAAGCCCATTATGAAGTTAAGCCCATTTATAAATAATAGCCCATTTGTAAAAGATAGCCCATTTGTATAAACTAGCCCATTAAGAAGTGTAAGCCCATTTGAAAGTATAAGTCTTTCATTTTTATAAAAACATTTTTATAAAAATAACTAAGTATACTTTTTAGTTAATAAAAACATAATAGTTTTTATAAGTTTCAAAATGTCCGAATTTTGTTAATGGTAACGTAAATTTTGTGTCCGCGTCGAAAGATCGCCTATACGTCGTAGTAAGTCCTTGGATTGGCGATATGTTTATAGATTCGCCCGTCGTCCGTTTTGACCATAAGTTGTGTCCGAAATCTCGGAATGCCCGTAGGTTGTTTTCAAGTGTGTCTATATGTATTCTTGTAAGTCTTTAGTTGTAAGTATGTCTTGTATTTATTTGTGTCATTGTTATCAAGTCTCTAACTTTTATATATAACTAATACAAATAATAACACACAGCACATACTTGATATGTTCAATAAATATGTATTTTACCAAAATATATATTTATGTCAATTTTTTATGTTTAGAAAGACCAACTTTCTAATCTTGTAAAGACTTTGTTAAAAAAATGATAGTTTTTCTAACATATGATTTCTAAGAAAAGTTGGCCATAGTTCCTTTGTAATATGAACTTTGCCATGTTTATTTACATATCATTTTCTTTTCAAATCATCAACAATTTCTCATATCATTTATAAAAAAAAAAAACACATGAGATTTATAACATAACCTCATTAAGATGATCTCAAAATCATGTAGGATTTTATACATGATCATAACATATGCTAACTAGTTCAAAAACCAAGTTTAATTCTAGTTTTAACAACTTTTATAAAAATCTCAAGTTGTATGTTACTTTTTATAATCTTGTAAAAGTATTGTTTTTAGTGAAAAACCTCAAATACTTTCACAAGATCAAATGTTATGATCATCCCTTTAAACTTTTATGTTAAAAACCCTTTAACATAAACATGTATAATTGTTAGATCATATTTTTAAAACATCCTCTAACAATTTATTTATATCATAATCATCATAACAAGATCAAATATGCATATAACAAGTCTTAGATCACAATATAAACCAACATAAATATATCATGATTATTATTTTTGCTTCTTTGTATTTTTCATGTTTATTATGTATGATTATTTAGTTATTTATTAGTTATAATAACAATCATAAACATAATATAAGTATGAAAAAAAATAGATCTTGAAGCTTACTTCTAGCACTTGGCTAGGGATGATCTTAGAAGATGATTAAGAACTAAGAAGATGAAGATCTTGATGGTAGAATACTCTTGAATGGATGAAAACCCTTCCTTTTACTTACAAAAGCTTTAGATCTTCTTATGTTACTTGGAAATCCATTTTGATCAACAAATAAAAGACTAAAGTGAAGTGGGTTTTTGGTGTTCTTGGTAAGATGGATGAAGATGATGAGAGAGTTTTTAGTGAAAGTAATAAAAGATGAAAAAAAATGAGTGTAAGGAGCTAGATTACTTAGTGAGTAAGTGTTGTAATAATTCACCAACATAATCCACTTGTAAACTAATAAAATATCTAGATATTTAACAAAAAAATTAGGGTGTGGGACCCCTTTAAAACTGTTCACAACAACATGGGGGGGGGGGGTCTTGAATTGTTGAATTGTTATTAAGTGTTTAAAGTGTTAGAAACTTTTAGCAAAGTTTAGGTGTTTTGGTGTTTAAATGTTTCAAGTGTATAAATGTGTTAAGAAGGTGTTAAGTGACCATTACTAGTCTAATATGATCTAAATAATATTAGATGGTCACTAAAAAAAAGATCCGACATTGTTCGGATATTCGTTTCGAATTGTTTCGGTTAGACGTTATTTGAACGCTAAGTTGTGTAACTTGTATGAATTGATGTAGTTATTGGTTCGGATGATACCCGAAAGTATCCTCATATGAATTATATGTTTAATAACATTTTTACATGTCTTAAAAATATTAGAAAGCTGATTTCTGCAGAATTTCTGCGGAAAAGTGTTGAAATTGTCGCTTTTAGTGCTTTTCGGCAGTTTTTAGTGTTATCGGACATCGGGAAAGTATTAAACCAAACCCTTGTATTTCCATTTAAGGTTTAATGTATATTTGATGTTGGACTTTCGTCTGAGTCCTAAAGAAGTAATTTAGATGGTTTCTACGGATCCAGAGTTTTCGTCAGTACGCTAGTTCACTAGGTACTACTCTAGTTGTTTCGATGCATTGTTTTAAACTGTTTCAAATATAACCAATAGAAACGAATAATGTGCATCATAAATGAGTGTTCTAAGATGTATATCATGTAATCAAGAAATTCGGATATTCAAAACACATATTTGTATAATGTAATTCATTGCTTTAAATGTACGTAAATTACCAGAAAGTGGCAGTTGTCACACAATCCTTGATCAAGCATGAAACTAATGTGAATTACTTGTTATTCTTGTATGCTCTATGAACGATTTGGAACGTTATATGCTCATTAACTTTGCTCGCCCACCTTAACAATTATAGCGCTATAGGATTAACGCCCCGCCTGCTGTTCTATTGGGTATTGTTAAGTTACCACCCCGCTGAACGATTGGGATTAGGCTATTTATGCGTTGTGTTCTAGGGTTTGATCATATTGTACGCCAAAATTGCATACTAGTAATCACATATTATGAATCATGTTGGATTTGAGTTTTGTTCTATTATGCTATGTAAACAAACTTGTATACTTGCTCATTGCCTTTGCATTGAAACTCTATTTTAATACATGTTGCAGGTTGATTATTGAAGTATGGATGATTAATGAAACAAGTTTAGGGTGGACTAGATACACACCTTTAATCTATTTATCTTTGTTGATTTGAATTTGAACAATGTTGTTATTTCCATTTTAAATGATGTATGACAATTTAGTTCTTGCAATGAAGTTTGAATTCAATTAAATATTGTCACATAGTGTTATGATGTTTTGAGCAATTTGTTCGTCTCATCCCGATGTTTCCGCCATCGGTTGGGGTGTGACAGATTGGTATCAGAGCCATAACTATAGGGAATTAGGAAAATTGCCATGCTTTTGCCCTAATCTATAGTTTTAGGAATTTTGCCTCTTATGTGTTGTTTAAAACTTTTGTACTCAACCATGCATGCTTCCTAGATATACTTCTTGTTGATTAAATTTATATGCCTTTCCTAAGGTTAACATGAATACACTTTGTTTATTTGTATACTCTTGTAACACAAACGAGACAACTTTACCAAAATAGGCGTGAAACCCACAATTTGGTAAACGACTCTCATTCTACCTTAAACTATTTCTTTTTGCACGAAATTACACCATTAAGCTAGGAGTGAAATCCACAACTTAATGGTAATTTCCATTTCAACTCTAGTGGACCCTTGTCATAGTGTCGAAATTTTATTTTGACCCGACAAGTACCAACCACATTTAGGGTACGAAATCGTCAAGTTAGGGGTGAAACCCGCATCTCGTCGATTAAGTCCCATTCCTCGATTTTCAATCTCGCCAAAGTCCTGATTGTTTCAATCGATTAGAGATGTGTAGTAACCGGAAGGGTAAGATACCGTTAATCGCTTCTCGACGAGAGTATCTTACCTATAGGCCAAAGCACGTTTTCTCTAATTCGAAAGAACTTTCGACCCACTTTGGAATAGTCGACGTTTCTCTACCCGAAACAATCCAATGTTTTATTGAGCCTCTCTTTTATGTATCTCAATTTATATGTGATTTTACACTTGAATGTTCGTCATTTCAAAATTTCGTTTTAATCATTTCGCACGTTGTCGCAATCACAAACAATAATAATCCCTCGTGAACAAACTAAATTTACAATGCTTTCATTTATCCATGTTATGCTATGTTGGACTCATGACTATGCTATATGTGACATCTAAACTCTTTATGCTATGAGAATCAATTTGAAACTTTTATGCTATGTGACACTTTATGCTATGTGAAGCAACTTATGCAAACGATTTCTTTTCTTAAACAAACATTATGATCAAGTCTCACCTATTCGTTCTTTTGAATCTTAGATGTCTTCTCGTCACTCCAACTCGTCTAAAAAGTCAAAGTCCCGTGCAACGAAGAAGATAATGGCTTTCATGGCCGATCAATTTGGGCGCGTCGTTCCTAAGGTCATTTCCGAGATTTGAGCTTCTGTAACTCCGAACTCTTCCGTCGACTCCAAGGTCGAAATACGCAAGCCCGCTTCGTTCAACTTCAAGCACTTTTCATCGTGCAATCCCAAGCCATTCACCGGCAATGATGGGGTGACTGCCATGCTCGAATGGTTTGATAGCATGGAGGTCACATTCATCAATAGTGATTGCCCCAAAGAGCTCAGAACGCGTAGTGCGACTGGGGTATTCCAAGCCCGAGCTCTCGAATGGTGGACGAACGAAAGGAACATTCGTTCGAACGAACTGGCATATGCGTTGGAGTGGGAAGAAGTCAAGGCCCTAATGATGGACGAGTTTTGCCCTCCGCATGAGCAACAAAGACTAGAGGAAGAATTTTGGGCGCTAAGGCAAGTGGGAGATGAGAACCTAGCTTATACCACCCGTTTCAAACAACTTAGCTTCATAGTTCCTCACCTCGTGATGACCACCGACCGCAAGATACAGAAGTATATCAATGGGTTACCCTCTGCTATGCGTGATACCATCGAGGCAGCCAAACTCGATAATATTGAAGCTGTTTATCGCCTCGCTGCTTCCCTGAACAACAATCGCATTCGCGATAAACAGGTTGCTACCAAGATAGCCAATCAGATTACCACTGACCATGAAGCCCAAGCAAGTGGTGGCGAAGGCAGGAAACGAAAGTTTTAACACACAGAGTCAGTCAACAAAGTACGCGCTCGCTACACGTGTGGAGACACTACTCATCTTCGCCCACAATGTCCTCTATGGAATCAAGAACGACAGCAAGACCAAGATGACGACGAAGACAGTGAGGATACGCTTTCTCATTAGCAACCTTATTACCTCTATTCGCGTAAAACCTTGTGTTGTTAAACTTGAATTTATGTCGTTTCCGGTCAAAAATTTTGATGGCAAGTTCATCACCATAGAATTTTACTTTCCGTTATTGTCTTCTCGCACTCAACATCCATGTTTTCTTGAACGACGAAGTATCCCTATCTTTTCCCTACGTCTTCCTAAATTTCGGGACGAAATTTCCTAAAGGAGGGGAGACTGTAACGCCCGACTCTTTTGTACTTTCCATTTATAGAAAGTTTTGTTCGTATTTCTATTTTTGGAAACTTTGAGTTCTTGTAATCGTTCCTACCTTGTAATCATTGTGAGACCGAGACTTGGATCATTAATGAAACTCATATTTTGTTACAAATATGTTATACACACTTCATATATGCTCGTATGTTCGAAACGGTGAATCAATTGGTGTTTAATCATTATTCTTGGAAACTATGTGCTAAACTTGTAATTAATCTAAACTTATGCATAAAACGTGTCTTGAACGTGAACGACACTTGATTTCGATACTCATGCGCATAATTATATTTGGTTTATACTCCTCATACTTAAATGTACCTCAAACTATGCTTTTGTGACAAATATGGCCCTTAAATACCCTAAAAACATCAAATACACAACTCTAGGGGCCAAATTGTAATAAATGAAACTTATATCCGGAACCTTAAGGGCGCGCGGCCCGCGTGGACCTCAGGTCTGCAGAAAACATCTCAGATCGCGACCAGATTCGTTTTTGAGCGGGATTTCTTTGTTTAAACCGAGTTTTAGCCTTAATTATCCCCCCAAAACAACCCTAATCACTCCCCTATAAGTACCCTAGGTCCTCCAAGCACTTGGACACTTTCAACACTCTCAAATCTCTCCTAAACACTCTCAAGTTCTAGCAAGAATCTGCATTTTCGGACAGATTCATACTCTTGCACTAAAGTGAGTATAACTTGCTCATTTCTTAACGAAATTACTTGATTCTTCTTCCTACTTGCTTGGATAATCATGGGGTTTGATTCCTTGACTTCTCCTTGGAGAAATTAGACCTGGAATTGCCCTGAAATGGTCCAAGAACTTTCTGTTTTGTTACATACTCTTTCAAACTTGTTTAAACTTCATCCAACTTGTGTCTAACACATCTCACACCAATGTCCTAATGCTTACAACCTCTCTTATGGTTGGTTAAGCTTAAAAACATGGTTGAGACACTTGAAATCAGAGGATTAAACCTCATAACTTTCTGTTTGTTTAGGGTGTTTTGACCCACAAGTCATGTTCAAGCTAGTTCTTGATGTAGAGTGATTATGGAACAACTTGGGTTGTTCCAAACATACAATCCTCACATGATTTGATGATTTCTCTTAGTTATATTGTTTATATTATTATACAAAAGCCTAGTTCGTGACCCTCCTTGGTTGTTTTTACATCAAGAGAAGTGGTGAACATTCAAGGGGTTCCTAAACGGAAGCTTATCCTTCCTACCCCATACATGACATCCATGAATAACTCGAGGTGCCTAAATGAAGATCTTTATCTTCTACCTCCTACATGAATTATTGGACTAAGTAATATGTAATACATAACCTAGAAACTATATATATTCATTCGAACCTTTAATGTTGAACTTGTGTTTAGATGTTAAAGTAGTAGAATATCATCTAAAAACCTAAAACACCATGTATGATTCTAATGGGCGCATTAGCCATGAAAACATTCTAACCATATTGGTTACATAGTGTCATACAAGGGTTACCAAGTTAAAGATAATTATTTTCGTATCATATTTTATTCTACCTTATGTTATGTTAAACTCCAAATAATAATCTTTCGTTGTACGCCAAACTCACACACCTATGTTTCCTCGTGTAGAAGGGCTAGGTGCTCTAAACTAATCCATCCACCAACACAATCGCGGGATTTCAAGTAGGAACGCTTGCAACCACCGTGAGTACTCGACCCCTTTTTCCCCTTTACACTTTGGGATGCAACATGTATATCTATGCAATCAACTTTTAAACTAAATTAAACATACTCAATCCTTGATCAAGCATGAAACTAATGTGAATTACTTGTTATTCTTGTATGCTCTATGAACGATTTGGAACGTTATATGCTCATTAACTTTGCTCGCCCACCTTAACAATTATAGTGCTATAGGATTAACGCCCCGCCTGCTGTTCTATTGGGTATTGTTAAGTTACCACCCCGCTGAACGATTGGGATTAGGCTATTTATGCGTTGTGTTCTAGGGTTTGATTATATTGTACGCCAAAATTGCATACTAGTAATCACATATTATGAATCATGTTGGATTTGAGTTTTATTCTATTATGCTATGTAAACAAACTTGTATACTTGCTCATTGCCTTTGCATTGAAACTCTATTTTAATACATGTTGCAGGTTGATTATTGAAGTATGGATGATTGATGAAACAAGTTTATGGTGGACTAGATACACACCGTTAATCTATTTATCTTTGTTGATTTGAATTTGAACAATGTTGTTATTTCCATTTTAAATGATGTATGACAATTTAGTTCTTGCAATGAAGTTTGAATTCAATTAAATATTGTCACATAGTGTTATGATGTTTTGAGCAATTTGTTCGTCTCATCCCGATGTTTCCGCCATCGGTTGGGGTGTGACAGAGTGTCCTTTTTTCCAAACACGAACACGACACGATATACACGAAAATTACATGTTAGTACTTGTTAACGAAGACTAGAATAATCACATATTTAGAACCTGTTTAGTGAAACAAAACTCACCAAAAGTTCACAAACAGCTTAAATAATCCATAAACACCGAATACTTAACAAGTTTAAAACAAAAATCCATAAACGACAAATCACAAAAGACTTAATAATTCAAAACATCCATTAAAAACAACTTCAAATTTCCCATGGTTCTCTTCTCAGATCTTTAGTTCCAACAATTCAAACCTGCACATAATTGTACTCATATTTAGCATTGACAATTGGACATAAAGCGAGTAATTTTAATTTATCAAACATTACTTGAAACATTTGGAGTAAGTACCTTATGATTGTTCATTGTTTTTTAGCAACACTACTCGAAGCATTTGGAGTGGTTACCTTAGTATTGTTCATTTAGTTTGAAGCATTTGATTCTCCACTAATATCAAGTGACATTATATCTTCAGTGAGCTCATCTAAATTAACTTCGTTAGAACCTACAAATACAAACAAACATATACTATTAGTGAGATATTATGTTATAAAAACCTTACAAAACTCAAGGGAAAAGGGACATTACAATAATCTCCATATAACCAATCCTTTGTGCATATTAGAGCCTCAACGGTATCTTTACCAAGCGAGCTTCGATGTTCATTAAGAAATCTTCCACTTGCACTAAATGTGGACTCCGATGCGACGGTTGAAACCGGAATTGTCAAAAAGTCTCTTGCCATCCTTGCAAGCGTGGGATATCTAAACTCATTGGCTTTCCAAAAAGTCAAAACATCAAAGTTCAAGTTCCTATCAACTCTTAACTCATCCAAATACAATTGCAATTCTGATTTTTTGTTAGCTAGAAAATCTTTACTTTGAAACTGCTCAAAATCCTAAAAAAAGTTAGATAAACATACATAGGACTTCTTATCCTTCTTCTTTCCCACCTTCTTTTGAGAATCACTCATATTGAATTTCTTAATCTGTTAGAAAGCATACAATCTGTTAGAAAGCATACAAGAAATTATAATCAAGGGGCTGCATCAAATTCATAACATAAACTATAAACAAAAAAGTACCAAAGTTATCTACAAAAAAAAATCAAACTATGATTAACAAGAGGTTTTCATGTGTACAATAAAATTAGGCAGATCTGTTCTTATGTAAAGCTATATATAGACTATAGTTTGTCATTTGTCATATAGAGACTTTTATGTTGCTTAAAATCCCATTAGTTAACTAATCGTTTTCAAAATTGTGTGAAAACAACGAATCTAACTGAACAATGAGCGAATCTAACTAATCTAACTGAACAATGAGCGAATCTAACTGAACAATGAGCGAATCTAACTATTTTGCTTGTAGTTTTAACGGAAAGTAAGTTCTCTTTACTTTGAACGCCGGAGTGGCTGTGAGGTGGATGCCGGTGCAGTGAAGCTGTCGGTGCGGTGGATGGCCGGTGGAGTGGCTGTGCGGTGGATGGCCAACGGAAAGGGGAGGCCGGCGAAGATAGTGGATGGCTGGATACCGGTGTGGTGGAGCGGTGGATGCCGGTGCGGTGGAGCTGTCGATGTCGTCTGTAGAGAGAGTTGAGAGAGATCTGATTAGGTCAAAAGGGTTTTCATTTTTTTTGAACTAAAGATTCTGAAAGGTTCCACTTGAGTGGCGTATACGATATATTATCATATATGTTTTATTTAATTAAAATTAAAACCTTATCATGTCTTAACATGTACATAACAGGTAAACAGGTATCTGACCTGTTTAGACACGAAAATTAACAGGTTGTTTTGTGACTACCTGTTTAGTACACGATACCTGTTAAGGTCATACACGATACCTGTTAAGGTCGTGTAGGTTCGTGTCGTGTATTCGTGTACGTGTCTAAAATTTCCAGCCCTAAGTTTAATGAATCTAGTGGTACTCGAAGCAGGACCTTATCTGTACCCCATTCCAAATCACAACCTAAGACTCACTCTGAGGCTCGTAGTAAGTCACCATCCAAGAAAGAGGATGACCGACACTCTTCAAACCAGCATAGTGTTTCGTCTAAGAAAATTGTATTTGGTCAGGAGCCACGTGCAAAGACTTGCTCCTATAAATATTTCGTCTCCTGCAAACCCAGGGATTTCACTGGTGAAAAAGGAGCTATCGACTGCATGACGTGGTTAGACGAGATGGACACCGTAGTTGACATTAGTGGTTGTGCTGATAGGGATGTTGTGAAGTATGTATCGCAGTCGTTTAAAGGAGAAGCACTAGCCTGGTGGAGGTCACTAATCCAGGCTACTGGAAAGATCCCATTGTACAATCTGTCGTGGGATCAGTTTGTTTCTCTCATCAAGGAGAATTACTGTCCTCAGCATGAGGTTGAAAAGATCGAGGCTGACTTCTTATCTTTGGTAATGAAAAACCTAGACTGTCAGGCTTACCTTACTAGCTTCAATACCATGTCACGTTTGGTTCCATACCTGGTTACCCCGGAACCAAAACGTATAGCCCGTTTTATTGGGGGTTTAGCCCCAGAAATCAAAGCTAGTGTGAAGGCATCCCGACCTGCTACTTTTAGGTCAGGGGCCGATTTATCATTATCCCTTACTTTGGATGCGGTCAGGCAGAGATCGCTTAGGCATTCTGATGCTGAGAAGAGAAAACGTGAGGATGATAACTCACGCCGTTCTGACAAGAAGCACAAAGGGAACTCTGACCACAAAAAGAGTTCAGGGTTCAAGAAAGGTGACCAACAGTTGGGTGAGAAGCCCAAGTGTAAAATTTGTAAGAAGCACCATTTGGGAAGGTGCAGATATGAATCCAAGTCCCAATCGCAGCCAAGAGCTTGTGGGATTTGTAAGTCAAGTGAGCACAAGACGATAGAGTGCAAGAAGATAAAGGATGCAACGTGCTATAACTGTAACGAGAAGGGGCACATCAAGTCCAACTGCCCTAAGTATGCCAAAAAGCCTGAAGAAGCCAAAAAGACCAATGCTAGGGTGTTTCGAATGGATGCACGGGAAGCAGTTCAGTATGATAAAGTGATAACAGGTACCTTCCTTATAAATGATGTTTATGCAAGGGTATTATTTGATTCGGATGCGGATAAGTCATTTGTCGATGATAAGTTTTGTAAGTTGCTAAATCTGCCTGTTAAAACCCTAAGCATGAAATATGAAGTAGAGTTGGCCGATGGAACCATAGAAACTGCCTCAACTATATTAGATGGATGCTTTATATCCATTAGGAACCACTCTTTTCCGTTATCCTTGCTTCCTTTCAAATTAGCTGGTTTTGACATAGTGATAGGTATGGACTGGTTATCTCATGACCAAGCCCAGATTGTTTGTGACAAGAAACAAGTGGTGATCAAGACTCCGTATGGTGAGCCACTTACCATACAAGGAGACACTCAGTATGGGTTGCCTAAGCAAGTGTCCATGCTTAAGGCATCAAAGTGTTTAAGGAAAGGTTGTGTCATCTACATGGTGCAAGTAACTATTGATGAACCAAAACCCAAGGTTGAAGACATCCCTATCATTTCTGAATATCCAGAGGTATTCCCTGAAGAACTACCTGGTTTACCACCAGATAGGCAAGTGGAGTTCAGAATCGACATTATACCAGGAGCAGCACCTGTTGCAAGAGCACCTTATCGGTTGGCCCCAACTGAGATGAAAGAGTTGAGAACTCAGTTGGATGATTTGTTGGCAAAAGGATTTATTAGACCTAGCTCATCCCCCTGGGAGCACCAATTCTGTTTGTAAAGAAGAAATATGGATCGATGCGTCTATGCATCGATTATCGAGAGCTGAACAAGGTTACAATTAAAAACAGATATCCATTGCCCAAGATCGACGATCTGTTCGATCAGCTCCAAGGAGCAAGTTACTTCTCCAAGATTGACTTAAGGTCAGGTTATCACCAACTGAAGGTTAGAGATGAAGATGTGCACAAGACTGCATTTAGAACTCGCTATGGTCACTACGAGTTCTTGGTGATGCCTTTTGGGCTCACTAATGCACCAGCAGCGTTCATGGATCTCATGAATCGCGTATGCAAGCCCTACTTGGATAAATTTGTCATCGTCTTCATCAATGACATTCTTATTTACTCAAAGAATCAAGCTGACCATGAGAAGCATCTTCGTTGTATTCTTAAACTTCTTCAACATGAGAAGCTCTACGCCAAGTTTTCAAAGTGTGAATTTTCGCTTCGTGAAGTCCAATTTCTTGGGCATGTGGTTAGTGAGCGTGGTATCCAGGTGGATCCCGCTAAGATTGAAGCTATCATGAATTGGCAAGAGCCGAAGACGCCCACAGAGATTCGTAGCTTTTTGGGTCTGGCAGGATATTACAGACGTTTTATTGAGAACTTCTCAAGGATTGCTGCACCCCTAACTTCACTAACTCGCAAGAATATCAAGTTTGATTGGGGTCCTAAGCAGCAAGAATCTTTTGACATTCTTAAGCAGAAGTTGAGCAATGCACCCGTGTTGACATTGCCTGATGGAATAGAAGCATTTGTAGTATATTGCGACGCATCACACACTGGTATGGGATGTGTGCTCATGCAGAAAGGCAATGTTATTGCCTATGCTTCCCGACAACTAAAAGTGCACGAGAAGAATTACACCACTCACGATTTGGAGTTGGGTGCCGTTGTGTTTGCACTAAAACTTTGGAGGCATTATCTATATGGTACCAAGTGTGTGATCTATTCGGATCACAAGAGCCTTCAACATTTGTTTAATCAAAAGGATTTAAACATGAGACAACGTCGATGGATGGAGACGTTAAATGACTATGATTGTGAAATCATATACCATCCAGGCAAGGCAAATGTGGTTGCCGATGCCTTAAGTAGGAAGGAAAGGGTGAAGCCCATAAGAATCAATGCCAAGAGCATTGAATTAAAGAACAGTTTGAGCGATAGACTGTTAGCCGCGCAGAAGGAATCCATGTTAGAAGCTAACTATCCAAATGAAAAACCGGGAGTCACTGCATAACAGTTATCATATGGTAAGGATGGAATCCTAAGATTAAATGGACGGATATGGGTTCCAAATTATGGAGGACTGAGGGAAGTGATCCTTCAGGAAGCCCATAGTTCTAAATATTCTGTTCATCCTGGAAGTGACAAGATGTACCAGGATTTAAAGGCGAATTATTGGTGGATAGGCTTGAAAAAGTCCATAGCCACTTATGTGGCCAAATGCCTGACATGCGCTCAAGTTAAGGCAGAACACCAGAAGCCGTCAGGATTGCTACAACAGCCTGAATTTCCCACCTGGAAGTGGGAGATAGTGACTATGGATTTTATCACCAAGTTACCGAAGACAAAGCGAGGAAATGATACTATTTGGGTTATAGTGGATAGACTGACTAAGTCAGCCCACTTCCTACCTATTAAGGAAACACACAGCTCAGATAAGTTAGCTCAGCTGTACGTGGATGAGATTGTATCTCTCCATGGGGTGCCAGTGTCTATCATCTCTGATAGGGATACGAGGTATACATCACGTTTCTGGAAAAGTTTTCAACAATCCCTAGGCACTCGATTGAACTTCAGCACAACATATCATCCCCAGACGGATGGTCAGAGCGAGCGTACTATTCAAACATTCGAAGATATGCTACGAGGTTGTGTTATTGAATTAGGAGGAAGTTGGGATGACCATCTTCCATTGATTGAATTCTCATACAATAATAGTTATCATTCCAGTATTCAAGCTGCACCATTTGAAGATTTATATGGAAGGAAGTGCAGGACGCCCGTTTGCTAGGCAGAAGTTGGAGATGTCCAACTAATAGGACCTGATATAGTCCTGGAGACGACAGATAAAATTGTACAGATACGAGATCCTCTCAAAGCTGCCAGGGATAGGCAGAAAAGCTACGCAGATAAAAGGCGTAAACCTCTAAAGTTCGAGGTTGGTGACAAAGTGTTACTTAAGGTATCACCCTGGAAAGGGGTGATGCGTTTTGGTAAGAAAGGAAAGTTAAGCCCAAGATACATAGGACCATTCGAGATCATCGAATGTGTCGGAACAGTGGCTTATAAGTTAAATTTGCCTGAAGAGCTCAGTGGTATTCATAATGTATTCCACATCTGCAATCTGAAGAAATGTCTAGCTGATGAATCACTGGTCATACTACATACGGATGTGCACATAGATGAGAGCCTGAAATTTGTTGAAAAACCTTTGTCGATCGAGGATCGACAGGTTAAGAAGCTTCGAAGGAAGCATGTACCGATTGTAAAGGTTAAATGGGATGCCCGTAGAGGTCCCGAGTACACGTGGGAGGTAGAGTCCACAATGAAAGAGAAATACCCTCATTTATTTCAGTAAATCTCGAGGTCGAGATTTCTTTTAAGGGGGTGAGGATGTAACACCTCGTAAAATCATGCCCAATGTAGTATCGACACGTGTCATGGACTTTAAACATGTTACAAATTGAATATGAGGGACTAAAGTTGACAAACAAAGAAAGTATGTGTGTAAAAGGATTCAAAGTGTCAACATTGAATGATTATGCCTTTCAATAACCCTACACGATGTTTATAACCTTAAACGAATGAATTATGAAGCGTATGAAGCCATTTGTGGAAGAAAGTGAAAGTTTACAAACCGCAAGGGTTAAAAGTGTCAACATGTTTAATTTATACCTCTGAATGACCTTTTAGCGAACCTGAAGCTTTGTAACGATTAATTATGCTTACTAGAATAAGTGATAAAAATTTCACAAGGTTTCGATATCGTATGAGAAAGATACGCGAACATTCGTAAGTAAGGGGTTAAAAGCGTCAACAAGGCAAAACTTATGTTTTCCGTTATCATTTAACGAAACCGGACCTAACGGTGTTTGGTTATATCTCATGGATCATAGAAATATAAATTATATGGGTTAAATGTGCTTGGAATGAAAGATATTGCGTTCTAAAAGGTTCAGGGGGGTGAAAATAGCAAGTTTGAAACTTGTTTTGCTGGTCACCATGGTGGTGGCGTCGCGCCACAGGGAAGGCCCTCTGCCGTCGTGCGACGCAACGGCATGCAAGATCAGCAAATGTTGTTTTAACGTGGCAGCTTGCATGTTTTGCTAAATTCCGCGAGTTTGCCACCCTCTAGCTGCTATAAACACGTCCCTTGACACTTGTTTTCATCTCTAGAATTGCCACAACACCTGTATCAATCTCCATGATCCCTCCATGGCTATAAATAAGCTGATTGTTGCACTTTATGAACTCACACTTTCACATTTCCTTGTTCTAATTCTCTGGAGCATTCTTGGCACTTAAGAAGCCTTTTCTCTGTTCTAATCTCGTGCTAAGGACCATTGTAAGTCATCTTAGCTTCTGTAATTATGTTTTTATTAGTTTAATAGCCTAAAGTCAAACCCGTCGTAATTAAGGTTTGACTTAGTGATTAATCACTAATGGTCCAGTCAATTCTCGAATTGAAAGTACCTATAAGTTGGTAATTATGTGGGTAATAAACCCTTAAAAGGGCACCCTCTAATTCCCACTCTAACTAGGTCAATTGTCGGGTCAAAGCTAATTATAAAAAGTCAACAGAAAGCAAATTTTTGCATAAACACATAATTAACAATGTGGAAGCCATGGAACCTGTTTTATCACTTATATAACTTGGTAATTAATGTAAGAACATGTCTAAACATGTTCAACCCGACAATTTTCAGTTTAGGCTTGGCTCGTAACCGAAAGTCGCAAAAGTAGACTTTTGCTTTGACTTTCAGTTCTGACCCAATGTAGCATAGTTTAGACATGCCTCAAAGCTCTATTAGGACCAGGTTATAGATTAGTGTAACCCTCTGAGGTTATACAACTTGGTTCATTAGTTATTCGATTCATATGCATGTTTCCGTTATATGCCTAAATATTGACCATAATGCCCTTTTGACCTTAAAACGAGATTTTTGAAAATGTGAGTGGACAAAAACCTTTATTACTGATTTATAAACTTGTCCTAAAAATTTGACATCAGTTTGAGGTCAAGATTAAGAGTTATGCTCAATAGCGTAATTAGAAAGCTTTTTATTAATTAAACGGCATAATTACCATAAAGCCTATCTAAACTCAAATTCTGACACCAAACTTTTTACCCACTGATGTAATATAATATTTTGGAATTTTTGAATATTTTTATTTATTTTTAAGCTGAGCATAACATAGGGTTCTTGCTTTAATTCGGTAATTGTCGGTTATGCCATTTTCTTGAATAAAATGAGTTTTACATAATATTTTGATACCAAACTTTTTGCTACTGATTTTATATGATAAATAAAATATTTTGAACTTTATAAGCTGATCAAAAACTCAGATTTCCTATTTAAACCCGAAAATCGCTTAAAACCGACTTTTACGCGTTTTAAGCACATAGTATGAGTTAAAACTATTTTTGGCATATAAAACTTAATACCTACTGATGTTCTAAGTAAATTTTTATAATTAAACAGTAAGCTAAAGTTTTAAACTCAGATTTCCAGATTTGACCTTTAAAACTTATGTGAAATTACCAAAATGCCCCTACGGTGCATAGTTTGGTTATAATAGATAAATTTCACATATATGCAATACCCTACTGTTATGACTTATAAAAATAAATATTTTTACTGATTATATCAGACCTGAAACTTAGATAAATATTTAAACTCTTTTATAAGCTTTAAAATGACCAAAATACCCCTACGAGGCATAAATTGAGTTTAAATCCATTTTGGGCATAATGGAAGGTATCCTACTGATATCACAACATATTTAAGGCATATTAACTTAGGAAACCTGTTCATGACTCATTTGGTTACCCGTTACTCATTATTCGCGTTCGGTGCGGTTTATGTAACTAGTTTGCATAAATTAGCCGAAACGGGTCAAACCTTATCATTTTTATCTCAAAATCCAGAATGTGTTTAGTTTACCCATATTATACAAGTATACAAACTTGCCGGGTCTAAACCACATTCTAATCCGGTCTTCGCTTAATCGTGCGTTTTGAACCGTATATCTTCCTTTAAAACTAACCGGTCTAAGTTTAGACTTAATTAAGATCCATTAGGAATCTAATAGGTTATTAAAACCTTCGTTCCAGATTAGGAGACCAGTAAAAGATACTTGCAATCACTGGTTGTGATATATACGTGCTCAGGTAAATACTTTTAACTTATTTTCCCTTATACGGGCTTGGGGTACGGTATATAAAATACCGCTTGGTCGGGCATTGAATTGTTAATCATATGAAGGTTAATTTATTGAGATGACCCGTTTAAACTGTTTCGTTTGCTTAAAGCCTTTGGGGGGTTAATGACCATGTCCCGGATATCCTTGGCATCATTTATTGAAATGGCCACGACCTAAGCACGGGGTGTAGGCATACACCTGCCAGTGCATATATATAAAAAGGTATAACCGACGGTTCGAGAATAACTCGCCGCGGGATTATATCATGTGGTGTGTCTATTAATCTTTAACCCGGTATTCAGCCCGAGCTACTGAACGTATAACGAACATGTAATTCGTTTACAAGTTTATATATAAATAATTATCCCAAGTTGTAAATGTTATTTTGTGCCATGTGCATTCAAACCAATTTTCTTAAACATTTTCAAAATGAGTAGGTTAATTGTATTTACCAGTGTAAACTAACGTATTTTCCAAAAAAGCTAAGTGCAGTTACTAAACGGAATAGGCTGGCTACTCCTAGCATCAATAAAGAGTCTTGCAAGCTTAGATGTTATAAATCTGTTGAACAATGATCTTTTAACTTTTGATCCGCCTGTGGACCCCTCGCAACTGTTATTGTAATACACTTGATATTACTTTTAATTCGATTTGTAATGATTTTATCTTTCGACTTCCGCTGTGTATTAAACTGTGATAGATATAAATTGTCTATGATATCAACTACGTCACAATATTTCCCACCGGGCCCACCGGTAATACGTGAAAATATCGGGGTGTGACAACGCCGCACACACACACACATATCCTGATGTGTGTGTTTTGTGTTAAAATTTTAATCAAATTACTTTTCTAGTTGCCCAAGTTTGGTCCCTCAAATATTGAGCATTCTACTTTATGGTTAACTTTGTTATCATGCATTCTTAACTTAAGCCAAGAGATCACTTGCATTCTAACTAGGTTAGTACTCCTAGTTAGCATTCTATAAAATAATCTAACAATTATAGTCATATACTTATTCTTAACACGTACACATATAAATAGCCTAGTTATTTTTATTTCATGATATATCGTAGAAAACATACTGGCAAATATAAAAATTTGGATTTTGGGGCGTTACATACGTTTTCATAAAATTTGTTTCGAACAGAGTGGAGTCAAATTGTGGTTTATTTTGTTTTTTCTTTTTTTCAAATCTTTTTAGAATAAGTTATGATTGTACGAGATAGATTCAATTTACTTTACGTTATGATCCAATCGCAATACTTATATAGGTTACACCGAGTTCAATCAGATATGTTGAAACACGCGTTTTCGTATGGTTAACACGTCACCTAACAGTTGAACAACCATTCGATGTTTGTGATGTCCTCGCGCCGCAACGCGCACGGGCCTTATTACTAGTTTATATTAAAGTGTATTCATTTACTTTTTATTTACACGTAACTACTTTCTAATTGTTAACTGTTTTTTAATTATATGGTTTTTCTAGAACCAAAAAACATGGTCTTGGTATTGTTATAAGATGTCTTCCATCTATTTTAGAGATAGAGAATTCAAAACTTTAAATCCTACAAATTGCAAGTATTAATGGTTAAGAAAAGTAGATTAGAAGTAGATCTGTTTAAAAAACCAAATGGGTTAAGCTTCTGCTTTCAAAAACAATATTTTTATGACTGATGAATTTAATTAATGTGGATATGCCATAGTTGTTACATTTTATTAACGTATATCATTTTTATATAGATAAAGAATCTAATGTGACATGATTATTACATGTGTGCACGCACACACTCATGTGTTTGATCTAGATAGAATCCAACTTGTTTGGCTAGTGGGGACTCCTACTAGATGAAGCTGTAATCCACACGGGTTGCAAAGTCCGGGTTCATGAACCGCTAGAGATGGATGTATTGGATGGTGATGTACACAAGTTTTAAAGTTTCATTTCTTTAAGGAAAAATCATCAAAATAACCATTTTGACTGTTTAAAATATCACAAATAGCCAAATGTTGTGGCTCAACGAGCCTTTTAAAGTTTCATTTCTTTAAGGGAAAATCATCAAAATAACCATTTTGACTCTTCAAAATATCACAAATAGCCAAATGGTGCGGCTCAACGAGCCTTTTCAATCTCGTGTAACGTCATCAAAAATCATTTCAAGTCAACCAACCCATAATTGCTACGTGTCCGACAGCCGTCACTCGGTTGAAGGTTCTTAGCCGAGCCGTTTCAATTGGCTTGTCCCTTGGAGCCGGTTGAAGGATCTTAGCCGAGTACTTTCAACACGGCTCAAGCCTTTTCAGATTAATCTTTCCTTGGCTTGGCTTGAGATCTTTTCTTGGCTTAAGATCTTTCAGTATAGTGGGTTGGTTTGGCTTGAGATCTTTCCTTGTTTTGGCTAAGATCTTTCATTGGCTTGGCTTAAGTATCTTAGATTTAAGATCTTTCTTTAATGTTATAGTGAATGGTGATATCTATTATTGGACATTGGTTGAAATTGGCATTTAATTGAACCAGACGAGTGCCCCTTCATTTAGAGATGATTTGGGTTGGAGTGGGTTCAAATGAAATGACATAATTCTATTGGTTAGGATATTTTTTAATAGAAAAGAGGCTCGATTTTATTGTTTTCATAAAAACCAAACTTGCTAGCCAGGAGCTAGCAAGTTATTACATTATGTCATCATACATCGCTAATTTTGAATTACGTTTACACCTGAATTGTTCCAGTTTTTTACCGAGACATCTTTCATTTATCCTCTATGTTTTAGCCACAGTATCGAGCATTCTTTGATGTCTTCGAAAAAGGGGGTTTGGGTGTGCGCGTCGCCGGAAAAACGGCCGGAATCCGACTCCGGTCGCCGGACCAGGAAGACGAGAGGGAGAGAAGAAAAGGGGTGCGGCTATAGGTTTTTGAGATAGGGTTTCACAAAATGAAAGAATGATGAAATAATTTGCTTATATAGGGTTGGGCCCACGACCCGGTAGCCAGTATCTTGTGTTTTTGTGCAGCCCGATAATGTTTCTGGAGCCCGTTACATCGTTTTATGATCAAAAGTATGAAAAATGGTGTCGCTATTCGACGTTTGACGCATTCGTATGTCGGTTGCGTTAAACTCGAGTAAAATGTTTCGTTTGTTGTTTCTTGTCCGTTTTTCGATCCGATTTCGACTACGAATAATAAAATTCGATTACTAATCTAAATATATCGTAAAGTTTCAGTTTTTTAGGTAGAGTGTCTGATGTTTTCGTTTCGTTGTCGGTGCCTTCTTGCTATCGCGCTTTTTGTTCACGTTTGCGTTTTTTGCCGTTCGAAAGCGTGATAATTTTGCAAAACGAAATCCATAGGTTTAAATTATACATATACAATTCGTATTTTTCGGCGTTGTCAGTGTTTTGTTTGGTGTCAGTTCGTTATCGCTTAACAATCAATAGTTTTCTCGCAACTCACCATTCACGTACTGTAGGGTCAGATAAGCGCTCCTAGGCATTCCAAAAGCATAATTAAGTTAATTCGTGTCTTCATACACTATTTATTATCGCCTAAACGTTCGTTATTCACGTAATTATAACCCGGAAATTATCGGTTGTCACATAGGAGGTGTCAAGGGATGATATTTAGGGTAAATTACATTTTTCGTCTTTTATGTTTGTATCGGATTTCAATTGATAGTCTTTAACTTCAATAATTACAGCCACAATCCTTATTTGTAAAATGCATTACACCTTACGTCCTTTAACACTAACTAGGTTAAAAATTTATGTTAAGTTTATTCATGTAAGGGCAATTTAGTCTTTTTACTGAATTATTTATAGTATTTAATAAATAAATAAAAGAATATAACATTTAAAATCCTATGAAAACAAATATAAATATCCCTCATTCTCTCCCTCTCTAAAAGCTTACTCTCTCTCTCTGACTCTCTCTTTCTCTTTCTCTCATCTCCGGCGAGCCAGATAACCACCATATCACCGGAACCATCACCCTGTCAAAAACCAGATAACTCAAAATCCAATCCACTACCACCGCCACAACAATTATGCATATAATAAATTTAGACCTGGCAAACGAGTCGGGTTGGGTCGGGTCATGGGTCAAAACGGGTTCGGGTCAAAATGGGTTCGGGTCAAAACGGGTCAATTGAAAAAAGGGTTGTTTTGGTTCGGGTCAAAACGGATTCGGGTCAAAACGGGTTCGGGTCGGAACGGGTTCGGGTCGGAACGGGTTTCGGGTCAGAACGGGTTTCGGGTCGGGTTGGGTTAGTTAAAAAAATGGTTTTTTTAAAGAGATTGTACATCAAGAGGCAATTTTGTCGGGTTAAAACGGGTCCGGGTTGGTTCGGGTTGAGAATGGGTTCGGGTCGGGACGGGTTCGGGTCAAAAAAATGCATGAGATGAGTTGTTCAAACGGATCCAGGTTGGTTCGGGTTGAGAATGGATTCGGGTCCGGGTTGATTCGGATTGAGAATGGAAATCGCAGCATCATAGAGTGCCAAAGCCTTGGCAAATCTCCCATTTTTATAATCTTTGTTTGCATTTACGAGAGTAACACACTTGTGGTAAGTGGTAACCTTAACTGTAAGCAACTTATACCCATAAACCATAACGCCAACGTGATACAAGAATGTTAATTTAACTTACTCATGTATACGAGAACATGCGCCAAACGTTAACACGCGATAAATCAAACATACTCGCAACCTTCTCTGACATTACCAATGTATCAAACGTCTAACAACGATAACAAAAGCAAATAAAACTAATTCAAAAGCCGCATCACACACCCTTTCTACGAAGATCTCTGCCCCAATGGCAACCGCCTACCCAAAATTCAAAAGCCGCATCACACACCCTTTCGCAGTCTCAACAAAACTAATCTCTTTAATCAATTCAGACTCACTAAAAACCTGTTCACACAACCGTTTCTCCCCAAACAAAAGAACTTTAACCACAACTTTAACCGCCTGTATCCACTTCTTCATCTTCTCATCCAGTATTTTCCATTCAATGTTCTGCACTTCCTCAATACTCAACTTCTCAACCCCGAGAATCGACAAACACTCGTCCAACACATCGCGCCGCACATTACTATACACCTGACAACACTCTTTCTCATATCCCGAACGAATCATCCGATCCGCAATGGCTTTCAACTCCTTAATTGCATCACTATAAACCAACTTGACATAAACATCACCTTCTAAACTCACACCTCTATAATGATAATATGCACTTCCTCCATCATCATCTTCCCTGTAACTCTCAAAATCCTCCCCATATTCAACATCGCTAACCGCAAACGATCCCGAACCTTTATGGATCGAACCGTACAGCCTCTCAACATAAAAAAAACCAAAAACTACAAACCCTAAAACACAAGATCCAAAACTTCTACTCCGATCGATCATGATAACAACACAATTAACCTAAAAAACCGATAAATTCTTCGCCGATCGGCACCTAAAACTCCAAACGAGCGATCAACAATTGAACAAACTTACCGGAAAACTGAAATTCGGTTGTAATTTGGATATTCAGCAACTGGATGAACAAAATTATACAGAATTAAGAGGTATTGGGGCCTCGAATTTAACCCATGAGAGTTTGATCTGGCAGCGGTTGTTCTTGTTGTAGTTGTAGAGAGAGAGAGAGAGAGAGGTGGTGTCGGTTTGATTCAATGAAGAAGATAACCCATTCTTCAACCCGTGCTTTATTTTTTTTCAACCCTAACTGACCCGTAATAATTTCCCAACCCTATTCGACCCGTAAATAAATTTTTTTATTTTTTAGATAACCCATTTTGACCCCCTTAACTAAACTTTCTCACCCAAATTCACCCAATATAATTTAAAAACGACCCAAAGTGACCCATTGTATGCTATTTGGGTCAGAATTGCCCCCTCTAAATAAATTCAATAAATAATTTCTTGTTTTACCCAACTGTTTGGTGTGGATCAGATCAAATTTACGCTAGATCCAAACAAGCCGCTTCAAGTGGATTTGATGGTGTGTGAAGGGTGCTCAGACGGTGGTGGCTGAATTCGGTGGTGGGGGGTTGGTCGGATACCGCAGCAGAGGGTGGGGGTTGGTCAGATACGGCGGCTGGTGGTGGTTGCTGGATGGATTTGGTGGTGCCGATTGTTGGATACGGTGGAGTGGCTGGTATACAGTGATGGAGGTTGGTTGAAGAGTAAGAGAGAGAGAGAAAGAGGGAGAGAGATGTCTAAAGATGATAAGGTTTATGTGCATTTATATATATAGAGTTAATTACTGTTTTTGTCCCTTGGGTTTGTCAAAAATCATTATTTCAGTCCATTAGTTTAAAAATTATGATTTCAGTCCCCGTGGTTTCACTTTCGTAACCATTTCAGTCCATGTGGTTTCACTTTCGTAACCATTTCAATTCATTTATTATGTAATTACAGGGACTGAAATGGTTACGCGGTGGACTGAAATGGTTACGAAAGTGAAACCACAGGGACTGAAATCGCAATTTTGAAACTAATGGACTGAAATAGTGATTTTTGACAAACCACAGGGACGAAAACAGTAATTAACTCATATATATATATATATATATATATATATGTTTTTTTTTATTTTGTAAACAAATAGCACATGATCAGACTTAACTTAAAATTTTTAACTTGATTAGTGGTAAAGGACGTATGGTGTAATGTGTTTTACAAATAAAGGATTGTGACTGTAATTATTGAAGTTAAAGGTTATCTATTGCAATCCGATACAAACATAAAGAACGAAAAGTGTAACCCTGATATTTATAATGGGGATTAGGTTTTGAGGTGTTAATGAAGGTGGTTGGGAGTTAAAAGGAGGGTGAGTTCAAAATTCGTGAGCTGATGGAACCTTTTGTCAACGGCACCCTTGCGGACCGCAAGGGGTTTGGAGAAATTCCAAAAATTCACTTTTAGCCCTTGGACTTGTTTGGTTTGTTATCTTATGCCACAAACACATAGGTAAGCATGTTTTTAGGGTTTAAAGGTGTATGTAAGCATGTATTATAATCAAACACATATGAATAACATTTTAAAGAAAATATAATCTCGATATATGACTCGGTTTAAAATTAAAAACGCGTATTTGTGATTGTTTATGTATCATGTAAGATTAGTTATGCAAAAATAATATTATATGATTTCTATTATGATCAAGTCTCGAATTACAAGGGATTGAATGGAGAATACGAATTACATAAACAATAGAAAAGAATGAAAATTACGAAATGTTATAATATAGCCTAAGTATCATGAGATCGCATTTTAAGATTGATGACGGGGGTAGCCCAAGACCAAATAAAGTGACTAAATATGTAAACGCTCAAAGGGTTAAATGGTTCAATGGTTAAAAAGCTATGAGGTGGGGAAAAGCAATGCGGAAACAGTAGCCAGTCACATCCAGGGATTGCTTCACCAACCCACAGCCGCAAAAGCAATTCAGGTCTGCAGAGCACATGCTATTATCCAGGGGTCAAAAGGCTTCTACCCCCGAAAGGGTAAGCCCCTCGCTGCAAGCAAGGACACTAGTCAAATGAATGCCTCTTTGGGAGATGTCTTCTCCTATATAATTGACACTTCATTTACTGAGTTGGGACATTCTTGGCCAGGCATGTTTCCTTAAACTCTGGTCATTCATATCGAGTACTTGCTTCATGCGAGTGACTCACTTTCACATCCAACACACACATTCTGTTTGCTCCCACATCCAAATCTGAACATATTTCAGAGGAGGATCTTCAGCGAACCATAACAATAAACTAGTGAACCTCCTTCCACGTCTTGCAAACGTGGGGGGACCCCACGACCTGCGTTAGGCAAAGTTGAACCCTTCAACCCTTTTGCCTAACCAGCGTAGCTACTATCCTTGGTCTCTTATTTGTTGCATCAACAAGTTGGCGCCCACCGTGGGGCTACGCCGCTATTTCTCCTTAAAAAGACCTAGTAGTGTAGCTCTCTTCACTTAAAATCTCCATGTCTGAAAGTGGATCCCCGGGTGAAGTAAATCAGATTCCAAACACCTCTACCCCGGGCAGTAGCCAAGCTCATGTGGCTATACCAACTTCTATCTCAACTCTGTGGAGCACACCCGAGTTCCTCACCTTCAACACACCAACTTCGTCCAGATCCGGAGTTCCTTCTCCCAATGTCGGTATCTCTGACACTCCGGCACGTGTTGAACTTACCCCCGAGGGGGTTGCCAACAATTTCCTGGAATTGAGGTCTCTCCTCAACCAGCATGTGAATAGAGAAAGAGAAAAGGGGGTGAGGATCCGCCTAGATTATGACGAGCCAGAACCAACGTTGTCTCCTGGACCACCTCCCCTTCCTTTTACAACTAGAAATGAGGCTGGTCCCAGTAATCCTTCAAACCCTCACCCATATCTGTCCACAATGACAAATCCCACAGTGCATCCCATCTTCACCTCCCAACCGATTACTAGTGGTGCTCCTTTGGGACACGAGCTAACCCTTGACCAGCTCCTACAGTCCCCAGTAACAAGCTTTCCAGCATCTACAACAACCACGTGGGAGCAAGCTCTGTCCGTGCTCCCTTTGGCACGAAGTGCTGTTATGAGCACTCCCCTTGGAGTAAGCTGCTCAGTTGCACCTGGAAGCCTACAAGGCTTCAACCTCATGCCCAACATGATGACCCAGATGATGGCCAACTTCCCGTGGCAACACTTTATTAATCAGGTGCTATCCACTCAGGGAAATAACGCCAATGGCAATAATGCAGATGCAAGGGCTGGAGAAGACTTGGCTAAACCATATAAGCCAAGTAACCTTTCATGCTTTTCACAGCAAATAGCTGATTACGATTTCCAAGCAAAGATCAAGATGCCATCCCACATCAGGACGTATGATGGGACTGAAGATCCTGAGGACCATCTTCAGATCTTTACCAGTGCAGCAAGGGTAGAGAAATGGTCAAACGCTGAATGTTTCCTAATGTTCATGCAAACCCTTGTTGGATCAGCCAGAATCTGGTTCAACGATTTACCTGCTCGAAGCGTTCGAAGCTTTGACGACCTCAGCAAGGGTTTTCTGGCCAATTTCTCCCAACAAAGGCGATATGTTAAAGACGCAATAGTAATCTTCCAGATAAAACAACGCGATGACGAAAGTATTCGTGCGTTCATCGAACGATACAAGAAGGAAGGTCTGACTTATGTAGGGGCAGATGAGAAAATGAGAGTGGCTGGTTTCATGAACGCCATCACCTCTAAATATCTCACACGAGATTTCAACAAGTCCTTGCCAAAGACCTTGGAAGAAGCCCTCGAAAGGGCTGAAGCCCACATCCGGGGAGAGGAGGCGGTAGACATTAAAGAACAAAGAAAAAGGGGATCCGGCTGGCGAAGCAATAGTCCAGCTAGGAAAAGGGGAAACTTCAACTCCTATGACAGGCGGTCAAAGGGTTCAGACCCTCGAAGGTCTGAAGGCAGGAACCCTTCAAGCAGGGAGAAAGGCATAAGTTTCACACCCCTCACGAAGACCCCTCAAGAAATCCTCGCAACGGAAGAAGTCAAGCAATACTTTCGGCCTCCTAGGCCTCTCCCCAAAAGCAGGAAAAATGAGAACTCCACACAATACTGTGAGTTTCATGAAGAGAAAGGTCACCACACCAATGATTGCTTCCAACTCAAGAAAAGAATAAAAGAAGCTGTTAAGTCCGGAGAACTCGCTCATTTGGTAAAGGGAGTCCGGGACAAAATGGCTGAAGGAAAAGCTAAGGAAGTTAATATGGTGGATTTTGATGGAAGGGTTCCCAATAAAAGAAAGTGGTTGGAAGCTTGGGAGCTTCAGTGTGTCTGTTTCTCCCCAACGGAGAAAGACCCTCTTTCTAGCCCTCTTGTGGTCGAAGCTACCGTGGGAACAGTGCAAACATGTAAGGCATACATAGACACTGGGGCAGCCACTGAAATCATGTTCGAGAAATTCTTCAACCGCTTGAGTAATGAAGAACGTTCAAGGCTTCAACCTTCTGGAACCTCTATAAAAGGTATCGCTGATATACCCCTCAAGCCTTTAGGGCAACTGACACTTAATGTTCGTTTCAGTGAAGTTTTGAAAGAAAGAACCCAACCACTCACCTTCGTGGTTATTAACATCCCCTCAAGTTATGATGTGATCATTGGAAGGCCAGGGCAGTGTGCATTCTACATGGTCGTGTCTATTGGCCATGGCACAGTCAAATTTCCCACCGAAAGGGGTATAGCAACCCTTCAACCCTCTCAAGAAGCATACCTAGTTGAAGGTGAAAGTTCCAAAAATGAAAAAGACAAGCAAAGGCTAATCATAAATCCTAAGTACCCTGAACAGAGAATAAGGGTCAATCCAAGCCTTTCACAAGAAACCCTTTCGTATCTCGAAAAACTGCTAACACATTATGTAACACCCGTCTAATTTTACTTGATTTTAATAATAGATTATACCATTTCAAATAAAATATTGCTTAAGTAACATGACTTTCATTAAAGAAGTTCATAAGTAGCATCAACCTTAGTCAACTAACGACTAAGTTAAAACGTTTCAAAAGTTGATTGACAATTGTTTACAACCCATACACAAAGTCTATTAAAGATTTAAAACATTGCGGAAGCTTCAAAATGTAGTGTTCGGTTATTCATCATTTGCTTGATTGCCATCCTTAAGTTCGCCAACATCACCTAATGTCAAAACCACATCAAGGGTTAATTTTGACAATAATAAAACGCGTATAATCGAAATCTAGCATCAAAACACCAAACCACTTGATGTTACGCGGGTCGGGTTTTCCAGCAGCTTATGTTTTGTGAGCTGCATTTTCTGCCAGTTCCGGAAAACTCAGATTTTAACTTAAAATGTGCATATCTTTTGACTCGTAAGTCCGTTTTAGGTGATTCTTTTTCCTATGCGTCTGTAAATTCATTACCGACATGCCTATTACAAATTTCATACCGAACAATTTGCTTACGGACCAAAATATTATATGTCCATTTGCAATTATTCGACCCACTATAACTTAACCATTTTATTACCATTTAACTAGTAAACCTAAGGCGTTTATTACCCAACTCCGGGGCTTATTATCACTGGCACTTCATTACCAAACTTATGGCTTCGCGCTCTTGTGACCATTTCTGCCAATTCTTTCTACTTACAATTTTAATACTTACAAGTATCATTATTTGACCCGTTTGGTCCATCTATGGAAAATCCTCCATTTTGATGACTACCAAACAACTACTAATCAATTCTTATCCTACGAATTTAAGTAACGTACAAGATTGCTACCTTCAACATAATTTTTATCAATAACGCATAGTTTAACAACAATTCATCGAATGTAACGGATCAAGTTACATACCTTAGTGTACGCCCTTCAATCGCAAATCACCACCGGCTTGTCCACTCGACGTTCCGGTATCCTTTCCTATAGAGTTCAATTTAAGACACGTTTAGAACTCTCTTTAAACCTTATATCGCATAATACACCGAAACATCATAATTATGCGTTTGAACTTTAAATTTTAAATTTTAAGCCTTCTTTGAGGCATTTTCACAAACACTTTAAGGGCAGATTTTTACATGATTATATGACAAGTTTCTAGCTTATCACTTAGCCCTAATTTCACATCAATCAACATTTTACATGATTGTTAGCTTCTACATTTCTGAAATCACTTCAAAATTGTTAAATTACACTAGGACAACACCCAATTTCCTAGTGTTCATCGATTTACACTTAACCCACTAATCACCTACAATTGTGTTCATAGTTTCCACTAAAATTTCACATGATTTCAACTTGTGTTTGTCTAGGGTTTGTCCCTAGACACTATAGTTGTTCCTAAATCATCATAACACACACATGCAAACATAATTTCAGATCTTCCCAATTTCATGAGAATTTCAAGTTGAGAGTTTTCATCAAATTTTACATACCTTGTAATCCTCTTGTGATGAGGATCAATAATCTATGCTTTAATTTCTATTTCAACTTGGATTGAGCCTTCAATTTGCTAGTTTAGTGAAGTTTTAGGGTTTTGGAGAGTGGGGATCGCCCCTGATCTTCTCCTGTGCGACCAGACCCTTCAAATGGGTGTTTGGTTTTTTTTTATTTTTATTAAAATTAACAATATAGTTTCAATTCTTACAACTTTGGCCCTTCCACTTTGTTCAACTTATAGTTTAGTTGCTTTTAACCCTATTATAAGCTATTTCTAGAAAATTAACTAACTAGGTTAAAATTCATAGTTAGTAAATTCTCATTTATTATACTTTATAATTCTAATATAAAGTTTTATATTTTTCAGGGTGTTACACATTACAGCGATGTTTTCGCTTGGTGTCCAGAAGATATGACGGGGATCCCTCGGGACATTGCCGAGCATGAGTTAAGAATACCACCGGATGTCAAGCCTGTGGTCCAAAAGAAAAGAAGCCTGGCACCCGAGAGGAGTCTGGCTACCTGCCAAGAGGTTGAAAAGCTCGTGTCAGCAGGAATTCTCCGAGAAGTTAAGTACCAATCCTGGGTTGCAAACCCAGTTATGGTCAAGAAACCTGACAACTCTTGGAGGATGTGCATAGATTTCAAGGATCTCAACAAGGCTTGTCCTAAGGATTGCTATCCACTACCGGAAATTGATCTAAAGGTTGACTCCCTCACCGGTTACTCATTCAAATGCTTTCTTGATGCATACAAAGGTTACCACCAAATCCTCATGAAGGAAGAGGATGAGGAAAAAACAGTTTTCCACACGGACAAAGGGATCTTTTGTTATCAAAAGATGCATTTTGGCCTCAAGAATGCCGGTGCAACCTACCAACGTCTCGTTGACAAAGCCTTTGCAGGCCAAATTGGTAAGAACATGGAGGCATATGTCGATGACTTGGTAATTAAAAGCAAGACGGAGTATCAAATGCTCGACGACATTCAAGAAACTTTCAAGAATCTCAGAAAGGTTAACATGAAGCTTAACCCAGAAAAATGCTCATTTGGATTTGAAGAAGGAAAGTTCTTGGGTCACATTGTTGGGAAACAAAGCATCAAAGCCAACCCAAACAAAGTGAAAGCTGTCCTCGAAACCAAACCACCAAAGACTAGGAAAGAAGTCGAAAGTTTAAACGGGAAGCTTGCAGCCTTGAAGCGTTTTACCTCCAAGCTGGCTGAAACGTCTCTACCCTTCTACAAAACGCTCAAGAATTGCTCTGATAAGAAGAACTTCAAATGGACCGATGAGGCTGAAGAAGCCTTCAACCAGATGAAACAACATCTCGCTTCCTTACCAGACATCGCAGCTCCTGAAACGGGGGAACCAATTTCAGTCTATTTATCAACCGCTGAAGAAGCCATAAGTGCAGTCCTCATCATCGAACGGGACAAAGCTCAGGAACCCGTCTATTTCTTCAGTAAAACACTAAAAATGGCTGAAACAAAATCCCCCCCCCCCCCATTGAAAAGCTTGCCTTAGCCCTAGTTCAAACAGCTAGAAGGCTTCGAAGGTATTTCCAAGCACATCCTATACAAGTGGTCACTGACCAACCTATTAAGAATGTGCTTGAAAAACCAGAAAATTCGGGAAGACTGGCCAAATGGGCAGTGGAACTAGGTGAACATAACATCACCTACGTCCCACGAAAAGCTATTAAAGCCCAAGTCCTGGCCGATTTCATCGTGGAAATTCCGAACCAAGCAATCACTGAAGTGAACACTACCACCACTGAACCTTCCAACCCTGAAGCCTGGAAGCTTTTTACCGATGGGGCTTCAAGTGTTGAAGGGTCAGGGGCAGGGCTAGTTTTAATCAACCCAGAAGGGTTGGAATTCACATATGCTCTCCGTTTTGATTTTCAGACCACCAATAACGAGGCTGAATATGAGGCACTAATAGCTGGCCTAAGGCTGGCTAAAGAGATGAAGGTTGAAAAGCTTGAAGTGTTCACATATTCGTTGCTAGTCTCAAGCCAAGTGAATGATAGCTACATAGCTAAAGAACCCAACATGAAAAAATACAGAGAAAAATCCAAGGAACTAATGAATACCTTCCAAGCATGCAACATCAAACAGATCCCAAAACAAAAAGGTTGATGCCCTAAGTAAGCTTGCATCTCTCACTTTCGCCCACCTTACCAAGAAGGTGCTGGTAGAAGTGTTGAAGGCTCCATCAATCGATGAATTGGAAGTTCAAGATGTAGTTACCAAAGAAGATCCAAACTGGATGACTCCCATCAAAAAGTTCCTTAAAAATGGTGAATTGCCCAATGATCAAGTAGAAGCTAAAAGGGTTGAAATCAAGGCAAGACAATACGTACTACAAGGGGAAACCCTTTACAAAAAGGGTTACCTTGCTCCCTTGCTAAGATGTGTCGGTCCTGAGCAAAGTAAGTATTTGATCAAAGAAATTCACGAAGGCATATGCGGAGCTCACTTTGGAGCTAGGTCGGTGGTTGCAAAACTCATGAACCTTGGGTATTTCTGGCCCTCAATGCATCGTGATACAGCTGAACAGTTAAGGAAATGTGATGCTTGCCAGATTCATGCACCAATCCCAAAGAGTCCCAAGCATGACTTGGTCCCAATAACTTCGGCATATCCATTCCATAAATGGGGAATGGACATTGTTGGTCCATTTCCCCCAAGCAAGGGTGGAGTAAAATTCTTGCTGGTGGCAATAGATTATTTCACCAAATGGCCCGAGGTCAAACCACTTGCTAAGATCACGGGAAAGCAGGTCATTGACTTTGTTTGGGAGAATATCATTTGTCGTTATGGATTGCCGGGAGTACTTGTCACTGATAATGGAAGGCAATTTGCTGAGAAGCCTTTCAGCGTTTGGTGCAAGGAATACAAAATCAACCAGGTTTTTAGCTCAGTGGCTTACCCGCAATCAAACAGTCAGGTTGAAAGGACGAATAGAAGCATAGTGGAAGGTATCAAGATAAGATTGGGAAGATATGAAAACAACTGGCTGGAAGAATTGCCTAGTGTCCTATGGGCAATTAGAACAACCGAAAAAACAAGCCATAAGAAAACACCCTATAGCTTGGTATTTGTGTCCGAGGCTGTGATCCCCGCTGAGATAGGAGTTGTAACCCAGCGAATTGTCAACATGGATCCCGAAACACACCAAAAAGAGACCATGTTGAATTTACAACTCCTAGAGGAAGCACGAGATCAAGCTGCAATCCAAGAAGCCAAGTACAAGCAGCAAATGGAAGCCTATTATAACAAGAAAGTCAAGAACGAACGTTTCAAGCCAGGAGACCTGGTCCTTAGTAACAATGAGGCTAGCAAAAAGGAAAATCAAGGAAAGCTTGGCCCGAAATGGGAAGGTCCATACACCATCCTTGAAGCACACAAGGGCGGATCATACAAGCTAGCGGATTCAGAAGGCAAAAGGCTTCCAAGGCATTGGAATGACAAAACACTGAAAATGTTCCATGTTTAGACAGGAAAGTTTGGTTTGTGTCAAAATGTATTTCGAACAACACCATGAATACCTTTTGTAAAAAGCAAGTATTGCTTGAATGAATGACGTTGTATTATCAAACTTGTCTTTCTATCCTAAGACCAGGTTGAGAACCTAGCAAAAAACTCCATGGCAAGGGTCATGTAAGGGGATGAGCTCCCAGGCCACATCGCTCAATAGGTTCAAGGGTTGAATGAGCCTATATAAGGGGTGAGTTCCTAAATCAATACAACTCCATGAGACTTGGTAAGAAAAAATAAAATTGTCTCATAGACGGGTTTGAACAGCCTACAACAAATGTTCCCTAAGCCTTAAAAATATAATCAACAGACAGGCTTATAAGAGTGAAATGAAAAACAAAGAAACGATAAAAAGGATAGGTGCTATGTCTTCTTGTTAAAAATACCAAGGCTAAGTGTCTGCAGCACTGAACCCTTTAAGGTATAAAAAACATAAGGGAAGCACAAACTCGACAAAGACAAAGTTACAAAAAGACAAAGAAAATCTAAAAGAACAATACAACTTATAAAGATACAAACCAAGTCAGATCACAAGACTAAGAAGCCTTCAAGGCTTCAAGCCACCTGGGTAGCAACTCGATACCTCAAAGGCTTCAACCTACCAACAGACAGCCAAAAGGCTTGGAAGGTTAAAGCCAAACAAACTACCTTAGCGAAACAGGCACAAGTATAAAAACATAACACAAAGAAAAATAGCTAAACATCATACCATATCAAAGAAAGCCCTAAAAGACTTTCAAATACAAGTTAAGGCAAGTCCTAGTAACTTGCAAATTTAACTATTGTTCAAACGGCCATACAGGCCTTAAACACAACCAACAGGAACCTTAAGGGCTCCTGAAAACCTAACATTGTTAAAAGGATACAAAACATAAATTGTTTTAAGAGTGCTAAGAAAGCTACGAATTCATGCATCAGTAGAAGGCTTAGAAGCCCCAGAACTACTACCTTTGGCCTTCTTAGTCTTCTTAGCCTTTTTAGCTTTTGGACCCAGATCCTCAACAGCTGAACCCTCCAAGCTGACATCCTTCGGAGCATCAGATTCCCCAGGAAAAGTATCTTCACTATCTCCTGAGTAGGAACGTTTCCTTGAAAGGGAGCTAAGCATTTCAGCACACAACTTTTCATTCAAACCATCTGGCTTCAGTTCCTGCAAAACGGAGAGAGGCTTACCATAGCAAGAAGCAACCTGGCTCACATACGGGTATGACAACATCTCCATTTGCTCAACAGAACTCTTAAAAACATCGGAAGCCTCGGGACGGTACAGGGGAGACTTCTCTAAGGGATGACCAGACTCGTGAAGCTTATAACCCGCAATAAGACCTTGGTGTTTTCCCAGATTGAGCAGTTTAGTGTAGACATCACCAAGAGCGGAGTTAAACTCTTTAGAATGCAAGAGATAGGTAACCACCTGGTGAAAACCCTTCTCAATGAGCCATTGATTATATCCAGTAGCCTGGGTAACCAAAGTCTTCAAACCATCCTTTTCTTTATCAAAAGCCTTCTGTTGCACACCCAAGGCCTCCCGGTCAGCTTTCAGCTTCAATAGGCTAGCTTCAAAGCTCTTCTTGAGATCACCCATCTCAATTTCCTGCCTCTTCGTTAACTCCTCCTCTTTCTTGGTCCAAGCCAATTCCTTCTCAGAAAAGATCTCGATTTCCTTCTTCATGGCAGCAATTGAGGCTTTCATTTTCTCCTTCTTCTTGGAGGCCTCCTCATATTCCCGCATCCCTTTAGCAAAGCGAGTGACACCTTCAACCAAAAAGGCAGAAATGTTGCAGGAACTGAGCATCATCCTAGAAATAAGATGATCAGCCTCCATCTCAGATATGGCACTTCGAACACCGGGAGGAGCAAAATGAGCCAAGGCTTCCGCACAAACAGCAGGATCCTTAAAATTGTCACCAACCTTAACCCCCCAATTAGGCACATAAATGTCCTCTGAACCCTCGAAACTTTCAACACTCTTGGCTGACGAACCTTGAATAGCAGGAACGACACCCTTCTTAACCAATTTCTTCTTCTTGCTTGAAACAATCAACTCCTTTTCCTTGCCCTTACCAACATCCACAACTTGATCCCCTGACGCCTCAATATCATTACTAACATCAATAGGCTCTGAACCAGAAGGCTGATCAACACCTTTTAAATGGCGTTGGGAACGGCGAGTAGAACCTTTGGAGGCAGTAACCTTGGTAAAGCCTTTAACGTTTGGAAAATTCACATAACCAGAACCCTCAAACCTGTAATCAGAACCCTTAACAACAGCATTCTCGCCAGGAGTAGCAGCAACATCATCAAGAACAATGTCAGAGGTATCATCGCTTTTGATAAAATCAAGGGCAGACATGACTGTAATAAAAAATGTAAAAGCACATAAGCAAATAAAGAAAAAGGAACGAAAGGGCAAGAAAGAAAAAATGCATACCCTTCCCATCTCTAATAAGCACCGGATCCCGGTTAGCCTTTTCCCATAGTTTACTTATACCCAACAACACCAACAAATGCTCAGGGAAAGGACGAAGCCTCGAAGGGCACTCCCTAAGAATTTCTAAAAAACGAGTGTTTATCTCGGAATCAGAGGGCTCCGGCTCGTTCAAAACAGCATCCGGGTGTCTCCAAACAGGTTTGAAAGGGACAATTTCCTCCGACACCCAGAAAAAACCGATCTTTCCACACCCCAAGTGTAGAAACCATGGACGAAATTAAACAAGTGTCAACTTGACTGGTTTCAAAGGTGAACCAATCACCATTCTTAGCAAGCCGGAAAAAGCGACGGAAGGACAACAGAGATGGGTCATACCCACAGGCCCGACACAGAATTTCGAAATGCAAAACCCTAGCCATGCCAAGGGGATGAACTTGACCAAAAGACACCCGATAATATTCCAAAACATTCAAGACAAAGTTTGAAAACGGATAACGAAGATTTGAAAACTCAAAATGACGACAATACAAGGCAATCATACCAGAAGAGCAGGCATTGATAGATTTATCACAAGCCGGTGCAACCGGTTTATACTTTGTCCCTATACCCCATTCCATGCAAAATAAATCGACTTCCTCTTGGGTCAGTCGAGAAAAGGATTTTGCCATATCCTTACGAGCACCCATGACAATGAACAATTAAAGAGAAAATAAGTAAATCGGAACTGACCTGATTTTGAAAAGGGGGGAAATACTTGAGAGAAAAAAGGAGCAACGTATTGTTTCTTCAAAATAAAATGTGTAAATAAACGAGATTGAAGATAATTATCAATGGGCAGAATTAAAACCGCCGCCTGACAAACTGCCACAGGTCTTGTCAACTGTCTTGTCAAATTCCAAAATTCAAAAACCTCAACCGTTCCAACCTCTCAACCTTCGAACCTTCGAAGCCTTTGGGCAATAAAGCATACGTATAAAAGTCAGAAGTCTTTGAGCTCCTTTCCCAAAAACCTCTGACTTGGGGGGCTGATGACGGGGGTAGCCCAAGACCAAATAAAGTGACTAAATATGTAAACGCTCAAAGGGTTAAATGGTTCAATGGTTAAAAAGCTGTGAGGTGGGGAAAAGCAATGCGGAAACAGTAGCCAGTCACATCCAGGGATTGCTTCACCAACCCACAGCCGCAAAAGCAATGCAGGTCTGCAGAGCACATGCTATTATCCAGGGGTCAAAAGGCTTCAACCCCCGAAAGGGTAAGCCCCTCGCTGCAAGCAAGGACACTAGTCAAATGAATGTCTCTTTGGGAGATGTCTTCTCCTATATAATTGACACTTCATTTACTGAGTTGGGACATTCTTGGCCAGGCCTGTTTCCTTAAACTCTGGTCATTCATATCGAGTACTTGCTTCATGCGAGTGACTCACTTTCACATCCAACACACACATTCTGTTTGCTCCCACATCCAAATCTGAACATATTTCAGAGGAGGACCTTTAGCGAACCATAACAATAAACTAGTGAACCTCCTTCCACGTCTTGCAAACGTGGGGGGACCCCACGACCTGCGTTAGGCAAAGTTGAACCCTTCAACCCTTTTGCCTAACCAGCGTAGCTACTATCGTTGGTCTCTTATTTGTTGCATCAACAAAGATCGTAAATAACCTTTAACGTATTAACTCCAATCAGACAAGTGTTCAAAAATCAAGCAAATATTAATACAAGTCAAAACAATATATATAGTAGTTTAAAAGAAAGATAAATAATAAAAAAAGCTTAGTTTTGCTATTCAAAAAGGGCTAGCGGCGCAGCTTGTTGCCCGTTTACCAACTATCTCAATGTAAACTATTATATCCATTTCATCTTAAAATAAAAATAAAAATAATAATAATATTCTATGAAGGAAATATAATTAAATGGAACCACTTGATCAATAATCTATTTGTTTAGTGTTATGTACTTAATTATGTTCGATTATAAAATGGCAAATTCCAGTGCAATCTAAACCTAAATCTTGGTGCCATTATTGAAATAAGGCATATTGTCCGACCAAGTTCATGGGGGGTACACCTCTTAATGTTTTTTTATAAGAAGTATTGAGGTTCAAATTGACTTTGATTCTCTTCATGTCAATCATATCATATCCTTACACTGTAATGATACTGTAACTAAGCGTTAAGAACTTCAATATGTGAACTAAGGGTGTCCGGGGCGTACAACGGGGACCAATTCGGTGACCACCTTCCCCGATCGGGAACACCACCGCCATCACCGCGGGGACCCGATTCGGGGGTGGTTTCGGCACTTGTTCACCGCTTTGAAATGGCACGCATATTGAGGAACGGTCGTTTAAACGGTCGAATTTAAAAAAAAAATTCACTTTTTAAACAAATATAAATAACCACACCCACTTCACTATTTTTTATACTCTCAAACCACACCCACTTCTTATTTTTTATACTCTCAAACCACACCCACTTCTTATTTTTTATACTCTCAAACAACACCCACTTCACTAAATGGATCCCAAGTTCCCGTTTTTTCCTCCCCTACCCGACTTTCCCGACGATGAAGGTTCTCCGTCAAACGATAGTAGCTTAATTTTCTTCCAAAATCTCATCCAACAAGCGGAGATACTAGACACGGCATCGTCTAGTAAAAAAAAAAGTTGTCCCTCGAGATCGTGAGGGTGGCCACGAAACACTAATGGCCGATTATTTTGTAGAAAATCCAAAATTTAATGCCGATATTTTTCGTCAGAGGTTTCGTATGTCCAAGTCTTTGTTCCTAAAAATTGTTAGTGACGTCGACGCGAACGACGAGTGGTTTCAAGAGGGCTTGGACGGGAGAATGAAGAAAAGTTTCACGCCGTTGCAAAAGGTTACTTCTGCGATTAAACAACTTGCAACCGGTAGCCCACCAGACGAAAACGACGAGTATTTAAAGATGTCTGAAAGGACCTCTCGTGAGTGCCTTGAATATTTCTGCCAGACGGTCTGTGCAATGTATGCCGGTGAATTCTTACGTAGACCAACGAGCCACGACGTTGCGCTATTGTATCAGGCTCATGAGGAGAGACATCATCTACCTGGTATGTTGGGTAGTCTGGATTGTACACACTTCGTCTGGAGAATGTGCCCCACAGAATTGCGTGGACAATATATGAGAGGCGATCATCAATACCCGACGGTTATGTTAGAGGCGGTGGCGTCTCAAGATTTTTGGATTTGGCATGCTTTTTGTGGCCCGGCGGGTTCACAAAACGACATCAACGTGCTCCAACAATCTCCGTTATTTCTTGCTCAACGAAACGGAACGGCGCCATATTGTCCATTTCAGGTGAACGACCACTTATACAAACGCGGATATTATCTTACTGATGGGATCTACCCTAGCTGGTCTGTGTTTGTGAAGTCTTTTCCATATCCTCACATCCCGAATGAAAAAAAGTTCAAGAGGCAACACGAGGCCGCAAGAAAAGATGTGGAACGGGCGTTTGGTGTGTTAAAGGCGAAGTGGGGAATACTAAATCGTCCAATGCGTTCGAAAACGGTGAAAAAGATAAGGTTACTCGTGTATACGTGCATTATTTTACATAACATGATTATAAAAGACGCCGGAAGGGCGATAGCACCGGTACACATTCAAGATCCTCCAGTTGAACCCGTCTTCGCTGAAACAGCTTATAGCGAGCGTGACGAAGACACGCATTGGAGACTAAAACACGATCTCGTTGAGCATCTCGGACGTTTAGATCTACCTCACCTTGAAGTGAATTCCGACGACGAGTAGTTTGTTTTTATATTTTTCTAGTTTGAATGTAATTTTTATTTTTCTAGTTTGAATGTAATTTTTATTTTTCTAGATTGTTTTTTTTTAATTTAATGAAATGTCTTTTATTTAATTTTTATTTTTATTAATATTTTTTTAATTTATAAACATGCATAATTTTACAACAAATAAAAAAAAAAAAAACCCCAAGTCCCCTAAGAGGGGAGTGCCGCCATCAAAATGGGGTGTTAGGAGAGTTTAAGAGGGGAGTTGACGTGGCACTAGCTGATTGGTGGTGCGTAAGAGAGGGGACTCCCCTCTGAGGGGAGTGCCCCCCTCACCCTAATCTAATATAACACAATACATTTTAAACTTATAGAAGATATTTTATATTTCATAGCTTTATTATGCAGCTAATCCTAGTTGTAATGTGTCCATTACCGTTGATGATCGGACATAACCAATGATATAAGGTTTACTCATTTGTTTGTTAAAAATCGACTATTGGAATATTTGAGTACATATCTCACTAATCTTAATTTTAATATCATTTTACTATCCAAGAAAATCAAAATATAAAAACTAAAAATTAGTGAATTACTCTATTACTCAAGAACACAGAAAAAAAAAAGAAGATTTTTTTATAGTTATTAGAAAAGTAAAAAGATAAACAAAAAGTTTATAATCATGGTCCGGATAAACAGGTGTATATATTTGGATAATCAAGCCGAGACTTAATTAATACCATATCTGTCTTAGTGGAGGGTTCAAACGAGAAGAAAAATTTTGTAAGAATAAAAAGAATAACTTTTGAACCAATAGAAATGCTCCATTTTACTTCATTTAATATGTATATTTAATGTTATTAATAAGGGCATATAGGTAAATTTCTAATTGTAATTAATTAGCTAACTAAATAAAGTTGTAACTCACTTTTAAATATACTCTTTCAAGATAAAATAATTTAGGGTAAATGACAATTTTCGACATGTGTAGGATAAATTTTAGTATATGTGTAGGATAAATTCTTAAATGTGTAAGATAAATTTAGATATGCGTAGGGTAAATTTCGGTAAGTGTAAGATATATTTAGGATAAATTTTGAATGTGTAGGATAAAATGTTTTTTGCTTTATTAATTATAGATAACATAATTAATGGAAGGAGTTACAAACTATTTAATGTTTTACCATTATGCCATTTCTTCTTTTTCTTCTCACATTAAATTTCTTCTCAAATGAACCTTCCCCACCCGCAAACAATTATATATATAGCCGCGCATTACAGCTTGTCGGTTTATACATAGATAAAGATAGCTTGTCGCAATAGTGTATTTAGAAATGAGCGTTGAGCGGTGTAAAAACACGATCTTAAAAGTTTTAAAATAACCGATCGGTTTAAAAACAACATTATGAAAATTAACTCGACAACGCTACGAAACCATTAAAAAACTTCACGTAACAGAATATTCAAACTCACAGTTATAACTTTATTATAGTTCAGGTGTTGTAGTGTAAATCGGTTAAAAAGTAAAATATAACTTTGTTAAAATTGAGGGCCAAAATGTTAAACTTATTAAAGATGAAAGGGTGTAAAGGTTATATATAACTAGCTTTTGGGTTACCCTAATAAGCGATTTAGGCGGTGAATTAGCAGAAGGAAAAGGCGGTTAATTAGCAGAAGAAAGAAGACAAAAGTAACGTCGTTAACATTGATATACTATTCATCATTATGTTTAAAATTGATAAATAGAGTGATCTACTATTCATTGTTTGAAAATGATATAATATACAAACTAATAATTTGATTTTTTTTCATATTTTTATAATAATGGTGGAGATACAATAGGAAGTTTATTTGGCTAGGAAGGCTAGGAAGTGATCTTGACCATCCATTAAGTTAATCAAGGGCTAAGATTAAATCAGGGAAATTGAAAAGAAGAAAAGAGGCGCGTGAGTTTGTTCAAGGGCATTCTAGTCAATCCAAGCCAATAGTTTCTCTCTCCTCCAATTCCCCCCCCCCCCCCCATTTTTTAAACGTTAATAACTCTTTCATACGACATTATTTTTTTATAAAAATTGCACCAAAAAAACGAGCGTTTTTTTATCTTTAAAACGAGTATACTATTGTTATATTTAAAAAAAAAAAATTAAACCCAGTTGTGTAAAACGCAATAGAAAAACCACCAGTTACGTAAAACGCAATGAAAAAAAAAACTAAAAAATGACATTTTTCTAAAACGCAATGCACCAAAAACACAAAGAAATGACTTATTTGTAAAACGCAATGGCCAGAAAACACAAAGAAATGTCTTATTTCTAAAACGCAATGGACTGAAAACACATAAAAAAGTGTTTTACCTAAAACGCAATGCACAAAAACACAAAGAAATGTCTTATTTGTAAAACGCAATGGCCAGAAAACACAAAGAAATGTTTTATTTGTAAAACGCAATGGCCAGAAAACATTTAAAAATGTCTCATTTCTAAAACGCAATGACCTAAAAAAACAAAAGAAAGTGTTCTCTGTAAAACGCAATGGACTGAAAACACCTAAAAATGTGTTTTACCTAAAACGCAATGACTAAAAACACTTCAAAAATGGGTTTTACCTAAAACGCAATGACTAAAGATACTTAAAAATGTGTTTTTTCTAAAACGCAATAGCCAGAAAACACATAAAACTCTCTTATTTCTAAAACGCAATGGACACATAAAACTGTTTGTGAATTGTCTGTGAACTGTCTGAATTGTCTACGAATTACTGTCTTCGAAATGAGCCAATTTCTGGAAAATTAAATTTTCTGATGCGTTTTTAGTACAGCAATTTAATCGGAAAAAAAAACCCAGCCAGGGGCTCTGCCCCTTGGACCCCGCTACCAGGGGCTGCCGCCCCCGGACCCCCGCCAAGATCGTAAAACGCAATGACTAAATAAAAACCCAGATCGTGAAAATGAAATTAAAGAATTTCTTACATGGATCGAAGCCGGTTTCTTCATCAATTGACGAAATTTGAATGATAGAAACACTTATCAACGCTTGAATCGAACGAATCGAGTGATTATCTCCAAAATCACCGGAAAAAACGAGATTTTTTAATGAAATTAAACTGGGTTTTCTTCAAAAAAAAGCTGAAGAACACGTTGATCGGGTGTTTGAATCATTGATTGGTGTTGAAAATCGCACTATAATGTAGTGATTATTGAGATAGAAAGTGAAGAAATGGTTGAAGATGGTGGGTTTTGAAAATGGTGGGTTTTGAAGTTACTGGGTTTTGAAAAGGAAGAAGAAAGGGTTGGATTGACTAAAATACATTTTTTCTTTATTTTAAGTGTTGCCACATGTCCTAATCCTATTGCTTCATAGTCTTCCTAGCCAAAATAAACTTCCTATTTGATCTTTACCCTTTATAATAATATATAAATTTTTTTATCAATAGTATTATTTTTACTTTTAACCAAAAACATATTTTTTTAGTTTTTAACTTTTAAGATCTTCTTTTTTATATTATCTATACTGTCTGAACAACATCGGTACCAGTACTGTATAACACCTGTATAGTTTTTTTATTAGCATTTTATAAAATTTCAAGTATACCGTCATTATGTGCTTATTATTGTAACACCCCGAAAACGGCTTTGGTAATCAAACCACGTTAATAGTAAAGACGGGTAAAATACCTTTAGTGGTAAAAATTTACCCGGTAAATATTAGGATTTAAATAATTAATCCTAATAATAAATAAAAAAGTGAATAAAAGCTTTTAAGAAATAAAAGCTTAGAAGGCCCGAGTTAACGGGACCTAAAATAAACTTAGTCATAAATATTCCCGAACCCGCTAAGTTAACTAGGAATATTTAACCTAGTTAATAAGTGGGAAAATTGTTAAAAGAAATAAGTAGGTTGTGGCCTACTTAATAACGAACCAAACACGAGGGGTTAAAGCGGGATAACTAGAAAAGTTATTTATTAAAAACAAACACAAACACACACACAGTGTGTGTTCTGGATCGAGCTCAGGGGCGACCAAGAAGGGTCAAACCCTAATCAACACAATTTCATCAAATTGAAGGGGCAAATCAAGTCCAAATCAAAATCCGAGTATGAATTAGTGATCTCCATTGAAAAAGGAGTCATGAGGTATGTAAATTTCTTGAGAAATCCCTAGTTGAAATTCTGAGCAAACCTAGAGAACTCGAATCTGAACTTGCATGTTTGTTGTTTGGATGAAATTAGTGATGAAACTATGTCTAGGAGTAAACCCTAGTCATGTACTTGTTGAATTGATGTTCATGGTTGTGAATCCATGATCATACACTCATGTGTCAAGTGGGTTTTGATTATGTAGTAAAGATGATGATGTACACATGTTTAAAAACATCATAGTTGCTAGTAGGAACAAGATACTTGAACAATTTGCAAGTTTGAGTAATTGATCATAAGTGATAGTGGTGATTTTTTATGTTAATCTTGGTAAAAATAACTAGTTAGGAACTAGTTAGTAAATATGTAAAATCATGCACATTAGGTGTTTGTTAAAATGCCTAAATGAGAACTAAGTGTTGATAATGTGCCTAATTGAGTCTTGTGAACTTGATAGTGCAATCATATGTGTTAATTGGTGACTTGACTTTTAAATAGTCAAACCGACCATTAATAAGAACGAATGGTAATTGTGATAGAAAATATGTAAGATGGAATAGTCATAGTTAATGATGACTAATATAACCGTCTTACGAATTATGATGATAGTTTGACGCTTGACAAGCTAGGTGGAGGCTTGGAAAGGAAGCGGGTCAAACAAAGCAAGAATGGCGGAAAAGCATAATTCGGATGCAAGGTAAGTATAGCTTACACTAGTCTTAAATTGTGGAATGTTTTCTTATCATATAAATTATGAATGAGATATCTAAACAATTGAAATATGATGTTCCGTCGTGTAGTCGAACGAAACAAGAAAATCAAAGATGATAGAAACCATAATAATGGTTAAAAAGAAGTAAATCGATAAATTGGTCATATTATGTCGAAAGAAATACATGGTTTATATTTAAAATTACCGTACGGTGTTAAACGGGAAGAGTCATGTAGAGGAGATGATAATAAATATCATTTCGCAAAGATAAATGGTCAATTCGGCCAAACAGGTCAAAAGGTGTAGACAACACCTTTTGACTATATAGACTAATGATTCTTTTGTCGAGTCATATGCTTACAGGAATAGATATCCAATGGATATTCGCATCGTTCTTAATTAGCGAATATAAAGCAAGGTATTAAAATCGGGTCTATTTGTTGATCCGAGCCAGGTACGCTTATTTATGATGTATGTAAAAGTGCTAATTTGGTCGAATAATTGGTGATAGCCCTTCATTGTAAAAGAAAGACCAAAATCGACCAAAACGCCCTTGTAGGCTAAATTGAACAAACAACTCTTAGAGGTTGTTTGGAAAGGAGTCTTATGATTAAACAAAAGTTTAGAACGAGTACGGGTAGTGAAAGAGGTAATTCTTGGGCCAAAAGACTCCATACGAGTCTTTGCCGTAAAATGATATTTCAAGAGGTATAAATTCGGAACACATAGATATCTACTTTAAATCCAACACACATTTAGTTGTAATGGAAGAGTACTAGATAAGAGATATAGGTTACAACGCTAGATTAGAATGAAAGCGAAATTGAGCTTAAAAGTGCTTAAAATATCCTTAACGGGTCAAAATAAGCATACTAGTGAAAACAGGTTTAATTTGTGTAATAAACCTATGATTAGAACCTAATATGGTATATCACAATTATTTGATGAAGTGTATGAAATATAGGAATCAAATAAATACGTTTGTTTGATAAAATGCATAACCGGGTCAAAATTTGGTATAAAGTGTAATAAGCCGAAGACTTAGAAGTCTTAAATTTTGTTAAGCCGAATGTCGGATTTTTAACTCCAAATGATGGAGAATCAAATTACAAACACGTAGGAAGAAACGGTAGGCCAAACGGACAAGCGGTTTGAAAGATACGGAAGATTTCGTGTCAAATTACGGCAAAAATGGAAAACTGGATGCAGGGTCCACCGTAAATTACGGTGCCACCGTAATTTACGGTGGAGATGAAAAGCCTTACGGTGGCCCCCTACTGGTTTACGGTAGGGGCATGTAAAACCAATGGCCACCGTAAATTACGGTGCCACCGTAATTTACGGTGGAGGTCAGGTTGAAATTTTTGTTTTTGTTATCAATTGTTTCTCGGACTCGTTTAGACACGTTTTAAGTCCTGTATGACTAAAGCATTTCATGTTTATGAAATGTAGGTACACCTTGGATGCCGGAAGACGATCAAGCTCAACGAAGAACCGAACACGATATAGATACACGCTTCCGCACTTTACCATGTTGTAAATCACCTAGGGTCAAAACCATTAAAACATTAGTTTTGACTTTGATACATAAGGATTAAACATATGATCACGTGATGTAGAATAACTCATGATTTGTAAAAGCTTTAATAAACCCGTATTTTTTTAGCATGTGTAGTCTTAACTACACATCTAATCGTTGGTAATTACATACAAAATCGTTAATTAGTAACTAGGGTGTTACAAGTTGGTATCAGAGCCTTGGTTTAAGAGATCCGAGTATGGTGGGGAGGAACCATGCTTGGACTTAAACCTTATGCTCTTGACAAAGAATAGTGTTCGGTTCGAGGCTTGATCGCAAATCCGGTAAGTACAAGTACGTTAATAGTTAGTATGCTAAAGTGTTGTAAACAACACATAGAGCTATCGTGTGGTATATGTTACCCTAATTTAAATCATTGATATGGTTGACGAAAATACGCGCGTTGACGCGTATAGTAGAAAAAGCCTTGTATTATAATACGGGCGATTATTGAAGTTGACATTACTAACTCTTGTGAATGTTTTAATTGAAGGACACTTGCGTCTGAAGATGACGGGAGTTGAACGAATTATGGATATGATGATGGAACGGTACGAGGTATGACAGGAAGAGCATACTCATCAAGGACCAAAATCGCGTAACGGTCGCAAACAAGGTTAATAGCAAGGAACGCCCGTAGGGGCAAACATTACAAGGTGCACATTTTAAATAATCGCACAATTAGCAATATGCAACAAACGCGTAGAGAATGATCGTTGCATGGGTAAATTAGAAACTTGGAAAGCCTGAACAGAAATACATATCCAGGATATAATTTCCAAGAAAACTGAATAGAGGCGTTACTTACATAGGGCGTGATGTGAAAACTATAAAAAGGTCGTGTACGTCATGTGTTAAATCGCTTACTCTGGCCAAGTAAGTAGTGGCATATGATACCACGAATTTCTTATAGCGGGCACATTTACATCCGATGTAGTAAGGGCGGAGTAAATGGGACTAATTAAAAAGTACCCAAATGAATCAGATAAGCAAAATATTTGATAATAATGTAAACGCACAACCGAGTGACTGAAGCGTATTACATCAGGATAATGAGCCCGAGCGAAGGGACAAAGAAGCATGTAAAATGATTTAGACAAGTATTGGGAAGGAGTGTACTTACACTCGAACCCATAAAACGCAAGCAAGTAAAATGATTTAGACAAGCAATGGGAGGGAGTGTACTTACACTCGAACCCATAAAACGCAAGCATGTAAAATGATTTAGACAAGTATTGGGAGGGAGTGTACTTACACTCGAACCCATAAAACGCAAGCAAGTAAAATGATTTAGACAAGTATTGGGAGGGAGTGTACTTACACTCGAACCCATAAAACGCAAGCAAGTAAAATGATTTAGACAAGCAATGGGAGGGAGTGTACTTGCACTCGAACCCGGAAAATGCAAATATGTCCCTTAACGGGTCATTTTTGTAAAACGTCGAACTTAAAGACAAAGTCAGAATATAAAAATGAAGCGAGGTCTTAATGCATACCGGGAGGATTGCAATAATAACGACTTTGGTAAAACACCCGGTTGATGGGTAAGAATTAAACACATGCGTAAACCGAGAAACAAGAACATGAATTTAAAGTCAAAAGACTCGGATTATGAGTTATGACTAAAAGACCATAAAAATTTCGTAAACAGAAATTCTGATAATTATATTCAACTATTTTGAGATTGAACGGGTTGAATAAAGTATAATGCTTGAAGGCGTAAGTAAGAGCAAGCCGGATAACGGTAAGCTTGAGACAAATAAATTTCAAACGTAAAAAGAGTGCTTTGACACCAAATATATATTTTAATAAGACACGAGTAAAAAGAGTGATCTACGGGATCAACATAACCTTTAGGGTTATAAACAAATGAGAGATATACGGACTAAAACGACCCACGGGTCATGATTAGAAAGAAGTTATAAGGACTTCGCCTTAAAGAGGTGAATGTCTAATAAAAAATAGCCCATAAGGCTAAGTGATAAAACCTACGGGTTAGATGGAATAAAGCGAGGAAATCAGTTAAGAATCCCCGCATAAAAACTAAGACTGTAAAGGATTAAATTACGGACTGTCAATATCCCAGTATGGATGATTGACACAAGTTAAAGAAAAGATCCTAAAACTAAAACTTCGGTTTTAGTAAGAAATAATGTTTTTACAAACATAAATTCTGATAGGAATTTAAATAGTAAGCATGAAAGATACAAGTCTTGACACTGATAGGCGCAAGATGATATATTCGAAAAGTGATATTCTCAAAAATGAAAGGTTGATATAAATTAAACATGATGTAACACAATCACGGTCAAGAAATGTAATGTGAAGTAGAATCACAATATAACCAAGCAAGCGGTAAAAAGGAACTGGACAAATAAGTCTAGTTAATGAAACCGGTTAAAGTCAGCAATTTAAGTTAAGAAATTTGGTTCGCTTGTAAACGGTAAATTCGGTATAACTAAACCGAATAAGTAAATTTGAAAATAAAAGGAATTGTTGCTAGAAGTGAAAGATTTCACTAGAAACCTTTAAACGGGTCAAAGTAATGGATTCATAAAGAATTCGATAGTATATGAAAGCGAGGAATATCGCTAAGTTAATTAAACTAGTGGAAATAACGAGATTATGTTATTTCCAGTCGCATTATGTCATGTAAGATACGTAGATGATTAATAACCAAAAGAATATTACCATACTTTTCTGGTAATACTAACAATCGGTTAAGATATGAGAAATGCTTAATTGATTATCGAGAGCAAATACATGGAGTTGAACTCGATAAATTAAGTAAGAAAAGGTTTCGAGGACGAAACCTCTTTAAGGGGGGTAGACTTGTAACACCCCGAAAACGGCTTTGGTAATCAAACCACGTTAATAGTAAAGACGGGTAAAATACCTTTAGTGGTAAAAATTTACCCGGTAAATATTAGGATTTAAATAATTAATCCTAATAATAAATAAAAAAGTGAATAAAAGCTTTTAAGAAATAAAAGCTTAGAAGGCCCGAGTTAACGGGACCTAAAATAAACTTAGTCATAAATATTCCCGAACCCGCTAAGTTAACTAGGAATATTTAACCTAGTTAATAAGTGGGAAAATTGTTAAAAGAAATAAGTAGGTTGTGGCCTACTTAATAACGAACCAAACACGAGGGGTTAAAGCGGGATAACTAGAAAAGTTATTTATTAAAAACAAACACAAACACACACACAGTGTGTGTTCTGGATCGAGCTCAGGGGCGACCAAGAAGGGTCAAACCCTAATCAACACAATTTCATCACATTGAAGGGGCAAATCAAGTCCAAATCAAAATCCGAGTATGAATTAGTGATCTCCATTGAAAAAGGAGTCATGAGGTATGTAAATTTCTTGAGAAATCCCTAGTTGAAATTCTGAGCAAACCTAGAGAACTCGAATCTGAACTTGCATGTTTGTTGTTTGGATGAAATTAGTGATGAAACTATGTCTAGGAGTAAACCCTAGTCATGTACTTGTTGAATTGATGTTCATGGTTGTGAATCCATGATCATACACTCATGTGTCAAGTGGGTTTTGATTATGTAGTAAAGATGATGATGTACACATGTTTAAAAACATCATAGTTGCTAGTAGGAACAAGATACTTGAACAATTTGCAAGTTTGAGTAATTGATCATAAGTGATAGTGGTGATTTTTTATGTTAATCTTGGTAAAAATAACTAGTTAGGAACTAGTTAGTAAATATGTAAAATCATGCACATTAGGTGTTTGTTAAAATGCCTAAATGAGAACTAAGTGTTGATAATGTGCCTAATTGAGTCTTGTGAACTTGATAGTGCAATCATATGTGTTAATTGGTGACTTGACTTTTAAATAGTCAAACCGACCATTAATAAGAACGAATGGTAATTGTGATAGAAAATATGTAAGATGGAATAGTCATAGTTAATGATGACTAATATAACCGTCTTACGAATTATGATGATAGTTTGACGCTTGACAAGCTAGGTGGAGGCTTGGAAAGGAAGCGGGTCAAACAAAGCAAGAATGGCGGAAAAGCATAATTCGGATGCAAGGTAAGTATAGCTTACACTAGTCTTAAATTGTGGAATGTTTTCTTATCATATAAATTATGAATGAGATATCTAAACAATTGAAATATGATGTTCCGTCGTGTAGTCGAACGAAACAAGAAAATCAAAGATGATAGAAACCATAATAATGGTTAAAAAGAAGTAAATCGATAAATTGGTCATATTATGTCGAAAGAAATACATGGTTTATATTTAAAATTACCGTACGGTGTTAAACGGGAAGAGTCATGTAGAGGAGATGATAATAAATATCATTTCGCAAAGATAAATGGTCAATTCGGCCAAACAGGTCAAAAGGTGTAGACAACACCTTTTGACTATATAGACTAATGATTCTTTTGTCGAGTCATATGCTTACAGGAATAGATATCCAATGGATATTCGCATCGTTCTTAATTAGCGAATATAAAGCAAGGTATTAAAATCGGGTCTATTTGTTGATCCGAGCCAGGTACGCTTATTTATAATGTATGTAAAAGTGTTAATTTGGTCGAATAATTGGTGATAGCCCTTCATTGTAAAAGAAAGACCAAAATCGACCAAAACGCCCTTGTAGGCTAAATTGAACAAACAACTCTTAGAGGTTGTTTGGAAAGGAGTCTTATGATTAAACAAAAGTTTAGAACGAGTACGGGTAGTGAAAGAGGTAATTCTTGGGCCAAAAGACTCCATACGAGTCTTTGCCGTAAAATGATATTTCAAGAGGTATAAATTCGGAACACATAGATATCTACTTTAAATCCAACACACATTTAGTTGTAATGGAAGAGTACCAGATAAGAGATATAGGTTACAACGCTAGATTAGAATGAAAGCGAAATTGAGCTTAAAAGTGCTTAAAATATCCTTAACGGGTCAAAATAAGCATACTAGTGAAAACGGGTTTAATTTGTGTAATAAACCTATGATTAGAACCTAATATGGTATATCACAATTATTTGATGAAGTGTATGAAATATAGGAATCAAATAAATACGTTTGTTTGATAAAATGCATAACCGGGTCAAAATTTGGTATAAAGTGTAATAAGCCGAAGACTTAGAAGTCTTAAATTTTGTTAAGCCGAATGTCGGATTTTTAACTCCAAATGATGGAGAATCAAATTACAAACACGTAGGAAGAAACGGTAGGCCAAACGGACAAGCGGTTTGAAAGATACGGAAGATTTCGTGTCAAATTACGGCAAAAATGGAAAACTGGATGCAGGGTCCACCGTAAATTACGGTGCCACCGTAATTTACGGTGGAGATGAAAAGCCTTACGGTGGCCCCCTACTGGTTTACGGTAGGGGCATGTAAAACCAGTGGCCACCGTAAATTACGGTGCCACCGTAATTTACGGTGGAGGTCAGGTTGAAATTTTTGTTTTTGTTATCAATTATTTCTCGGACTCGTTTAGACACGTTTTAAGTCCTGTATGACTAAAGCATTTCATGTTTATGAAATGTAGGTACACCTTGGATGCCGGAAGACGATCAAGCTCAACGAAGAACCGAACACGATATAGATACACGCTTCCGCACTTTGCCATGTTGCCTAGGGTCAAAACCATTAAAACATTAGTTTTGACTTTGATACATAAGGATTAAACATATGATCACGTGATGTAGAATAACTCATGATTTGTAAAAGCTTTAATAAACCCGTATTTTTATAGCATGTGTAGTCTTAACTACACATCTAATCGTTGGTAATTACATACAAAATCGTTAATTAGTAACTAGGGTGTTACAATTATTATGTACGATTTGAAAAAAAAAAAGTTCTATTTGAACGAGTCATATATAGTTGATTTTTTTTATCATCACAAATCAAACATATATCAACCAAACAACATCGGTACCAGTGTTGTATTCGTTTTTATAGTTTTTTCAATGTGACGGTATAAAATACGTTGAACATAGAGTTATATATACAATAAACTAATTTTTGGTATCGTAAACTATTTCAAGGTTCTGCACGATAACGGTACTATAAAAAACTGATACCGAGTGAACATCGGTACCGGTACGTTTTTTAGGTTTTCAGTCAATGTAAAACACGTATCGATTTATGCCAAGTATCGGTATCGTACCGGTAATGTAATGATCCTGACCAATAATGACCAAAAGCTCGCAGGGAAGCGCACATAAATCCCACTAGTTCTCAATACCCGTCTTAAATGTTTCAAGTTTAAGCTTTTTCTATCAAATTTAAGTCCGTTTTTAAAATAGTTTAACAAATTTATTATTATAAAATCTATCATTTGAACATATAACAGAGTTAAAAGTATTCAATACAATTGCTAGCCCAATAAAAATATATAGATTTTTAAACATTTAAATAACTGAAGGGGTATGGTCCCAAATCTCACACCAGACCTGGACGCGAGTGACCATCACCCGGTTCATTGCCCCTATCGATAGGGACTTACCTGTGTTCGTGCGAGCCCGCGTGGACGCTGTAGACTTTCCCACTCGAGGAAAGATGGGAAGACTCACCTTGTGTATGAAAATGGATGTTTTCGTCAACACAAGGCTTGCGGTAATCACTACGGTTACCACACATAGCGGTGCGGTCCAAACCGCATCCTATTGTCAAGACAAGTAGAACTGACACTTTGACTTCAGTGACCAAACCAGCAAGTGGTCTGCCCAGGCACTGACAGCAGCGGTCAGCTGACCTCCCAATGCGCAGCTGCCCAACCCACATGCATAAAAGCTAGTAGACAGACTAACAACACCCGGTAGGACGTGGCAACACATCCGGATGAGCCCAAAGCTTCCATGACCTACACTCCTGACACACCTACAAAAGGCTACGCGTTGTCAATCAGGTCCTAGGCCCACCTAGCGGCCCTTTGGGCCCTTCTCCTTCACTCTTCGGTTATAAATACCCATCCCGAACCAGGTTTAAAGTAACACTAATCTACTATCTCACACATACTACTTAAATACTTATCTTGCTCACAAGCAAATACTTATTCTCACACCGAAGAGTGATAACAAGGAGCAACACCCACCCCATCCTCCTTGTTACGAGTCACGGTATGTTTCCTTGTGCAGGAGACAGATTAGAGGACGACCCGGCCATCGATCGAGGAAAGAAGGTATTAACCCTACTTGACGAAGCTCGACCCGTGGACTAACCCCTGGTGAACCACTGCTTTATCAATAACTTTCAATCCTATTTGATCCAATTTAATTTTCACTTAAGGCTTTAAAATTTTACCCCACCCAAGCTCAAGTCTTACCTTGGAGATCCTTTTAACAAACGAGTCACAGCTTCACAGCGTGAGCTCAATTAAGCTTGTGAAGCTAAACGAGAATATATAACATAGACCATTTGATAAACAGATTACTACATTTAAACAAAAACTTGTGCTCAAAAGAGCAAGGTTTGTATGCTGCTAGTCTGATCAACACAAGAACCTAAAGTTTTTTCAAAGCTTGTTGACCAACCACTTTACAAAGGGGTTTGAACTTTGAAGCTTAAACTATCTCCTATCAACTTCCTCTTGAACCTCACCATCTGCACACACACATATATGATATTTTACAAACAGTTCAAATCATACAAAACCATAAACAAAAAGACCTCTCTTACTCTGGAGATGTACACCTAGGTTGGCTTGTGTGTCAGCTTCTGAGTTGTATTCCTTCCAAATTTTACAACAATTTAAAAAAGAATATAAAAAACATATCAATAATTTATTAAAATTTAACTAAAAACATATACCCTTTCAATATGACAAATCTGGAAAGATAGAAACTTGTCCTTAAGCTCCTTTGCCACTTTGCACAAATCAGCCATGTTCTGATTTTTTGTTTTCCACAAACCATTAACCTAATTTGTCAAAAATGTATTAACAAATCCCAGCATGAGTATGCAGAAACTAAAAAAAAGGCAATATATATGTGTAGGTTGCAAACGAATCGAATGTTCAATGAACAGTTTATGAACCGTTCGGCGGGAAGTTCGTTTGTTTAATAAATGATCGAACAGAACAAGAAATTTTGTTCATTCATTATGTTTGTGAACGTTCGGTAACGTGTTCGTTTATGTTCATTAGTGTTTTTAGCTTTTATATTTTTGTTCGGGATATTTCAGAATTTCCAATAAGAGAACATTTAATAAGTATTAGAGTATTTTGTTTTAGAGAAAAATGCCCGGATAGTCCCTGTGGTTTGCCCATTTTTCACCTTTAGTCCCTAACTTTCTAAAATTACAGCTATAGTCCCCAACTTTTGCAATTTCGTTCCCGGATAGTCCCTAGCGCGAATGGAGGTTAGTTTTTGGTGTTAAGTGGATGTGAAATTACTAAAATGCCCTTACTACAAAACAAAATAATAAAAACAATAAAACATTTATAAATTCAATGGGTCCCACCTAACCCTTCACCATCTTCAACCTATTCCACCCACTTTGCACAGCCTCACCCTTCCGCCACCACACTCCACCGGAGCCTCCATCTCCACCACCACATACCCTCTCACCACCAAGTATTGTATCTGAAGTTTGACTAGAAAAAGTATTTTGACAGAAGATTATTCTATGATTAATGTTTATATGAATGTGTTGAATTGTGGCTGAGTTTTGGTTAAACCTATGAGATGTTTCTAGAAGATCATATCTGCTGTTTTGATTTTTCTTTAATCACCATTGATAATATTATTATATGTTGACTGAATGGTGTGTGTTTATGTATATATCTCTTCTATACTGGTATTTTGGGGAAGGATCCACTAAAAAGTGGATTTTGCCTAAGTAGCCTAAGAAGGAATCTTAACCATTCATTTTTCAAATCAATGGTTAAGATGAAAAGGTAGGAGAAAGGAGGAGTGCAAGGGTATCTTGGGAAAATCCTATTTATGGACTTTCTCTCTCCACATGCAAGTCACATGCATATTCCACCATAATTTTTTAAACGTTCATAACTTTTTTATACGAAATTATTTTTTCATAAAAATTTCACCGTAAAATCGAGCGTCTTTTTATCTTTAATTTGAGTACCATATTGCTATATAAAATATGAAGACTAAAAAAACCCACTTAAATGTGTTGTATTTCTATGTTATATAACATTTTTTGTGCTGAATTTTTGTACTATATTTTTGTGCTGAATTTTTTTGTATTAAATTTTTTTTCCTCAATTTTTTTGTACTACATTTTTTGCAAAATTTTTCCGTGCTATATTTCTTTGTACTAGATTTTTTTTGTGCTATATTTTTTTGTACTACATTTTTTGTGCTAGATTTTTTTGTACTAGATTTTTTTTGTTTATATTTTTTAGAGTAAAATGCACGGATAGTCCCTGTAGTTTTGCAAAGTTTCAGCTATAGTCCCCAGATTTTGGAAATTACACTCATAGTCCCTGTGGTTTGACAGTTTGTTACGCGGATAGTCCCTGGAGTGGATGGGGGTTAGTTTTCTCAGTTAAGTTGGTGTGAAATGACTAAAATACCCTTAATATAAAATAAAATAAACAAATCAAGTACTAAATATTAAATTATATATTTGTTCTCCCTGGTCTTCCTGATCAATCATCATCATCATCATCCAGTCATCATCATCATTATCATCTCAATTCAAAAACCTAGTTCCACGAATCTTCATCTGATGAAATTAATCAAATGGTGTTGCACCAACAAATCAAATAATAGTCATAGATCATAACTGACCTCCGTCCTTTGATCTGCTCCGGTGAAGAAACACCACCCATCGCCGTCGTCCAATTTCACATACAATCAGACAACCACTACCTTGGCGTTCGATTTCACAGAGTTTCCCCTTGTTATGCTTCAATTTGGTCATGAATTGATGGACAAAAATAGCGATTGCGTTTATTTGGGGGTTTCATCGTCATCACTAAGAATCGCCATCGAGTTTATTTGGCCGAGTTTTCTTGGGGGCTTCATCGAGTTTGCTTTGGGGCTAATCAGGTTCGTGTTTACAAATTAGGTTTCGATTTACTTTAGTATGAATTAGTGGTTGGAGTCGGAGAAGGTGTTGTTGACGGTGATTATGGTGGAGAGGATTGTTATACCTTTGAATGATGGTGGTTGTAGTGGTTATTGATGGGAGGTGGACTGGTAGTGATGGTTGGTTGTATGCGGGTAGGTTGTCGGATTTGAAGGTGAAAGGTGGGTGGTGGTGAGTGGTGTTAGGTAGTGGATGATGGTGAACGCAGTGGTGTATGGTGGTGACGACGGGTGTTGTGGGGGTGGGTGGTGGCAGGTGGTGGTGTTAGTGACGGCAGGTGGTGGTGGGGTTTGCCTGAGAAAGAGAGAGTAGAGAGAGTAGAGTGTGCATTTTAGAGAGAGAGAGAGTCATTGTGTGTGTGTTAATATATATATATATATATATATATATATATGTGGGTGTGAATTATTTCTCATATTTTAATAAAAGCAAGGGGTAATTTTGTAATTTCACATGGCCTTAACAAAGAAAACTAACCCCCATCCACTCCAGAGACTATCCGCGTAACAAACTGTCAAACCACAGGGACTATGAGTGTAATTTCCAAAATCTGGGGACTATAGCTGAAACTTTGCAAAACCACAGGGACTATCCGTGCATTTTACTCTATTTTTTAAAAACAAAAGGGGTGCCACATGTCATTTTCACTCCTATTTATAAGGACCAAAATGCCCTTTATTCCTACTTATTAGGAGTGCCACATGTCATCATCACAATCCTTCTTAGGCTACTTAGGCAAAATCCACTTTTTAGTGGATCCTTCCCCCTGGTATTTTAAGTAGTGGAATTGTAAGGAATCATCTTCGATATGATTTTTTGTTGCCACAAATTTGCATAACTGAAGCCTATGTTTTCGTTCTTTTGAAGCAGATTACAAGCTTTCTTGATTTCCATTCCTGTAAGTAGTTAACATTCACGATGAACAGGAGCAATACAAGCTTTCTTGATTTCCATTCGGCGACATTGAGAACCGATAACCGCTTGAGTTTTCCGATATCAAACGGAATCTCGCCGGAGATTCGGTTTCCGATGAGATCTAAAATACGAAGAAACGGAAGAGGTAACTAAAAGAGGTAACTATTAGGTGGTGGTGGTTTAGAGAGAGGGGGGGGGGGGGGGTTGAAGGTGATAATGAAGACAGAATGTGTGGGGATAGGGATGAGTTTGGTTTTTATATTTTAAGAAAAAATAGTTAATTAATTCATTTTGTTTTACTTAAGGGTATTATAGTAATTTTACACCAAATTAACTGAGAAAACTAACCCTCATCCATGCCAGATACTATCCGGAAACGAAAATTGAAAAGTTGGGGACTATAGAGGTAATTTTATAAAGTTAGGGACTAAAGGTGAAAAAAGGCCAAACCACAGGGACTATCCGGGCATTTAACTCTTTGTTTTACTTAAAATGTTTGACAAATATTAGGTTATATAAGTAATTTTTGTGATAAAAGATGCCAAATTTATTCGAAATTTAATATATGTTGGCTTTTGTTCATGAACGCTTGTTTGAGTTCATATGTGTTCATGAACGTCCGTTTGCCCTCATTTGTGTTCATGAACATTCGTTTGCGTTCATTACTTAAAATTAACGAATGAACACGTTCATTTCCTTAATGAACAAACACAAACATAAAATTTGGTTCGCTAAGTGTTCATGAACAGTGAGGAAACACATTTATTTTCTTAATTTGTTCGAATCGTTTGCAATGTGTGTGTATTCTTTGTGTTCATAGATTATCATGCCAAACAGCTTCGAAAAATATAACACATAAATATATCAGGAACAAAAGAAGGAAAAAGGAAAGGGGTACCTGCATACAAACAAGTTTAGAGTCACCATGCACACGAATATGCCTAAACCCTCTCTCAAGAGCATAACGCAGCCCTAAAATCATAGCTCGATACTCAGCAACATTATTGGTCGCTACACCTAGACCTTCACGTAGACGATAAACCTACAAATGATCAATAAAAGTTATGCTACCGAATATTTATTGTGAATGACGAAGAGTGTGTTATTATTATTATTTAAGTTGAGTAACTCATACCAGACTTCCGTCGACTGCACGTAGCACGACCCCAGCACCAGCTGGTCCAGGGTTTCCTTTTGCAGCACCGTCAAACTCGAGAATACATGAGCACTGGAAAAACAGTAAGAAAATCATTTATCTTATATTTATAAAATTATTACAGTTAATGGAAATAAAAACTAAATGAAAAGTAAATGATGTGAATAACTCACACAATAAGCAGAAACTGGCAGAGCTTCAATAAAGCTTTCGGTTTCAGGAATCTTTCTTTGAGAAGCTTCTGGTAAAGAAGTTGATCCAACATCTTTCTACAAAAAAAGATCATACAAAAACATCAGAAAAAAAAGAATAAAAAACATGTATCACTTCAAGATAAAATACAACTTCTTTTAGAGCAATACCTTCATTTTCTTCTCAGCAGGAGCGTTGCTACTAGAGGGTTGCTGAAACATGGTAACGAATGTTATAAAATATAACCCAAATATAGAAATTAATATCAAAAACATATTTATACCGATTTCTTGATGAATTGTTCAACATCTAGTATTAGGCTATACGGTATGGTGATGGTCCTCCCTTGGAGGATGGTCCGCCACGTAGATGGGGTGTGAGGATGGGGCAAAGAGGATGGAGGTATGGAAATGGGGGATGGACCTAAAATATATGTATATGTTGTATATATATATGTGTGTGTGAGGAGGTTTTGTCCTCTAGTGGGACGGCTTGAACGGCCTGGAGAAGCCGGGGAGGACGCCGCCGGTGGGGTGGGGGGGGGGGGGATGGGGGGGAGGAGCGGCGCCGCCCCGGGACGGAGGGGGGACGGACCCCATACCGGAGAGCCTTAGAAGGGAGAAAAGTGAGACACACATAGGGGACTTAAAGCTTGTTACAATTTAATCTTAAAGTATGGTTTTACAATGATTAACTCTTTCTTTAATATATAGTGGCAATTCTTAAAGGTTCATAGGCAACTTTGTTTCATGAAACTCAGTGATTAGCCAACTAGACCAACTATGAGGCTACTAAAAGGAAAATATAAGTATACAAACAGTCTCATCCTCCAATATATTTGTATATACATATACACATGTGTACATATATGAATACATATTTCAGCACGTGCATACATAGATACTGCATATGTATACATAAATGGAAAATAAGACATACATATATGTGAATAAGGTCACGTTCATCAAGAACCACTTTTTAGTAGAGAAGCATGAGAACCGCATAAACACTTGTACCTTTCGCTTTAAATGTGATGCATAAGACGGTTATGTAATAGCCTACCCTACTCTATATAAACTTCCATTATATATGTCAAGTGCTACATACAAGTGTATAATATGATTATCAAGGTCCCCTTCTTTTACTTTGTTCAATTATGAATGTGTCCCTATATATATATATAGGCCATATATAGGGTTAGGGTAAAATGAAAACTTATATGAGTTGTGAGAACTTAGAGAACTCGGCCTTACAAAAGGTTTTTTCAAAGAAAAAAATTACCAAAAATCCTAAAAAAATCAACTTTTCCAAAAAAAAAAAAAACTTGTTTTCTTTTCATTTACAGCAGTCGTAAATGCTGTAAAAATCAACTTTTAACAGCAGCTGTAAGGGGCAGAACACCACTTCGATTTTTTTACGGCCGTCTTTGTAACATTGTAATCTAGGGGTGTGAAAAACATGAGAGCAAACCTCACACGGGAAGGCCGAGTTCTCTAAGTTCTCACAACTCGTAGGAGTTTTCCCTTGATCTGAATCCTATATATATCTACAGACATATATGCACAGAGGGACATTGGTGAAACATCAGTTCAATATATTCTGAAACACCATGTCAAATTCATCCGAGTTTCGTACGTCTTGAAAGTTGAAAGAGTAATAATATAAATAGAAAGTATCAAAAGAATTCAAGTGAGCAAAATAGTCTAACCTGAAAAGGACAGGGAATAAGTTGGCCAAAATAATCACTTTGCACACTAGATACACCAACAGAATATATTGCATTACTGAGCCCATGTGTGGCAAGGTATTTCTCAGCAACGTTTGACAACCGATAGCCTTTAAACACAGCAACATCTGGACCACACAGCTACAAAACAAACCAAGCATTAAAACAAACAGACAACCATCATTTATTAAGTGAAAAGTTCAAAATAAAACAATTTGCACATGTGACATATTTTTTTTTTACTTTTAGCGAGACAGAAGAACTTTACATGGTCTGTAGTGAGTTTTTAGAATTCTTTTTTAATTTAGGTGATCCGCTAGTCTCACTAGCGGATGTGGTGATGACATGGCAACAATTCAGGTGGAGCTGTTGCCATGTCATCACCACATCTGCTAGAAAACTCACTACAGACCATGTAACATTTAGAAGAAAAAAAAAAGAGTTAAATGCCATTTTAGTCCCTGTGGTTTGGGCCATTTTGCCAGTTTAGTCCAAAGGTTTCATTTTTAACCTGTGGGTCCAAAAAAGTTTCACAGTTGCCATTTTAGTCCACTTGATTAACTTTATTCATTTTTTCTGTTAACGAGAAGGCCAATTCGGTCATTTTGTATGTAATTCTGTTAACTAAAAGGGCAATTCAGCCATATAAAATGACCGAATTAGCCTTCTTGTTAACAGAAAAAATGGATAAAGTTAACACAGTGGACTAAAATGGCAACTGTGAAACCTTTTTGGACCCACAAGTTAAAAATGAAACCTTTGGACTAAACTGGCAAAATGGCCCAAACCACAGGGACTAAAATGGCATTTAACTCAAAAAAAAAAAAAAAAAACCTCAATTTAGGGTTTATGTGTAAACATTATTACCAGAGATTGACAGTCATTCAAACGTGTGTAAACACCGACAATGTCTCCTTTCCTGACAACGTAATAAGCGTCTTTCTCATCCTCCATTGAAGATTACGAACAGTTTGCCCTAGCTAACAGCAGATAACAAATCAACACTAAATAGGAACCCTAATCATCCACATTTTCCTACTCATTTCAATGGGTGAATACATAATTATTGATATTACCATGAAGAAGTTCAAATTAATTAAAAAGTTACATGATACTGAAGAAGAAGATCACGGAAGCATCTGTACCTTTCGAATCCAACGGATGGCTTGATCTTGAGACGAACCAAAGGAAAACAGAGAGGACGATGATGAAGGCAGTGGCGTTACGGATATTGGTGGAAGGGTTTTGGGTTATTGGCGCCAAAATATCGGACTTCATTAACCTTTCGTTTCCCTTGGTGAACCACCAAGCCCCAAACTCTCCCACACAAGGCTATAACTTTTTTTTCATTGGTAAATTGCATTTAGGGGTGTAAAACAAGCCCAGAGGCTCGAGGAGCTACTCGTTATCGGCTCGGTCAAAAGCTCGAACGAGTCGAGTCTTAACGAGCCCGATCCCGGGCTCGAGCCTGAAATAGAGCTCGTTTAGTTATCGAGCCCGAGCTCGAGCCTGGAATACAAAGCTCGTTTAGGCTCGCGAGCCCAAACGAGCCTAAACAAAATTTTAGTTTTAATATATATATAATATGATAATGATGATGATAACATTGTGAGGCCAAGCTCGAGCCGAGCTTTGGCTCGCTTAATCGCTGTTGAAAACGAGCTCGAGCCGAGCTTCTAGCTCATTTGAGGTTTTTCTCGAAATAGCTCGAGCCGAGTCGAGCCGAGCTCGAGCTCAGTGAAGTAGGCTCGAACCGAGCCGAGCTCGAGCTTCATAAAAACATAACGAGCCGAGCTCGAGCCTAGTCGGGCTCGGACTCGGCTCGGCTCGTTTACACCCCTAATTGCATTTAACGT